>LPNX010863695.1:5264-121331 GCA_001517045.1 Pseudotsuga menziesii | reverse complement strand
TGTCAGGCTCGGGTTGATGTATTTTTTGGTAGCATGATGTTGTTTTTGAAAACTAGGATTGCATCTTAAAGGTCCATCATCTTCTTGCACTGACCCTGCAACTTAGTAGAAGTCTTACTACTTCTACTAGATTTTTGTGTGAGAGAGATTTTCAGCCATTAGTAGCTGAGCTTTTTGAGTTTTACTCTCTCAATTTGCTTGACAAATTTGATTGTCAAGTAGGCAGTTTTTCAGGCAATACCGAACTTAAGATTAAGAGGGGATGTTGAAAGCTCTAATCTAAGTTCGTTATCTATCCTAACGGTCATACCGTTAGAGGTCAGTTATACATTATGTATTATATATGTACCATTGTGTACTATTGATTAATGGAGCAAATTTGTGAGCCTTTTGTGCCAGTTATATTTTCATTCTTGTTTGCTCCCTATTTTCTTAATGATTTAACATGAACTTTGATGTATAATAACTTTACACAATGTTTGTAATTCAAGAAATAATAACCCTCCGCGCCCAACATATGAAGATCCAATGAATGGTTTAATTGCAAGAAGAACATGGATCTGCCGAGAGATGGAGCTGATTTTCTTCATCGGCCTCTTCCTCCTCCTGATCAGGCCGATGAATATTACCAACGCTAAGGAAAGAGAAAAATCCAACACTCAATCCCGCCACGATGGCCAACACCACTCCCCCGTTGTAGGACATGGCCGCTAGCATAAAGAGATAACCCAGCAATGCGTTTACCGCAAACAGCAGAGTTTCCACGGTTTTGATCATAGCGTAACCTCCTCCTCTGGTCTTGGTCCACTTCTCTGGCAGCAGCAGATTAAGCATCGATCTTGCGCATGCTCGTTGTTGAGGTACTGATCCCATTGAAATATATGAATTATTACTGTTATTGTAGGTCATCCTTACCCGTGTTCTTATGCTAACAACATATTGATAAAAAACACTGGCCAGAAACAACACAAAGAGAGAAGCCCAATACTGCATAACCGTATGCGTCCTCCATCCATCGAACAGAATGATCACCTCCTTGCCCCAGTAAAATGTCATGTGCTGCATCGCCATCATCATGGGCATCACCATCATCATTCTTATGGATTATTTCTTCCTGGTTGCAGATCACAGATCACGAGAGAGAAATTGCTTGCTCGAACATAATCGGATTTTCTTCATTGATACGGACATATAAATAACTCACTCACTGGACTCATGAGGGGTAGTACAACAGTGTACGAGGGCGGACAACAACTTAGCTGCATGCATGTAAATCAGACTAAGAGATGGACTGTTTGTAGATTGCATGGATTGCATGCACTGGTGTTAGTTTTAAGTGCATGTAAATCTTTTTTCAAGTGCATGTAAATGAGACTAAGACATGGACTGTTTGTGGATTGCATGCAGTGGTGTTAGTTTCAAGTGCATGTAAATCAGACTGTTTGTAGACTGCAGCTTGTACTGGATCAAACAATGCTCCAAAAGAGACTCAAACTAAATAGACTCTGAGGGATGTTAAGAAATCATTTTTTAATGTCTCAAATTGTGGCTTTAATATTTTTGGGCCTACAAAACCAATGAAAGTCCAGCCATAATTCAAATTTCAGGCTTGCATTTATTTTTAAGAAGGAAATTTTTAGTTTCTGAGATAATAAAAAGCTATTGATCTGAACAAAGAATAAGTAAAAGAAAGTTCTTTATGTCAAATTAATATTTTAATAAAACAAAAACAAACAATAAGACTTGTAACCACTTAGTCTAAGAAAGTTCTTCATGTCCAATTAATATTTTAATGAAACAAAAACATTAAGGTTATTTTAAGCCCATAAACCACCAATAGATTCCATCGATGCTTGTTTTAGTTCACTTGTAATTATGTGTTGGGACTTGCTTGAGATTTATTTTGATTCCAATAATTAGAGTTATTTTATTTTTAAATAACTAGAGTTTTTTTATCTTCAAATAATTCAAGTTATTGTTGTATAAAATAACTATTTGGTTATGTATATGTGCATGTATGTTTATGTATAATATGTATATAGAACTATATAAGTGTATACTTCCATGAATGTATGGATCATATTTTAAAATATATATGAAAAAAAGGATAAGAATGGGGAGATGGAAAAATGGATACATATTTTTTCTTATGCAATCCAAATAAGCAAATCTATCTATCTTTTTTCACCATCCACCAATGACATCCTTCCTCCTTGGTATTCCAAGGTATGCAAACTTGCTCTAACGGTCTCTTCACCTCTTCTTTAGCTGCAACTTTCACCCTTGCTATAACCAATGATGCATACTTCATCTTGGATACAACATTTTCTAACACTTCATCAGCAAAGTATGACAACAAAGGAATTGATAAATTCCATTGGAACCTTTCACTAATACCTCCTCCCACTATTGTGCTTGGCTACAACTACATGATTTTTTACATTCATACAATTCCAAACTTATTCTCCATCCCTTCCTCCATTTTAGGAACCCATGTATTGAATATCGAAACTTCTTGCACGTTAACTACAAACTCTTTTTTTTGTACACAGGTGTTGCTACACTTTCGTCCACTTCATTACCATTGCCTTCTTGTTGATGTATTTGTAACTTCGGAATGTATTCACTTGTATATCTTATATTGTATTTCATTGTATCGGGATGTTCCTATCGAGAGAATCATTAATATAATAAATTCATGTAAAGTCATAGAGATTAACCCTCCATTGTAAGTAAATCCCCACAGTTGAGGGGTACTAGGGTTATTAGACTCTCCTAGTGAAGTTGTCCCTCGTCAGTAATTTTCAAGTGGAGAACTAGTATAAATAGAGAGTGAGTTTCTCTATTTGAAACACACACTCACTCAATTGTAGCGCATGAGTGAGAGAAGAGGAGCTCACACAAGTGAGAGAGAGAACAGTTGTCAGAGATCATATTTGTGTTTTTTGGGTTATACTTTTGGCATGGGTGCTCATTCTATCTATGAGGAAGTTGTGTGTTTTTGTCCTTTATGGTTTCCCTAACTAAAACTCTTTGTGTCTCTTGTATTTTTTGTCTATTGTTGTGCATGTTATTCTCTCATATAAGATCCTAGATCATATTGATTAAATGATAAAAATATAACATGGTATGAGAGCTAATGTGAGAAAAAGACATTGTGCAACTGCAGAAGCTAGAGATTCTTAATTTTTGGGTATCTTCTCCATAGATCATCAGCAAAAGGAGGCTAGGATAACTCTCCATTGAAGGGTGCATATTTCTATTGAAGCAGAATTTGATTCAGGGCATTTTCAAATTTTGACTTATAACTACTGCAAGAAATTAAGGCTTTTCACAGAAGAGGAATTTTTTAGTGAGCCCGGCATAGGATTTTTCTCCTCAAAACCGAAATTTAGAGACCAAGATCAAAATTTTTGGTTGGGTAAAACTTTGGGAAATTCAAACCCTAATTTGACCTCGGACGTGAAAACCCTAAAATACTAAAACTAGTAGCTTTGGTACATTCGTTATATCTCGATCTTTGAGAAGGATTAGGAGCCGAAAATTTTACAGGCTGAAGATAAATTCCTGATGTACCCTATGCAAAATTTTCAGCCTTAGATTCGCTATATTCTTGGAGATATGATTCCTCCAAATCATGGTTCCAGCCTATCCCAGAAATTAGAAAACTAGGGCTTCCTATTCCACGAGCTTCCCTCCACTATTTTCAGAAAAGGAGTACATTGGACAGACCGCCTTGGAGAGGGCCATCTTTCTATCCAATCAGATATAAAAGATTCCAAGTTTTGAAAATTAAGGTTTCTCTGACAAACCCTAGATGAGCCAAGATGGACACCTCAAATTAGTAAGATCTAAATTTTTGCTATTTACATTTAAGGTTCTCATTCAAAATGACTAATCACACTAGCTTGATGACAAGCATGTTGAGGCTGACAACTTCCAAGCATGGAAGCATGGAATCTCACTCGTTCTTGAAGAAAATGAATTGGACACCTACATAAGTGGAGAGGTTCCAGTTCCAGAGGGAGATGAGGCTAAATCATTACACAAGAAGAACTTGGTTAAGGCCGAGAGGATTATTGCTGATTCTATCAAGGATCACACCACAAGTGTCTTCCCTAGAGACACCTAAAGAGATGTTTGATTCCTTGACCAAGCTATTTGAATGAAAGAATATAAATCAAAAGAAGTATAGGATCTTAGTGATCCTTGAAGAAATTGACTTAGATCAATATTTCAGTACAGAAGCTATAAGATCTAGAGGGAGATGAGGCTAAGGCTAGACCCAAGAGAATCATTGCAGATTCCATTAAAGATCATCTCATTCCTCATGTGTCATCCTTGAAGAAAATAAAAGGAAGTGTTTGATGCTATGACAAAGCAATCGAAGAAGAATAAGACATTGATATAACCACCTTGAATGGCCTCCCAGGATCATGGGATTCATTCATTCAAGGAATGTGTTCCAAAAGGAAGCGATTACCTTCAACAGACTATAGGAAGAGCTCCCACAAGAAGAAGCTTGACTCATAATAAGAGAAGAGAAAATGGGAGCAACTAAAGATCAAGCTCTCATGATCCAAAGAAGATCCCTCAAGAGATGAGGAATACGAATAACTCACCTCTTGAAGAACCTCTTATCAATCTTATCATTTGGATAAGAAATGATGTTGTTATGGATGAAGAAGATGATGAAGATAAAGTCTCAAGAAGGATTCTACTGACGAAATGAATAAAGATAAGTATTCAATTCGTGATATTATTTTGTTCTGCATTTGTTTATATTCACTTGATGTGTTACGCATGATAGAATGTTTGCATTAATGAAAGTATACTACTAATATGCATGTGATGGGTAAGTAGCCCATGGTGCTATACAACTCTACATTTCTACTTATCTTGAATGAAACCTCTTTGCTAACATATTGGATTAGTGCACAATCTCAATGATGTCATGGTAGATATGGAAGGTGTTGGCCACTTTTCCTAACTCGCGTGACCTAGGTTTTGTGTAGCCCGTCAACCCAACAAATACCCAAGATGCTAGCCCGATAGAGCAAGCCCCATCAGCAACACCTGCGAAACAGGCGCAGTCTCATTCGAGATATTTCTTCGATGAGTAAACACCAGAACCATGTTTTCGCGATTGTCGAGGGATTATAATCCCTTGGCGCGTGGCCAAGGAGCTCGACCAAGTCGCGAGTATGGAGTGATTCCCACCGAAATGTAGTGCACACCGTGCATATATTTTATTAATTACTAACGGCGCGACATAGATTCGGCCTTAGTACTTCAAGCTTAACTAAATATAAAAGCAACTAACAGGCAGGCGCAACATACCGACACTCGACAGCGCTTGCGTCGTAGACGTAAACTAATACTCAGAAGCATCATGTAATAACCTATTCATGCATTCGAACTCTTATTGACAGTGCGGCATTCATTCAATCATAATAGGACTTGCATCATAAGTATAAACAAACAAAAACATAAACAACCATACATATTGGACCATTAACACACAGGGAGTTCACATGGAATCCCATCTGGGGAAAACCACAAGGTGCTCTTCATCTGGCATGAGAAATACATGGCACCTTCAGCTTGCATCTGACTGTAGACTGTCTAGATATATATTTTGGCTTAGACTCTTTCTTTCTCTCATTTTCTCTATATTATTTCTCCTAATCTACTGCTACCATTTACTGATCCGCACACAGCTTGGATCGACCTCTCTAGCATCTACACCTCTCTAACATAGCTTCTCTTCTACTGTGCTAACTCTGACTGCATCCTGTATACTTCTGACTACTTTACTACTCAGATCTCTCAGCTTCGCTCTACTCTCTTAGATATCTCCCCTATGTAACCCTTCACCATAAACAAAGACTAAAAACACCCAACAATAACCAACTATAGAGAAACCTTCACCAACTATTGAAAATCCAACTGTTTAATTATTGAATCCCTCCTATTTATAGTATTTTACATGACCACGCATGGTCGACTGCATACACGAAGCTTTTTAACTGTCACCATCAATCGGCCCTTAGGATACAACTGTGGTGATCATGACTTGACATGAGGCACTAACGACCTTACTTACAGCGTGCTTTCACTCGTGTGGAATCTGCTGACTTAAGCTGACTTTAGCACCCACAATTGCCTTTTCATTTTCGATGTTATTCTGCGCTTGTGCTATTGTTTTACCCTGCAACATATTTCTTCCATGAAGTTTCTTGCTTCCATGCAGGTGACATCTTTTGCGCCTACACTTTCTTCAACGTAGATTTCCTCATCCGCGCAGTTTTCCTTTGTTCATGTAGGTTTCCTTGCTTGTTCTTGCGCTATGTACTGACTCTTGCACTTATTTCCTATGCACTTTCTCCATGCCCAATAGGGCCCCAACACTCACATGTGGCTCGTCTTGAGCCACTGAGCAGTGGACATAGCAGGTGGTGTGATATGCGCAGCTGCTTATTTTTATTTTTTTTCTACTTCCTCTTGTGCGCGTTTTGTCACTTGTGTTTTTTTTTGGCAGTGTTTCCTGCACCGTGGCCTCATCCTATACTTAGAAAAAAAATTAGATGACGAAGCTTGCAGTTATACAATTTCTTCTTTGGCCTCTTCTGAAGAGTCTATTTGCATAGGTTTTTCCTGCGTCTGCACTAGGCCTTCTTGATGGCATTCTTCTTGATCCTCTTCATCTTCCTGTCCATCTTCATCTTCCTTTTGCTCTTCTTCTTCCTTTTCCTCTTCTTCTTTCTATTCCTCTTCTTCTTTTTTCCTCTTCCTGCACATCCTCGGGTACATCTTCCGATGCAGACTGTTCTACACCTCCAACCTTCTATTGGAATTGGGAAAAAATGGGGGTAAGATGCTCTATCTCCCAGCAAGCTTCATCTGCCTGCTGCTTTAGTTCCTGCACTTTATCGGCACTAGGGTGCTCCAATGAGGTATTGGCCAATGCCTGCGTGAACTCATTGATTCTCTACTGGACAGGATGAATTAGCCATGTCACCCTTTCATCTTCATCCTGCTTCTCAACCGTCTCCTTGTTGTGCATGCTTTCCTAGTCGCGCAAGGTTCTTTCCTTGTCCTGGAGCTGCTTGAGCTCAACGCCTTTAGCGATTTTCTCATTAGTTGGCAGCTTCTTAATCTCTACCTTCACCGCCAGTACTTGTAGGTATGCTTGGAAAGTTGTTCTGCAATCTCATCATCGATGAGCTGTTCCCATGTGCTGCATCACCATCATCATGGGAATCACCATCATCATTCTTATGGATTATGTCTTCCTATTTGCAAATCACGGATCACCAGAGAGAGTCAATCAAAATCAAATCGCTTGCTGCAACATAATTCAATTTTCTTCATTGATACGGACATATAAATAACTCACTCACTGGACTCATGAGGGGTGGTACAACAATGTACAAGGGAGGACTACAACTTAGCTGCATGGATGTAAATATTTCTTCAAGTGCATGTAAATTAGACTAAGAGATGGACTGTTTGTAGATTGCATGGATTGCATGCAGTGGTGTTAGTTTTAAGTGCATGTAAATCAGACTGTTTGTAGATTGCATGCATGTATGCATGCAGTCAGTGCTTGTACTAGATCAAACAATGCTCCAAAAGAGACTCAAACTAAATAGACTCTAAGGGATGTTAAGAAATGATTTTTTAATATCTGAAATTGTCTCTTTAATATTTTTTGGTCTACAAACTCAATAAAAGTGTACCCATAATTCAATTTTTAGGCTTGCATTTATTGCTAACTAGGAAATTTTTAGTTTGTGAGATAATGAAAGCTATCGATCTAAACAAAGAATAAGTATAAGAAAGTTCTTCATGTCCAATTAAAATTTTAATCAAACAAAAACAAAGAATAAGCCTTGCAACCAATTAGTATAAGAAAGTCCTTCATGTCCAATTAATACTTTAATGAAACAAAAACATTAAGGTTATTTTAAGTCCATAAACCACCAATAGATTCCATCGATGCTTGTTTTAGTTCACTTTTAATTATGTGTTGGGACTTGCTTGAGATTTATTTTGATCCCAATAATTAGAGTTATTTTATTTTCAAATAATTAGAGTTTTTTTTTTTATCTTCAAATAATTAGAGTTATTGTTGTATAAAATAACTATTTGGATATGTATATGTGCATGTATGTTTATGTATAATATGCATATAGAAATATAACCAAAATTGCTCTAAGGGTTTCTTCACCTCTTTTTTAGCTGCAGCTTTTACCCTTGCTATAACCAATGATGCATACTTCATCTTTGATACAACATTTTCTAACACTTCATCAACAAAGTATGACAACAAAGGAATTGAGAAATTCCATTGGAACCTTTCACTAATACCTCATCTACTATCATGCTTGGCTACAAATAAAACCTTTTTTTATGTTCATACAATTCCAAACTTATTCTCCATCCCTTCCTCCATTTGAGGAACCCATGTACTGAATATGGAAACTTCTTGGGCTTTAACTACAAACTTTTTTTTTTTTTTTGCATAGGTGTTGCTACACTTTCGTCCACATCATCACCATCACCTTCTTTAGACATGCATTAAATTTCATTCTCTTTTTAAACCTCATCATCAACCAAAGGGGTTATATTATACTACTATTGTTGTTAAAAACAATGCACTTTCATCATTTTTCCTTTCTTGTTTTCCCATATTGATTAGTAGTCTTGGAAATCCATCTTTGTTCTCTTCCTTATGTTCACATACAAATAAAATTAAGATACTCATTCTCGAAGAAATTAAAACAATGGGAGGGTATGTACAAAAGCATTGCATCCTCCTACTCAAAGAAACAAACCAACAATAAAATTTAAATAGGCATAAGAATCCAAACCCTATGCGTATTTAATAAACATAAATTATTTAGCTAACAACCACATACTTATCTCTTCATATGTTATTGAAAAAATTTAAACACGGAACTAACCTCAATTTCAAAAACACATATTCACCAAATTAAATAAACTTCAATCCTCTAGTAGTTCCATACACCAATGAGTGAGGAGAGTACCAAATATTTGGATCACCCAACAACAATAATCTATAATGTAACTTCCCCTATAAAATGGTTTCACAATCAAAATGAACAAACTCCCAAAAAGAAGTGGTAAAAGAATGTCCCAGAAGAGATGCTTCATTGTTTCTAACCCAAGATATAAGGGGAAATTCCCATTTGAGATTACACATTTTACCAATTATTCCTTAGAAGGAAGGTCACGGTAAACCATTATCCATGTATTCAGGAAGAGGTTATATCAAACCTAAATCAACCACATGCTATGCAATCTTGTGATCCACTATTTATGTACATCAACAAATACCCATCATCATTTAAGAATAATATTTATATCATTCCACTAATGAAGAAGAGATTAAAACCTCCAAGAATTGTAGTGCACTAAGAAAGTCCTAAATATCCTCTCCCAGACACATCAAAAGGGTCCAAGCATGTCTACATTCATTTTGAATAGGTCCTCTTGCGGATAAGACTAGTAATTTTCATAAAATAATAACAATAATAATTTATATAAGATAAAGAACTAACCTCAATTTAAAAAACATGTTTACACCAAATTTTCCAAAAAACAAACAAAATTGCAACCTTGAAGTAGTTATAGACACCAATAAGCGAGGAGAGTACCAAATATATATATCACCTAACAACACTACTCTATAATGAAAACACCCCTACAAAATGGTTTTATAATCAAAATGAGCATACTCCCAACATGACCTAGAAAAAGAACATCCCAGAAGAGATGCTTCATTGTTTCTAGCCTAGAAGGTACTAGGGAAAATGTCCATCTGAGTAGCCCATTTTATCAATTATTCCTTGGAAAGAAGGATTCGGTAAATAATTATCCATGTAATCACTTAGAGTTTGTATCTAGCCTAAATCAACCACATAGTATGCAATCTTGTGATCCATTATCTCTTTGCATCGACAGACACCCATCATCAAATAAAAGTAGTATTGAGCTCATGCCACTAATCAAGAAGAAAGTAATGAAGAAGAGAGTAAAACCTCCAAGAATTGCATTGGACCAAGAAAGGCCTAAATATCCACACACAATCACCACAAAAGGAGGCATGCATGTATACATTAATTTGGAATAGATCCTATTCTGGGATAAGAGTAGTAATTTGCATAATAATATCTCGATCTCCAAAGGATAGGAAAACTCACAAGAAATGAATTGTTGGTCCTTCCATGAGAGAGTACTTGTATCACACAAATACCTCAAATAAATAAATCCTCTTCTAACTCAATCACTACACCTAAAAACAAGGAATGCATGTAACAAATTGATAGGGGAGAATCAATAACATAGCTAGAGATATGATAAGTCTCCTTCATTTAATAATGCGTTTTGAATTTCATTATCACATCAATGAAAATATTAATTAACAAATATCCAAAGCTATATCTTTAATTTCCTCAAGGATTTGAGATAAGGGGAGAAGAGAGAAAAACACCTATTCTAGTGTGTCATTTGAGGAAGCCTTTTGGAGAATCCCTTGGATTTTTCATCTTCAATGTTGTATTCTATTCATTCTCTTGATGGTACCTAGAAATTCATCCACAATATGATTAATGCATTTTACTAACAACAAATATCATTATATTCACATCAAATTAGAGTTAACACTCTATCAATTATTAAATGGAATCATTTGGGGAATAATGGAATCCTTTCATATTACTTCAAAAAATAGTAGAATATTGCAATCTTATCAATGATATTCTCCCTCCTCCTTTGTTCTAGGTTCCCTCCTCCACTTCCCAAGACTTTGCTCACCAATATTTTTAAGCAAAAGAGTCACTCACTATTCCTCCATAATAACTTTTCTCTTTGATCCTTCCTCCCTAATATTTACCTTAAATGTCTCTTATATAGATTTAGGATATGGGTGGTGAGAGTGATACTTTCAACCTCGGATTGGAATCCTAACTTAATCTCCTCAATTGTCCTATTTTCCATAGTTTGGGAATTTGTATGAACAATGGAACAATCAATGCACAAAACACGCATGCTATGTATTTTCCTTTCAGTTTAAGTTTGTGGAGACTCAATCTTTGATTTTGTTAGAAAATTCAATCCTAAAGTTGTCTCTTTTGGGATATATGGGTATTCATTCACATCTTTTATTTGCTATTACTTAGATTAGGAGATTATGTATCTTTTAGTGCTTCATGTTTTTTTTCATGCTGTAAGAAAACATTAGATCATGATTTTGTCCTACACTATTGAGGGTGTTAAATTGAGTTTTAGCATATGCCCCCTAATATGTGAGTTCTAAAAGACATTCTATTTTATACTCTTTAGTGATCAAAGATGAAAGGATGAAGAGGATAAGCATGAGCGAAGGAGTTGGAAGGAACCTTTAAGAAAAACAAGGTAATGTCCCAAGTATATAATATCTTCCTGAAGTAGGTATACCAACATAAATAAGCATGGACACAAACAATACATAGTGGAACCATGTCAAAAGTACCCAAAAATGTAAACATTCATTATTATAAGTATGATATATCTAGGTATTCATGATACTTTAATATGGAAGTGTAATCTTGCACAGCTTGGGAAGTGCATCGATGAATGATACAACTATTTTTCCCAAGGAGTTAGATCCAGAATAGTGATAGCATGATTTTATATCATGTGAAAGAAGAAGCTAATATCGAGCATAATAAAGCACCATATGATTATTTTTCATTGATGCATAACATTAACAAATGTTAGGAGCTCCATCGATAATGGAATCAAAGGTACCGAGTACAAACTAGAAAATGTGAATAGATGTTATAAAGTCAAAAACTTGTAGAATAAAAAATCGAGGGTCATTGATGTATGCCCAATATCATTTGCAAGGGAATTTGATACTAATGGATGCAAGATCTAAGATACTCTAGGGTTCCTAGATCCACTTTTTAGATGATGATTTGGTGTTGATAGGAAGCAATCCTTTGTAGGGAGTGAATCAATGCATTCCACATTAATGGGACCAAAACAAAAGTAACTAGTTTTATATGATTTGGTAGAGATAAGGGATCCAAAAATCTATACTAACAATAGGAAGGATGATATGACTGGTCAGGAATACTTGAGCAATGACAGATATTGTTTTTAATTCCCTTAAACACATGACACGATTCATAGTATCACTTGGAAACATGACACTTAAGTAACCAAACTTTATGCAATGCGTCAATTCCAGATGCATTAATGACATATCCATAGTTGATGGGAAGGATAACCCATCGGTGGAGTTATGTTAAAATTATTGGTACAGGGTGATTCCATGAAGATGGGTAACACTTTTTGGCCAAATTTGGCGATGAAAACCTGATTTTTTACTCATGTGCTAGATAGAAGCCCTCAAAACGCATATATGCCATGTGAATTTTGACTTGCAGTAAAAAAACAAATTGTAGAATATTATGTTGGCTTCATAGTGATATTTTTTTTAAAAATATTTCGATGTCATTTAATGTGTGAATTTTTGCATTTAATGAACTGTGTGACCTTAAAAATTTGAAGAAGCTAATAAGTGGCTCGTGTCCACGTAGAGTAATTCAATCTTGCATTAATAATTTAAAATATATATATATATGATCATGATCTACATAAAATGCAGTGTGATGTGCATATTTTTTTGTTAATTTTTTTCGCATTATACAATTATTTATTATTTTTCGAAAGTGACCACATTTGATTTCAGCATCGTTTTAAACACATATTTGTCTACGTAAAGAATTTTTTTCTATTTTTAAAAAAATTGAAAAACCAAAGATACCCTTTTGAAGAGGACACGTCGATATGTGATGTGTGCATTTTTAAGAATTTTTTGGCTGTGTATTTTTAACTCTGTGGATTTTTCTTTGAGCTGCTTCGAAGTTGCAGTGTGGTTTTCTAAGTATAAGTTTTAGAAGTAATTAAAAAATAAATATCATATGAATGCCAAAATGCGTGTATGATACCTCAATGGATAGAAGATTCGTTGGTGAATCTATCGGTATCAACTCCGCTGAGTTATGTGCTAGGAATGGCAGGGTTTACACCTCTGCAAGGCACAGGAAATTTTCCATTTGTTTGAATGTGGGCTAAGTCTGTTTTTTTAAGCCCTCGACCGAGTTATGAACCTCGACCGAGGTATCTAAATACCTCGGTTGAGGTATGTATTTAAATACCTCGACCGAGGGTTAGTAAAGCCTACAATACCTCGGTCGAGGTATTTAAATACCTCGACCGAGGTATTTAGATACCTCGGTCGAGGGATTGATAGAACCTTGGTCGATATATTAAGACCTCGGTCGAGGGCTTAACAAGCCCTCGACCGAGGTGCGTTTTTCTCTTTTTGCCGAAATACGCTTGCCAAAAAGTGTTACCCAGGTCCGTGGATTCACCCTACAAATTCCTAAGGAAAATGTAAATAATTTACTCATAACTGATGCTAAAATATGTTTTATGTTCAAGGTTGACAAGTACTGAATATTTCCATTCTTTCTAGGATGGAATATGAATTGCTTCAATGGTCCCCTTTTTTTGTATTTTTGTATTCTTTAAATTTTAATACCTTTTTCATTTATAAGAATGAAAAAGAACAATTAATGCTATAATACAATGGAGGAGATGAATTCCTCAATGGATTGTTCCTAAATTCCAAGGGCATGGGTCATGCCAAGGAAAAGATAAAATTACAAATATGGGATGATCCAGTTATGTACACCGTTTGTGGATGTTCCCTCCATGATATGAACTCATTTAAAGAAAAGCAACTATTTATAGCATCATGTAGAAAAATGTGACTACAATGGAAAATAAATAACATAATCATTAAACAACAAAGAAGTAGGAACAAATGCTCACACAAGTAATTTGTAAACAAAAAAAATTAAGGATCATGTTAGGAAATTGTCATAAATGTATAAGAGCGAAATATGTGGTCTCAAACTACAAGTCATGATGGTACTAATAAGGATTCTAGGACAATGAGAAAAACTCACCATGGGAACCAAAATGCAAATAGGGTTCTAACTATAGTGTCCCATGTTTAGTACAATATTTTACTGGAACGATGGAAACACAATGGAAAATGCAGAGATGATGGGTTGATGCACCAATTTCCAACAAGTTTGACCCTAGGGAAAATTTGGGTTATGAAAGGTTCAAATGCATAATAATAGAGGGATAACCTAAACCTATATGCAATCTTCCAAATACACCTGATAGGATTGAGTAACATGCAAAGAATGCTCCTATACTTATGTATAACTAAACCAAGCCACATTCTCAGATTGACCCCACACAATATGTCCTTATGTGGGATTAACCAAATCTTCATAACTTCGAGGATAAATTAATATGATGATAGAATTCCATCCAAGAAGTCATGTGAGCTAGGGGATCTCACAACCCAAATGAAAAAAGTAACTAGATCATATTACTCCTTTAAGGGAATATTTTGATCCAAATATACCTAATCCATTTGAATATATTGATATGAAACTTATACAACAAACAGGGGAAATTTATTCTCCATGCTACCACATTCTACATAATTGGGAATTAATTTGTCATCATTTTCCACAATTAAGAATTCTATCGAGAATGCTTGCAATAAAGGTGAGTAATCTACTAGAATGGGTTTGGGAAAAACTAATAATGGGAAGCAAGCCTCGAATGTTATGGTAAATATTGGAGCATAACGTGGGATGGGAATTGGTGGTAGGATCATAAAATTTCACATGAGGGAAGCATTTCTTAACAACCCTACCCTAATGTCTTGAACCGACTTTATTTCCTCTTTGATGAAAGGAACATCCTATTTGATAATAGTTTTAGGATTATAATAATATAATGGGTTGATCGTAACAATATTTCCCTAACCGAGTGACTAGGAACAATCAATATACTATAGTCATCATATCATGTATCCAATTAAGTCCCAATAGAAAATTGTAATATATTGTCATGTCTACTACCTTAACACGAACTTTAACTCTTTTACCTCCCAATTAAATTATGCAGGCCAAGATAAGTCTGTGAGGAGGAAAAAAAGGTCCATAAAATTATTTTATCATAGTATGGGATGGAACTAATGTGGATGATCTAAATTCTTAGAAACTATTAACACTTAAATTTTACACACATGTGACATTTTATCCATTCTTAAAGTAACGTGTCATCAAAATATAGAATGCATCCCAATGAAGACATCGTTATCATATCTAAAAATCAATATGCGTGCAATAATTCCAAAGAACAATCAAAATAAGTAGTGTGGATAAATATATGTTTACTTGCATTATAGTATGTGTTATAAGTTCTCTTCCCATGCTATTTTAGCATGGATTTCCATTTGGTATCTATGTGATTGTCAAAATAGTGGGATCTTAATTACATGCTACACGTTGAAGAGTCATGAAGGATCCTCACCAACAAAAATTCAAAATCATCTCGGGGATCATTTAATATTTTATGTGCATTAGAGCTAGTTCATGAGGAAATGGGTTTCACACTTGGATCTAGTTTTTCCCGGGATACCTATTTTCCTATAAATGGAGTCCATGGGAATGCATCTCAATAGAAAAAATTAGATCAAGGTTAGGTTACTATAATTTTGTTCAGGTTTATTCATAGCTCACCTCTTCCCCCACCTAATAGCATTCCTCAAGATCCCTTGCCTCCTTCCTCCAAGGTGAAATTTTTTCTCTCCATTGTTCTTCAAGTTGTTTATCATTTAATGTGTACAAAAAGGACCTCTGTAAGGGAAATTATTTCCTTACATTGAATCCCACACCTCTTGGGTGAAACTACATGTATTTTTTTGACCATTGGGTAATCTAAATTGGTTCTAGCATTGGATTCTTGTTGTCTTTTTTATTTCCTCATTCCCTTTGTTTATTTTAAGTTATTTTTGTTTTTATTTTGTTTTCTTTCACTAACAAGATCTTGCAGGATCATTTTGGAGTAATTAAATTTTGTTTTAATAACAAAATACTAGGCCTTGTTAAAAACCTAAAAGGATTTCACCCAAAGTGGGAGAGGTTGAACACATTTGTGTGTAATTTCCCACAACATTATTTATGGTGACTACACTTAATTTTTGTTCATTTCTTCTTAACTAGGTTGATATTTGTTGAATAGATATTTCTAGGATCTTTTATTGTGTACAAGAACAGGTCCATACCCTTCATTCTAGAATAGTTTCCAAATTTTATTTGTAATTGGTGTTTACATAGTAGCATGGAGATTGACACCCCAAGTGCATTACCTGCATAGAATTTCCTTCAAGAGTCGCGTCATTAGTGCATTTTAGCAAATCCTTTTCCACATGGTAATTTTTCAATGTGTGTGTGGCTTGGTTGTGTTGTAATCACACTAATGTGCTTCTGTGCTTTGTTTTTTTTGCATTGTTTCATTCCTGCCTCTCTATTTTGTGCACTACTATCTCTTTTTCTTTGCATTTTATAAGTTTTGCACATTATTGCAGCCCCAATAGTTCCCCAGTAATGAAGCTGAATTAAAAAAAATGCAGTCCCTTGTGTTTTTATTTAGTAATTAGTCCACTTATCCCAAGATTAGGAAGTAAAAGGGTCTTCCCTCAAAATCTATTTAGATAACCAACTTTAACGCTTGTAATGGGTCTCATTGTTGTCACTAGTATTCAAGATATTTTTATGTCTTTGCTTATATTTCATGTTTTAGACAACTTAGTATAAATCCACTTTTTCACAAAAGAAATGACCTAAATACCCTAATCTCCCAAATTATTCTCTTCACCTTACACTTCATCTAGTCTTGCTGAATTTGAAAAGGGGGATAAGTGTGAAATACCACCATTACACACTTTTATTTCATTAGAATTTTGTTTGCAAGCACCATTATCATATTTTAGAGTTGAAGTTAAATATACATTTTCATTTTGCTTTAAGATATTTAGTTAGTTGCAACAATCAATTTTCGTATCTCACATGTGTTTGCATCAGAAACACACACTAATGGACCTAAAATCTATTCCACCACTTATTCTCTTCACCTCCAATTACTTGTGATCTTGGTGAATAAAAAAGGAATAGAAATGTGAAATACCTCCCTCACAATCCTTAATCAATATTGCACCCTTAAAATCAACACTTATAACATCTCTAACAAACTAAAATACTCCATAGGAAGTCACAAAAGAATATTCTAGTTAGGTAGGACTGATTGGGCTAAGCATCCAAAAAATATCCACCAATGTAGTTTCATTAAGTTTTTGAAACATAGCATTGTTGATTTATAGGGTTCTATCAAATCCTGCTATCATCATGTGTCAAAAGAAAACTAAAATAAGAAGGCACGGTTCCCAAGAACATGATATCCAAGGTATAAATTCCCTTCTACCCCTAAAATTCATTCATTGTTTTGTAGGGGAGTGACAGTATACATCTTAGGCCTAACGACTTATCCACACTTGACATGGGTATTTACTAGCCAAACTTAGTATATCGTCAACGAGCAATTGTGAGTGCAATTGACTCCTGAAGTCAGATATTTCCATTGGGAAGTGGTTCCATCTCTGAGAACATAGCACCATCAACAATATAACTAACTCTTTGTTACCTTCACTAGTCAATCATTGTATGTACTGCATTGTCACTTGTGGTTATGCTTTTAGAAGGACATGAAATTTGAGAGGACGGATGTTAGGTATTTAGTAATTTTACATTTATTTTCCTTTTAAATATAAGTTCACATAATTCGTAATTAGAAAGAATCTAAATGTGAGACCATCTGAACTAAACCAACATAACACATATGATTCACCCACATCGGTTAGTACTTATAGAGTGAAGGTTTTGGTTGATGTTATTCCACTTTTCATTCTTAGTCTCCTCGAAATTTTAATCTTTGCATAACATCTCCATTGTTGAAATCTCAAGTCTTGAAGGGGCATTCCACACATGCAATTCATCAGAGAATACAAACTCGCATCACACTTTTAATCTAAAAATTAATGTGGTATGATTTTTATGCTTTTTATCCACAGCTACAATAGATTATTACATTGTAAATTTACCTTTTATCATGCTTTTTATCATGGATTTTCGTCTAAGCTTGTTGAATTCTAGGGAACTCTTGATTCTTAGGCCTCATTTGGTGTTATTAGGGTTTTATAATGTCATAGGAGTATTGGTTCATGAAAGTGTTATAGATATCAAAATATATGATTTGTTTTATTCCTTATCATGTTTAAATTATCAATTGACATTCATATGTTGTTAGTGGATGCTACTCTTAATGGAGAAATGCCACATGGTTTGTATATATTCAAACTGAATTTGACCCAGTTGTTCAAAATGTTCTATTATTAGGATCTTTCTCTGTATTTATTATTGGATCTAAGGCATTAATGAGAGTGTGTATGTTCATATTTTATGTATGTTATTGTTGATTTTTTGGATGTTTGTAATATACATGAATGCGCATTAATTATAATCGAATAGGTATAGTGGAATGGTCATTATTATGGAGGTCATCTTGTAGAGTTGTCCAAAGCATTCTGGTAGATTATTTTATTTGTATTGAGAATTTCATGACTAATAGATTCTTTTATTTGTATTTCCAAGTTCGTCAATTTTATTTGTGACCTAAATTTGTTGGTTTCGATACTTCCTTTACGATATTTTGTTTTTTTTAAGGTTCATTCAGAAGTAAAAAAAAAATTTGGTGATTTGTTTTGATTTGTAATTGATATCATCATCCAAAAATGGATCTAGTTATGTATGATAAATATATGATTTAGATGGAATGTGATACTTCATTTCCATCATGATTGTATATAATATGTACACGACATGTTTGAGTTAAGATGTAGACATTATGCTATTTGATATGTAGTCTTTTGCATTCAATGAGGGTGCTAAAACAACTTTACCACATTTTTCCTTCGTTCAAAAATTTCAAGCATACGGATACAAACCCCTCCTCAGTTTATCTCAGAAAAACTAGTCTTTTAAAAAGTAGTTCTAATGATATGTGTTATGATGCATTAATGTGCTCTCTATTCTTTTTATTGGATGTTCTTACTTCTAATAACCATTGCAAGTTAATTACTAAATTTAAAAATTCTAAATCAAATGACATAATTCATATTTTGATTGTTAACAAAAGAAATGAAAAAGTGGCATTCATATATATAAAAAGTTTGTTATAATAATCAACCCATAGTTATATACCTTAGACATTAACTAATTCATTTTTGTCTTATTTGCCTAGTTTCCATATTCCACCGTATGCAAGTTGTCCTCCACATGTCCAAAGTGGTCAAACTTGCTAAAATTGAGTCATGGAGCACTTGGGAAACCACTTGGAATCAAATTTACTTTATTCCTGGCCTTCCTAGTGCATGTCTGCTTTTTCTGCTTTATTGCCTGCTTTTGCTGAATTTTAAGGCATTTGGGAAAGATTGACTAGGTGAAGTTAACTTGTTTTTTTTTCTCATCATCCTCCACTATTTTATCCTAATAAAATCATGTATAATTTGTCCTTCCATCATCTATTATATTGCCTAATTTATTTTTCCAATTCGTGAGCTCCTAGACAGATTTGGAAACTACTTTATGCACCTATGGGGGATTTACTTAGATTTAATAAGCCTGCTTTTGACCAAACTCAAATGGCATCCCAATGCATTCGAATATCTCATGTAATTATTTATTGTGGCAGCCTATGACTTCACAGGGTTGGCTATTATACACTTATTCAATATAGATTAGTGTTCTGCTCCATATTCAGTCTCCTTTGTGTGTAATTTGCATGTGTAATTGGCAATTTTTGTGAGTGTAATTGTTCTAACGCCTGGGTTCAATTTCCACATGGTATTAGAGCCTTTTTATATCGATTTATATCCTTCCAATTTGTTATTGCAGGTTCTACATCATTGACTGGAAGCATTTTGCTGATTGAAGGGACAATTTCTGAGCTATGGATCAATCTCAGAAGATCATCTTGACTCCATTTAACATATTTGAATGGAAAGAAGAGATGAAGATACTGTTGAGAGTGAAAGGCCTGTACATAGTGACTATGACAACAGAAGTAGAGCCCAATGTAGCTGTAGAGAAAATTAAATGGCACAACAGGAGGGATGAGGCCTATGGTCTCATGTGTCTGAGCATATCCAGAGACCTCATTTTCCATCTTGATGGATTAACATCACCAAATGAATTATGGGAGAATCTTGTTGAGATTTTTGGTAAGATAGAAGAGATGAGGGGACATAAAATTGAGAATGAATTGATCTCCCTGAGTCCCAACAGCTTCGAATCCCTGCAACTCTACTTTTCCAAGTTCAAAGCCCTTGTTTTGCAGCTAAAACAGTGTGGAATCAAAAAGAAGGAGAAGAAACTGGTTTTGGCCATACTTTAGAAGCTTGGCCCTGACTATTCAATGTTTTTCTCGACCTTCCATGCCACAAAGTTGATAGCTCGAGCCTAGAAAATTCCTATCCTTGCAGATTTCATGGAATCTCTCACACAAGAACAAGATAAGTTGGTGATGATGGACACCATCAAACCTTCCAAAGACGAAGCTCTGGTTGCTGGAGATTCGAGGGTGGATTCAAAAGGTAAGAAGAAAGCTAAGAAGCCACTTGAGTAAAAGAGAGACAAGAACAAGTCTCCAGAGGAGCCCCAAGGTTCCAAGAAGAACTTTTAGAAGAAGATGAACAAAGGAGAAATGAACAAGTGTGCATTCTGCAGTAAGGGAAATCATCCTAAAAGCTCCTGCATGAAGAAGCAAATTGACATGCTGAACCAACTCCTGGAGAAGAATGGCATATCCCTTCCTGATAGCTCAAAGAAGAGGGAAGGAGGATCAAATTCAGAAGACAGAGAGAGAGTTCATGCATTGGTTGCTGGCACACCAAGCTCACCTAGTTTCATCATTGATTCTAGAGCTTCAAGACATATGGTTTCGACCAAGGAGGCATTCACCTCACTTGAGATGTCGAAAGGTCCACCAATTGTACTGGGAGATGGCTCTCTCATTGCAAGTTTGGGCAAAGGGAGGATTTATCTTGACCATGGTAAGTTCAGCAATGTATTGTATGTTCCAGGTCTTGCCTCTAACCTCTTATCAGTGTATCAGATGACCCACACAGGGTCTCCAAATAAGTTCATATTCTCCCCTGATGAAGTTGATATCATAGAGATCTCAAGTGTTAAAGTCATTGCAAAAGGAATTGCAAATCACACTTCGAAGGTATACATGTTCTCACACTTCCTACCCTACTCAAACCCCTTTGCTCTTCTAATTCATGCTAATGAGGCAAGCAAGCTTTGGCATGAAATATTTGGCCACCTTAACTATAAGTATCTTTCTGATCTTAGTGAAAAAGAAATGGTCATAGGGTTACCAAATATTAAGTTTTCCAAAGGAGTCTATCAAGGTTGCATCTTAGGAAAACACCCATAGCATAAATTTGAGAAAGCTAGTCATGAGACAACCTCTGCACCTCTTGAGTTGATCCACAGTGATATTGCTGGCCCATTTCCTCATATGTCAATGAGTCAGGACAAATATGCATTGACATTCATAGATGAATTTTCCAGGTACTGCTGGGTTTACTTCCTGAAACACAAGTCTGAAGTTTTTGGCCTCTTCAAAGTCTTTAAGGCTTTGGTTGAAAACCAGTATGGGAGGAAACTCAAGGTCCTCAGATCTGAAAATGGTGGTGAGTATGTCAAGTCTGAGTTCATTCAATATTATGAAGATGCAACTATTTAGATGCAACATTATACCCCTTACACACCACAACAAAATGGTGTTGCTAAGAGGAAGAACATATCACTGAAAGAGATGGCAACCTGCATGATGGAGGCTAAGACTTTGCCACCAAAGTTTTGGGCCGAAGCTATAAACTGTGCATCCTATATCCAAAATAGGGTGCCTCATAAAAAACTTGATGGTATGAATCCTTTCGAAGCATGGAGTGGGCACAAGCTAGATGTGACCCATTTCAGGATTTTTGGCTAAAGGGCTTGGGCTAGAATTCCAAGAGAAAAGAGGAAGGCTTTTCAGCCTCAAAGACAAGAGTGTCTATTTGTTGGGTACTCTAAAGATTTGAAAGGGTAAAAGCTGATAAATTTGAGCACAAACAAAGCCTTCATTGAAAGGAGTGTTCAGTTCCAAGAAGAGCCTTTAGCAGCAGTGGAAGTTGGAGAATCCTCTTCACCACCAAAACCATTGAATGTAAGTGAAGAGATAGTTGAGTTTGCTGATTCTGATATGTATGATAATGATGATTTTATTGCAGATCCTAACAGTCCTACAAGACCAAAATGGGCAGCAACGACCATTCATGCAGCTGGAGAACTAGCTGGAAATCCTAATGATCCTAGGAGGACTAGATCTCAGTTTGAGAGTGCTCTGTGTATGAAAGACCCTTTGTTTGCAGAGAAATGATATCTTATGGATGAATCAGACCCACAAACATGTGAATATTCAGCACATGATCCAATATGGCAAACATCCATGAAATAAGAGTTCAGCTCACTCCAGAAGAACAACACTTGGGAGCTGGTTGATCTTCCCCCGGGGAGGAAGCTAGTTCAGTGTAAGTCGGTTTACAAAAAAACGTTTTCTGCTGATGGTTCACCTTTGAAATATAAGGAAATATTGGTAGCCAAGGGCTACTCATAGGTACATGGCATAGACTACAATGAGACCTTTGCACCAGTGGCAAAGATGGACTCTATCAGGCTAGCCTTAGCCATTGCACCTTCAAAGCAGTGGGAGGTACATCACATGGATGTGAAGTGTGATTTCTTGATTGAAGATATTATTGAAGATATTTACATGCAGCAGCCTCAATTATTTTCTACTAATCCATCTCTTTTTTGTAGGCTAAAGAAGTCATTGTATGGGCTTAAGCAAGCCCCCAGGGCTTGGTATGCCAAGATTGATGGATTTTTGCTATCATTGAATTTTGTTCGATGCAAGTCAGATCCAAATGTTTATTTGAAGCTAATTCATGGTTCTTTTATTATTATTGTCTTGTATGTTGATGAAGTTCTCATTACAGGAAGCTCAAAGGATGAAATTGCCTCCTTGAAGGATGCAATGAACCATGCATTCTCTATGACTGATTTGGGGTTATTGAGCCAATTCTTGGGGCTCAAGATTGCTCAAACCAAACATGGAATAAAAATACATCAGTCCAAGTATGCCTTGGATTTGCTGAACATGTTCAACATGAAGGATTGCAAGCCAAGCAAGACTCCCTTCCTTTCAGGAGTTAAGCTTGAAGAAGCAGATTCTTCACCTATGGTAAATAATACACTGTATAGGCAACTGATTGGGTGTTTGCTGTACCTTACACATACTCGACCTGATATTTATTATACAGTAAGTGTGGCTTCAATATAGATGGATCAGCCTCATGAGATCCATTGGAGAGCAGCCAAAATGATCCTTAACTTTGTTCAGGGAACAAGGACTCATGGGATCTTCTACAAAGCTAAATCTAATCTTTATTTGATTGGGTTTACTGACAGTGATTGGGCAGGTGACAAAACAGATCGAAAGTCAACATCAAGATATGTGTTCATGCTTGCTGAAGGACCAATCAGCTGATCAAGCAAGAAACAGAGTGCCATTTCACTCTCATCTACAGAAGCAGAGTACAGAGGAGTTGTAAATGTAGCAACTCAATGTTTATGGTTGCAGGGGTTACTTGGTGAGTGTGGCTTCAAATCAGAATACTCAACTACTATCTATTGTGATAATCATATTACCATTCGAATCTACAATGATCTAGTTCAGAGACAGAGAACCAAACACATTGAGATCCATATGCACTACATCAGACAGCTTGTGCATGATGGAACCATTCACCTACTCTTCTGTTCATCTTCAGAACAAGTAGCAGATATCTTCACCAAAGTTTTGTGAGAATACTTTCAGCAATCTCAAATCACTGCTAGGGATTGCTGATCATGCTGTGAAGCATGAGTGATGACAAGATTTTCAAATTTTGTTTTACTGTCCATGTTTAAGGGAGGATTTTTCCCACTCGGGTTTTGCCTCTTTCCTTGGTTAAATGGACATGCAGTATGTAAAGGGTGACTAAGCCTTGTTGCTAGGACCTATAATTTTATAATATTTTACTCATAAGTCAGGCTTAAGGGGGGGTGTTAGAATAATCAACGCATAGTTAGCTACCTTAGACATTAAATAATTCATTTTTGTCTTATTTGCCTAGTTTCCATATTCCACCTTATGCAAGTTGTCCTCCACATGTCCAAAGTGGTAAAACTTGCTAAAATTGAGTCATGGAGTGCTTGGGAAACCACTTGGAATCAAATCTACTTTATTCCTGGTCTTCCTAGCACATGTCTGCTTTTTCTGCTTTATTGCCTGTTTTTGCTGAGTTTTAAGGCAATTTGGAAAGTTTGACTAGGTGAAGTTAACTTGTTTTTTGTCCTCACCATCCTCCACTCTTTTCTCCTAAGAAAAGCATGTATGAGTTGTCCTTCCATAATCTATTAGATTTCCTAATTGATTTTTCCAATTCATGAGCTCCTAGACAGATTTGGAAACTGCTTTATGCACCTATGGGGGATTTGCTTAGATTTAGTAAGCCTGTTTTTGACCAAATTCGAATGGCATCCCAATGCATTCGAATATCTCATGTAATTATTTATTGTGGCAGCCTATGACTTCACAGGGTTGGCTATTGTACACTTATTCAATACAGATTAGTGTTCTGCTCCATATTCAGTCTCCTTTGTGTGTAATTTGCATGTGTAATTGGCAATTTTTGTGAGTGTAATTGTTCGAACACCTAGGTTCAATTTCCATAAAGTTAAGCATGTCCTTAAAGGGTGTATTAAAAATGAGAGATATGGAAAATAAGATAACTAGGAATTCATACAATATATTAAGATTGTGGGTCTCGATAATACTCCACGATGTAATAATGGTTCGTCGGTACCATAATCACTCCACTGTGTAAAGTGTTCAACTCTATTAGTTTGTTGGTATGTCAAGATTTGGTCCCCCACCTGTCCATTGGAATATCAAGGGACAAGATAAAAAGTGGATTCCCCTCTTTCCCTAAATCTAGTTAGTGTAGTTTTGTTTCACCAACACCTCCAATTGTGAGTGACCTAATACTGCTTGTGAAATGTATAAATAAATCCATCCTCTCCTCATTCATGCATTTGTTCATTTGAGGTCTAGGAGTTGACAGATTCTAGCTCTGTTATATGCTCTTCTATTGCACTAACTTAGTAATATGCATAATCAAAATATGAGTCTTCCTACCAAAAGATTCATCAAGATATTACAAGGTTTAATAATTTGATAAAAGATTCACCAAAATTTTACAATATTTTATAATCGAATGAAATATTCGCCAAGATTTTACAAAATATTAAAACTTAGTGAAAGATTGACCAAGATTCTGCAAGATTCTATAATAGAATGAAATATTAGCCAAAACATTATATATACATACGATATTATTGATAAAATGGCATTCAAATTTTCCTATATATTAAGAATATTTTCCCATTTATTATACATATGAATTTTGGGGGTGTTCTTAAAATTATCCCTACTCCAGACTTTTCAAATCATTTACTTTGATTTTAACATCATAGATGTCATCATCTCCCTTGATGACATCATTTTCCAGTTCTACAATCGTATCATTTTTCTGAGTGATGTCATCTTCCAGGCCTTTGATATTATTCTATATAGCTTCCTCAATTGTTGTTGGTTCAGTTGGATTTTCATCCTCTTCCATGGAATCTAGGTCTAGTACTTGCTTGGCAAGTGATTGATTTACAAGTGCTTGGTCCATTTGTTCTACCCCTGTTTGAAGTTGGGCTTGTTGTTTCACCTATGATGTAATTGTTGATAATGGGGTAGTTGGTGAACTAACAATACTCTCCATTTTTAGATTTTATAATTGTGTTGACTGTTGGATCTGGGTGCATATTAGGTATCTTGAACTTCTTAATATTTTCTATCATGTTATCCTTGGTTGAAATCAAAGATTTAAATTGTAACCCATCATCTGGATTGGAACTCAAGCAAAATATTTTCTCTTCTAACTCCTTTATTATAACTTGATTGTCTTTAGTTGTCCATTTTTATGCCTTCATTAGGTCCCCTGCCCTGTTCAATTCTTCTCTTAGACTTCTTTATGTTTAGGTATCTTTTACTACCTCAACACATATAATTTCACTGGATTTCATGAAGAAGTCCACTTTATCTAAGATGCTAAACCGACTCAAGTTTATAATGTGCTCTTCGTCTCTATAATCACTCAAGATAGTTGGTATTAGCACCATGGGGTGAATTATTGTTGCGTACCCATACCCCATTATCATGCGAAATTAAAAATTTCATCAAGAACCTTTACTTTTCATCGAAACATAGGGCATGGTAGTGAACCACTTCTTGAAATCTCCAACACTTTCATGCTCCCTCTCATCTTCCACTGATCAGTTCGATGAACTGGAAGGAAAGATATCAGAGGAGAGTTGATAGAGGAGAGGAATCACGATAGGAATCAATGATCACAAATGGTTCCGCATCCAGAATCAAATCAACAGCTCAGAATCATCCCACAAAAATAGACGAGATGGAAAACTTGAGTTGCAGGATCGGGAAATATGGAAATCGTAATATTGCAATCCTGAATCCACATTCTGTATTCCCATATCTCACATGCAGAAATGACCATTGCAGAAATTGAAATCTGCATAGCCACATTCTGCATCCTGCATCTCGCATATTGCGGAAAGGGACATTGCAAAATGAAAACTGCGGAAATCCATAATCCCAGTAAAGACATCTCTGCATCCTGCATCCCACAATTGTGGAAAGGAATTTGTGTAGGTCCAATATGCCAAAGGATGACTTCCGCATTCCATATCTCGCATGTGGAATAAACCATTACGGAAGAAAGTTTCTGCTCAAAAATATTGACCTACTAGTCAAAGTATTTGAATAGACTTGACCATCCATGCCAACATCAATTCGACAATCTAACCTTGCAACTTAGTTTAATAATGAATTGAAGGAAACATATATATATGCCTATAATTGTAGTCATACACAAAACAATTCATCACTTCAACACATCAAACATGTTCACCATATTTCCCTAACCAATTACAAATGCAAGAGAAACAATTGCAGATATTAGCTTAGATAAGAACACTTATCTTGAGAAGAACTTGTCCTGCAACCAGCTATGTCACTGCAATGTTCCACCCAGCAATAGGCCAATGCACTCATCAATCTCTCAGTGACACTGCCACCCCCGAGCTAGGCATGATTTCCTCAAGGAATAAGGGAACACTAGCAAACTCACACATAGCCAAGAGTGCAACAAAACTCATCCAAGACAACACAGTTGGGTTATCAGGCTACAAAGGGAAAACAAGCCAAATAGATGGGTTTCACAGGTCACTGAGCCAAGCCATCTCACTGTTGGGTTTCTCAGGCCAACTAACCAAGCCAACATTCACAGTTGAGTTTATCAGGTTGTTCACATCCAATCCAACATTCACCTTACAGACTAGTCAAGCCAACATATGGGTTTATCAGACTGCACACAGTCAAGCCATCTCACTACCGGGTTTATCAGGATACCTAGCCAATCCAACATTCATAATTGGGTTTATCAGACTTTCCATCCAAAGTTTACTCACAAGGTTAAACATAAAAAGCACAACCAAGCCAATAGATGGGTTTATCAAGCTACCAACCAAGCCATCTTTCAAGTTTGTTTTATCAAGATTTGAAGGAAATGGGTAGGAAGAACTGCTGAGCTAGTGAGCTCATATACAAAGCTAAGAACACCTTCACAAGGCGTATCTGGACTGGCTTTCCCACTTCCTACACACCCAACATAAGGAAGTGTCCCCTTCTCTGCTCCATAGTCCCTCAAGCTACACCTTCCCTTCCAGTTCTCTTTAGGATGTGCATAGCAGGTTCACCAGCCACTCTTATCTTTTTGTGAGGTCCCAAACTAGGTTTATCAAGCACATTCTACGTATATCCCACTCCTAAGTCTTGTACATAGTTCAGACCCAACTAGGGTGCACAACACAACAACCATAGGGAGACTCAGCAACACAGGATTTACTCTGGAACACGAGTAATAGGATCTCATACACTATGTAGTTCAAGATAATGCTACAACATAGAAACCACAATCTCGACAAATGAACATACTCCCGAAATGCGAAGGATACACATAGGAAGAACTCATCTTCCCAAGATATTCCACGTGAATGGGGAATGGGGAATGGATGACCAGAACATCCCTCTGCTTTCCAAAACGCGAGACTAACGAAAGAGTGAACGCATCCCCCCCCAAAAATGGCATATGGTTCTGGTGTTTTCATTCACATGTAGTCAAAGCATGATATTCGAAAATGGGTGCTATTCCCAATTGAATTTCTCCATACTCTTCCCCTTCCATGCAATAACTACCTCAACCACATTCTAGCAGAAATAATTGGTTGGGAAGAAAGAAAAAAAAGAAAAAAAAGGGTAGTTGACAGTTTTGATGGGTTTTCCCCATGACACATGGATTTTCCCCAAACTAGCTCAAGGTTAACATTCCCTCCCCCTTATCCTTAGGAAAATTATTTCCCCATATCATTTTCATTGCATTGACATAGTTGGTTGTGGGTTTTTCATTAATTTGGATATTTACATGATGTTTACAAATGTGCTTGACTTAGCAAAGAAACCATAGGAATCAACCATGATCACCTATATACTAAACATTAATCAATGACATGACCTTGGCCTTGAGCTCCATGCCATGATTCCATATAATATTTACATCATATACATTAATGCAAACAGGGTCAATACCAGGGTGTTACATTCCCCCACCCTTCAATAGCACTGTCCTCGGTGCTTTTACAAAATTGAACAAATGTTGCACTTGTACCACCCTCAATACTCCGCAGAATTGACCAAACATGGATGTTCCAGTCGCATGGCATCCTCCAGCTCCCATGTAGCTTCTTCAGGACTGTAGTTCTCCCATTGCACCTTTACTTTCCCTATGGCTCGGTTCCAGAGCATTGTGACCTTCCTGTCAAGAATGTGCATGGATCGATTTGGAACTCTCCCTTGGGTTCCACCTGAATCACATCCCAATTTATCACATGGTTAGGATCATGTACATATTTCTTAAGCAACGAAACATGATAAACATTATGAGCTCTAGTGCTAGAAGGAAATGTAAGTCTCTATGCAACTAGCCCTATTCATTCAAGCACTTCAAACAACCCACAATATCTAGGTGACAACTTGGAATAAATTCCAAGTTTCAAGGAACTCTTCTTTGCCCTCACTCTGAGGTAAAAATGATCCCCCACACCGAACTCTCTGTTCACCATATGCTTATTAACATAGCTCTTCTCTCTATCATGGGATGCTTTCAGGTTCTGCCTGATCTTTACAACCTCTTGCTCCATCTCCTTAAGCAATTCTGGACCAATCACAACCCTATTCACTAGATTATCACAAGTCACCAGTGTCCTACACCTCCTTCCATACAAAGCTTCATATGGACTCATCCCCAAGGATGCTTCATGTCCATTGTTATAAGAAAATTCTACCAAGTGTAAATAATCTTCGTCCTTGGTTGATTTTTCCATCACATACATGCGAAGCATGTATTCAAGCACTTGGTTAACTGTCTATGTCTAACCATCAGTCTAAGGATGGTAGGCAGTGCTGAAGTTTAGCTTTCTACCCAAATCTGTAAACAATCCCTTCCAAAATTTGGTAGTGAACTTGACATCTCTGTCAGAGATTACTGACTTAGGCAATCCATGGAATTTGAAAATATCCTTCATGAAGATCTTTGCAATGTCGTTAGTATTATGCGCATACTTTACTGGTACAAAATGGGTTTCCTTTTTCAACTTGTCCATCACAACCATGATGGAATCATGTTGTCTATTGGTGCTTATTCTCTCTCTAAGGAAGTTGTGGGTTTTCTCTTTTATGGTTTCCCCGAGGAAAACTCTTTGTGTCTCTTGTCCCTTGTTATTATTGTTGTGCATGTTATTCTCTAAGATAAGATCCTAGATCATATTGATTAAATGATAAAAATATAAAAACACGGAAGGTGAAAGTTGGAAGTTAGAAGGCGGGAAATGGGGAAAAATTCAAGTTAAATTTTAGATTTCCGCACCCTGAGCCCACTGTGAAAGGAGAAAGTCAGAAGGCAGAAATTGAAAAATAGAAAAATCCTAAGGAAAAAATTTGGTTTTCCGTGATCCCGAAATCTGTAGCGGAAGGCGGAAAGTGGAATGCGGAAGGTGAAATGTTGATAAATTACTTTGTCATATTTTAAGTTTTCAATTCCTGAAGTCCATAGTGGAAGGTGGAAATCGGATTGCGGAAAATAGAATATGGATAAATTACTCCATCGTATTTTAAGTTTCCGATCCCCAAAGTCCATAGGGGAAGGAAGAAAGCATAATGCATAAGGAAGAATGTGTTGATGTATCTGTCACTTCAGAATGTATTCAGTTGTATATTTCATTGTACCTCGATGTTCCTATAGGGATATTCATTAATATAATAAAGTCATGTAAAGTCAATGAGGTTAACCCTCCATTGTAAGTTGGGGCAATAGTCCCCACAATTGAGTTGAGGCTAACCCTACTTGTTGATCGAGGGGAAAAGTCCCCACATTTGTGGGGCAATAGGGTTATTAGACTCTCATAGATATGTCAGACCTAGTAAGTAATTGTCAAGTTAGAAATTAGTAAAAATAGAGAGTGAGCCTCTCTATTTGTCACACACACTCACCTAGCTATAGCGCATAGATGAGAGAAGAGGAGCTCACACAAGTGAGAGAGAGAACAACTGTTGGAGATCATATTTTTGTCTTTGGGTTTTACTGATGCCATTGTTTCTCATTCTATCTTTGAGGAAGTTGCAGGTTTTTCTCCTTTATGGTTTCGCCGTGGAAAATCTTTGTGTCTATTGTCTCTTGTGATTGATTGATGTGCATGCTAATCTCTTAGATAAGATCCTAAGATCATATTGCTTAAATGATAAAAATATAACATGGTATCAGAGCTAACATGAGAAGAATACACTATGCAGTTGCAGAATCTAGGGCTTCTTACTTTTTGGGTCTCTCTCCACAATCCATCAACAAAAGGAGGCTAGGATAACTCTCCATTGAAAGGCGCATCTTTCTGTAGAAGTAGAATTTGATTCCAGGAATTTTCAATTTTTGTTGCCGAAAATTAGGGATTTTTACAAAAGTGGAATTTTTGAGTGAGCCCAGCATAGGATGTCTCTCCTCCTCAAAATAGAAATTCAGAGAATAAGGTCAAATTTTTTGGTTGAGTAAAACTCCTGGAAATTCAAACCCTAGTTTGACTTCGGGCCTGAAAAACCTAAAGTACTAAAAGTGGTATTTTTGGTACATTCGCTATATCTTGATATTAAAGAAGGCTCAGGCGCATAAATTTTCACAAGTTGAAGATCAAATCTATATGTACCTTGTGTAAACATTTCAGCCTCCTATTCTCTATATTCCGGGAGATATGATTCCTCTAAATCAGGGTTCCATCCTCCTCCAGGATTCATCCCTAAACAGGATACCTAGGGATAATTGCCATATCTTGGGCTACAAAAGTCCAAATAAAATTTTGAAAGATGTTCCATATAGGGCATGGACATTAATTTCTATGGTAAACGTTTCATATCGTGAAGGTAAAAATGTGACACGTGGAAGTCCGTACAAGTTCGTTATGCTGAATAATCCTAAAGTATGTCACCTTGGGAAAAATCTTATAAGTCCCAATTTGTGAAACCAATTCTACTCAAACCTGCGGTGTTGGAAATACAATAGAGGAAGCTACCTTAGTACGAAATTTTAGACACAAAGGAGTAGTACTTTCGGAGATACCGCAGAAGCAATATCAGGAATTTCTGTAAAGGAAATTGGAAAAATAGGGCTTCCTGTTCCAAGAGCTTCCCTCCACTCTTTTTAGAAAAGGAGTACATTGGACAGCTTTCCTTGAAGAGGCCCATCTTTCTATCCAATCAGAAGTTGGAAATTCCAATTTTTAAAAATTAGCATTTCTCTGAAAAACCCTAGATCAGCCAGATCTAGAACCAGGATAGACACCTCAAATCAGTAAGATCTAATCTTTTGTTATTTACATTTGAGGTTCTCATTTCAAAATTACCTATCACACCAACTTGATGAAAAGCTTGGTGAAGCTTACAAATTCCAAGCATGGAAGTATAATTTTTCACTGGTTCTTGAACAAAATGAATTGGACACCTACATAAGTGGAGAGGTTCCAGTTCCAGAGGGAGATGGGGCTAAAGCCTTACACAAGAAGTACTTGGTCAAGGCCAAGAAGATCATTGATGATTCAATCAAGCATCACCTCATACCACAATTGTCTTCCATAAAGACACCTAAATAGATGTTTGATTCCTTGACCAAGCTATTTGAAGGGAAGAACATAAATCAAAAGATGACTTTGAGAAACCAGTTGAAAAATGTAAAGACCCAGAATGGAGAGACCATACAATCATACTTTACAAGTGTCTCTCAAATCAAATAACAACTTGAAGCAGTGGATGAAGAAGTAGAGAATGAAGAAATTGTGATAACCACCTTAATGGCCTCCCAGGATCATGGGATTCATTCATTTGAGGAATGTGTCCCAAAAGGAAGTGATTACCTTCAGCAAACTCTGGGAAGAGCGCACACAAGAAGAAGCTGGAATCATAATAAGAGAAGAGAAGATGGGAGAAACTAAAGATCAAGCACTCACAATTCAAGGAAGATCCCTCAAACGATGAGGAATACGAAGGATTCAATTCTTGAAGAACCTCTTATCCATATTATGCAGCTAGATAAGAAATGATGTTGTTATGGATAAAGAAGATGATGAAGCTGAAAGGAGGAGTCTACCCACAAAACAAATAAAGATAATTATTCAATTGTCATTTCATGATATTGTTTATATTCAGTTTAATGTATTATGCATGATATAATTTTTGCATTAATGGCAGTATACTACTAATATGCATGTGATGGGTAAGTAGCTCATGGTGCTATACAACTCTCCGTTGCCACTTATCTAGAATGAAACCTCTTTGCTGACATATTGGATTAGTGCACAATTTCAATGGTGTCTTGGTAGAGATGGAAGGAATCTAGAAAGTTTCCATGAGATATGGATAAATGTTGTATTGGATAAAATAGTTGCATGATTATATATTTATGCATAAGAATTTTCCATTGTGAATCTGGCTTATGAAATGCTTCTTACCATATAACAGGTGCATTTGACTTGTAGGAAAGATCGCATACAATCGCCTAGAAGAAAAGAAGGATGAGACTTGTTCCGAAGAACAAGTGACAACAGTTCGATCCAAGATGAATAATAATATGATGATACTTTCAAAGAAAGAAGAGGTCTCAGACACAATGTAGTTATGTGACACTTTTGAATGACATCATTGATGTAGAGCCTTCCAGCTATGAAGAAGTAGCCAAGAAGAAAGGGAAGGAGAGTACCAGTTCAAGAAGAATGATGTCTAGAATGTAGTATCGAGACTTGAAGGGAAGTCCGTAATTTCTTCCATATGGATCTACAAGATCTAGCATGTAGTAGGTGGAAACATCATGGGATACAAGGAAATATTCATAGCATGATGCTTCTCATATAAAAAAGGCGTAGACTATGAAAAGGCATTTGTAGCCACTAAAAGATAAGACACATGATAGACATAACCATGTGCGCAAATGAAACAAGGCCTTGTACGAGCTCAGAAGACACCCATGGGACAACACATACATGAGGAGCTTGAAGATCACCTAGAGTGATGAAGATCTTAACGTTTTCTACAAGGTTGAGGATGAAATCCTATAGAGGATGAAAAGCTCACAGATGGGTGCGAGAATAACTTTTGAAAAGGTTCAAGATAGAGGATCTTGGTATCCAGTGACCCTAGATGGATACATAGAATATTAGCAGCATAGGAAGCTACTTGTCACTCTGGTACAGAATGTTTCAATGCATAGAGTACGAAAGGCAGAGGGAGAATGATGTTGCACTTTAGAGGGAGTGACTGCAGAAGATCCTGAGGTTCGACATGGTATGACAGGATGGAAAGCTTACTGATGGATCTAGGATTTACTGAGAGCAAAGCATATTCCAACCTTTTCTTCAAGGTTGAAGGATGAAGACCAGTGATGCTCATGTTATATGTCAATGACTTGTTCCTAACAGAAAAGAGGAACTCATTAAAGTTGCAAGAAGGAGACTTAATGCCAAGTTCGAGATGAAGGACTTGCATATGATGCACTACATTCTAGGCATGAAGATGTGCAGATGGAATCTCCCTTGGACAAGGGAAGTATGCAGTAGAGATCTTGAAGAGGTTTGAGATGATGGAATGCAAGGCCATGACTACACCTATGGCATCGAAACTAAAGCTATTGAGTGGGAAGGAAATTCCGTTAAGAGGAAGAGCATTTCGAGGTGCTGCTTCATTATGGGTTCAAGTGTAATCTCTTGGTTTAGCAGGAAGGAGTCCTGCATGGCATTGAGTACATCCAAGAGAGGATCAGTGAAGCTCCAGTATGTGATCCAGATCGAGATCTCTCGAAAGAGGGAGTTCTAGCATAGTCGATGAGAAAGGTTGTCTAAGCATAAAATCCTGGCGAAGCTCATAGGTTGCTCAAATGTAAAACAGTCATGTAGGATTTCCTCAGATGTAATCGGTCCTGGAAAAGCTTGCAAATTATCCTTGGACATCATCAGCCCTGATTTGATTCTATGGTATAAATGGCCATAGTGAAGTTTGAGTACTTCAGGGAGAAGCTTGGTGTTCTCTAGATTGAGGTTCCCTCCAAGGGGAAGTGATGATTCTATGAGCCCTTCCGACATGGTGGCAGGATAGGCCTCCCATGGTCGGATATAAGTGCTGAGCCCTTCTAACCTGGTGGCAAGATTGGTTCCTCCCATGGTCAGATGTAAGTGGAGAGCCTTTCTGAAATGGTAGGATTGGTTCCTTCCATAGGAAGATGTAAGTGTATAACCTTTATGACATGGTAGGATTAGTTCCTTCCATGGTCAGATATAAGTGCTAATCCATTCTAGCATGGATGCGGGATGTGCTCCCCACATGGCTAGATATAAGTGTTGATCCTTTCTAGCATGGATGTGGGAAGTGTTCCCCACATGGATAGATATAAGTGCTGAGTCTTTCTGACATGGTTCTTGGATGTGTTCCTCCCATGGTCAGATATAAGTGCTGAGCCTTTCCAACATGGTTCTTGGATGTGTTCCTCCCATGGTCGGATATAAGTGCTGGGACTTTTCGACATGTTTCTTCGATGTGTTCCTACCATGGTCAGATGTAAGTGATGGGCCATTCTGACATGGTGGTAGCTTGGGCCTCCCATGGTCAGATGTAAGTGATGAGCCTTTCTGACATGGGTATTGGATGTGTTCCTCCCATGGTCAGATATAAGTGTTGATCCTTTTCGACATGGTTCTTGGATGTGTTACCCCATGGTCATATATAAGTGCCGATCCTTTTCGACATAGTTCTTGGATGTGTTCCTCCCATGTTCGAATGTAAGTGCTAGGCCATTCTGACATGGTGGCAGACTAGGCCTCCCATGGTCAGATGTAAGTGTTGGGCCATTCTGACATGGTGGCAGGTTGGGCCTCCCATGGTTAGATGTGAGTGCTGGGCCTTTCTAACATGGTGGTGGATGTGTTCCTCCCATGGTCAGATGTGAGTGTTGGGCATGCCTTTTTGACAAGGTGGTGGATGTGTTCCTCCCATGGCTAGATGTATGTGTTGGGTGGGCCTTTCTGACATGGCTCTTGGATGTGTTCCTTCCATGGTTAGATATAAGTGTTGAATAATATGAAGACCTACATAGAGGCTAGGCCTACAACCGGCATGAAAAAGGGTTGGCTCTGTAGAACTTTCTGTGACGAGTAGAATTGAGAGATAGCACCATTTTTTTGAGATAGAAGAAGCAGTGATGATGATGATGATGATCCAGTAATGATCCAGCTTTCATGATGATCCAGTGATGATCTGGTTTCGTTGATGATCCAGTGATGATCTAGTTGTGATGATGATCCAAAGAAGAAGACTTGTGATGATGTATTGTGTCAAGAGAATACCTTCCTAGTTAAGAGGGAGTGTTGATGTATTTGTAACTTCAGAATGTATTCACTTGTATATTTCATATATTCTATTTCATTATACCCCTATGTTCCTATCGGGAGAGTCATTAATATAATAGATTCATCTAAAGTCAATGAGGTTAACCCTCCATTGTAAGCCGGGGAAATAGTCCCCATAGTTGAGTTGAGGTTAACCCTCCTTGTTGATTGAGGGGCAAAGTCCCCACAGTTGCGGGGCACTATGGTTATTAGACTCTCCTAGAGATGTCGGCCGGCCCTGGTAAGTAATTGTCAAGTTGGAAATTAGTATAAATAGAGAGTGAGCCTCTCTATTTGTCACACACACTCACCCAGATATAGCACATAGATGAGAGAAAAGGAGCTCACACAACTGAGAGAGAGAACAACTATTGGAGATCATCTTTCTGTCTTTGGGTTTTACTGCTGCCATTGGTGCTCATTCTATCTTTGACTAAGCTACGGGGTTTTCTCCTTCATGGTTTCCTCGAGGAAAATATTTGTGTCTATTGTCTCTTGTTATTGATTGTTGTGCAAGTTATTCTCTCAGATGAGATCCTAATATCATATTGCTTAAATGATAAAAATCAAATAGAATGTGGATAAATTACTCCATATTTTAATTTTTTGATTCCCAAAGTCCACAGTGGAAGACGAAAAGGGGAATGCGGAAGGAGGAATGTGGATAAAATTTCTCAAGAAGCTAAAGCTTGCCTTCTTGTGATGAAAATGTATTTACAAGTCTAAGACTACTCTGGAAATATGAAGGAAAGGGTAGCCATATTCAATCTAAATGGAAGAGAAACTATATGGTGGGAGCACCTTAGGAAAGTGAAGAAGATCAATGACAGAAAGATTGAGTGGAAGCAGTTCAAGAAATATTTCAAGAAGAAGTACCTCTTTGATAAGTACTATGATGATAAGATCAAAGAGTTCCATGAACTGAGATTGGGACAGCTGACCATGTAGGAATATGCAAACAAATTCTTCGAGTTGTTGAGGTATGTCAAATACATCAGGGATGATAAAGTGAAAATTCAACATTTTCTGAGTGGGTTTCCTCAGTCATATAAATAAAGGATTGAGTTTGATGAACCTAAAAGTCTCAAAGAGGCTATAAAGAAGTCCAAGTATTTATATGATCAAAACAAAGGCAAGCCTGATTACCATAAGGCATGGAAGGACAAGAAGAATGAGAAGTTTGACCAAAGGAAGAAACGTTTTAAACCCTATCACTTCCAAATCCAGCCATGGAAGCCATCACAAGGTGTGACTAAGCCAACCAGAGTGATGGAAGATAGGCCAAGAGAACCACTTCAATGTTGGAGATGTGGGAAAACCCATATGAACAAGAATTGTCCTCATGAGAATGGGTATGTAAGGAAAGATCACAAAATCCAGGGAGCCAAAACAGTGGGTCAAGTAGCAAGGACTATCCCTAGGATCTATGCAGTGCTAGAGGATCTCCAGGAAGATCATCAATCAATGATGGTTGAAGTTGAAGGTAAGATTGTTGAGAAATCTATTTCTATTTTGATTGACCCTGGATCTACTCATAGCTATATTACTCCTATAATTGTTGAGATATGTGCTTTTAAGAAATTAAAGCATAGAAAATCATGGTTAGTTCAACTAGCCACTAGAACCAAGAGAATCATTAGTGAGGTGGTAGAAATATGCCCATTAATCATGGATGGGTTAGTCACTTATGCAAACCTGGATGTTATGCCACTTGGTACCTATGATATTCTCATTGGAATGAAATAGTTAGAAGTGCACAGAGTTAAGATTGACTGTTACAACAAGACATTTGAATCCAATGATGAAGAAGGGAACCAAAGGGTTGTGAGAGGCATTCCAAAGGTGATTTATGTTAGGAATATTTCAGCAATGTAGTTGAATATTTTCTATAGGAAATATTGTATATTGTATGCAGCTCATGTTTTGGAGGAAGCAAAGAATAAAACTCCTAGATTGGAGGAATTTCTTGTATTGCAAGAATTTAGGGATGTTTTTTCTGATGAGATTCCAGGACTTCCTCCAAATAGAGACATTGATTTTTCAATTGAACTTGTTCCTGGAGCATCACCGCTATCCTATACACCCTACAGGATGAGCACACTAGAAAGGCTAGAGATACAAATGAAGTTGCAAGAATTGTTGGAAAAGAAGTATATTAGGTTGATTGTGTCCCCGTAGGGAGCACTAGTTCTGTTTGTGAAAAATAAAGATGGGACACTTAGGTTATGTATTGATTACAGACAGTTGAACAAAGTCACTGTAAAAAATAAATACCCTTTACCTAGAATTGATGACCTTTTTTATCAAATGAGAGGAGCAAAGGTGTTTTCAAAGATTGACTTGAGGTCTGGTTATCATCAGGTAAGAATCAAAGAGGAAAATATTCATAAGGATTCAGAACAAGGTATGGACACTATGAGTTTGTAGTGGTACCATTTCGTCTCACAAATGCACAAACTACATTCATGTGTCTCATGAATAGTGTTTTCAAGAAGTATCTGGACAAGTTTGTTCTTGTCTTCCTAGATGATATTCTTATTTATTCTAAGAATGAAGAAGAGTATGAAGAACATCTGAGAATGGAATTGAAATTGATAAGGGAGCATAAGTTGTATGCAAAGTTGAGAAAATGTATGTGGAATATAGTTGAGAAAATGTATGTGGAATGCAAAGTTGAGAAGTTGTATAAAAATAAAGTTCATTATTTGGGTCACATTATCTCAGATGAAGGAATATATGTGGACTCTGAGAAGATTTAGGCCATTATGAATTGGCCAACCCCAAGAAATGTGACAAATGTGAGATCTTTTATGGGGCTTTCAAGATACTACATGAGGTTCATTGAAGGATTCTCCAAGGTTGCACATTCAATCACTTCTTATTAAAAGAAGGGGATAAAGTTTGAATGGACACCAAGATGTGAAGAAAGCTTCCAGTAGTTGAAGAAAATTCTTACAAGCACACCAATTTTTGAATATTGCAAACCCAGAAATAGACTTTGTGGTGTGTATTGATCCATGTAATCAAGGAATTGGAGGATTTGTTATGCAAGGAAACCATGTTGTATGCTATGATTCCAGAAAGTTGAAGGATCATGAGAAAAGCTATGCTACTCATGATCAAAGAATTGCAACCATAGTACATGCTCTCAAGTTGTGGAGGCATTACTTAACGGGAAGGAAATTTGAGCTAAGGAAATACCACCATGGTTTGAAATATTTGATCATCCAACTCTAAATGATAGGCAAGCTAGATGGTTGGAGTTTTTTTGTGAGTTTGATTTTGAAATAAAACATATGAAGGGAAAATGAAATAAAGTGGTTGATACACTCAGTAGGAAGGTGTATGAAATGTATGTGGCATCTCTTAGTATTTTCCAACCAGATTTGAGACAACAGATTATTAATGATACTATTGAAGATGAAATGTATGTGTAGACAAAGAACAAGTTGCAGCAAAAAAGTCTTGAAAATAAGTATGAGGGATATAAATTGGAATAAGATTAACTTATTACTTGTAAGAACATAATTTAAATTCCAAATGTAGTAGACTTGAGGATAATTGTTATAGATGAAATCCATCAAGATCCATATTCTGTTCACCCAAGATATCAGAAGACAATTGCTATAGCCAAAAGAGTAGTAATTTTGGCCAGGAATTAAACAGGACATTGCTGAGTATATTTCTAAGTGTATGAAATGTCAATAGATGAAGTTTGAGCATCAAAACCTAGAAGGTTTATTGCATCCTTTTCCAGTCCGAAAATGGAAATGGGAAGTCATTTCCATGGATTTTATTACAGGATTTCCATTGACTGTGAGACAACATTATTCCATCATGGTTGTGGAGGATAAATTGACAAAAGAATCACATTTTATACCAGTCAAGTCCATGTATAAGGATGTTTCCATTGCAAAAATATTCATCAAGGAGATTTTTAGATTGCATGGTTTTCCTAAGTCAATAATTTCTGACAAGGATACCAAGTTTACTTCCAATTTTTGGAAAGTTTTGTTTGCATATTTGGGTACAAAGTTGAACTTTAGCACCGCCTACCATCCTCACACTGATGGAAAACAGAGAGAGTGAATCATGTGGTTGAAGACATGCTTTGTATGTATGTAATGGACAAACCATCCAAGTGGGAGGATAATTAACACTTGGTAGATTTTTCCTATAATAATGGACAGCAAGCATCATTGGGGATGAGTCCATATGAAGCTTTGTATGGAAAAAAGTGTAGGACACCTGTGACTTGGGATAATCCAGTAAATAGGATTGTCCTTGGTCCATAATTGCTTAAGGAAATGGAGCAATAGGTTGTAAAGATCAGGCAGAACCTAAAGGCATCCCAAGATATATAAAAGAGCTATGCAAATAAGCATAGAGTGCATAGAGAATCAGTATTGGGGATCATGTTTAACTTAGAGTGAGGCCAAGGAAGAGTTCCTTGAATCTTGGAATTTGTGCTAAGTTGTCACCTAGATATTTTGGGCTTTTTGAAGTGCTTCAAAGAATAGGGCCAGTTACATATAGACTTGCAGTGCCTGCTAGCACTAGAGCTTATAATTTTTTTCATGTTTCTTTGCTTAAGAAATATGTGCATGACCCTAACCATGTGTTCAATTGGGATGTGATTTAGGTGGAACTTGAGAGAGAGTTCCAAACCAAGCCATTTCTCATCCTTGATAAGACGGTCACAATGCTCTGGAATTGAGCCGTTGGATAGGTAAAGGTGTAGTGGAAGCACTACAGTCCTAATGAGGGTACATGGGTGTTGGACGATGCCATGTGATTGGCACATCCATTTTTGTTCAATTTTTTAGAGCACTGAGGAAAGTGCCAATGAAGGGGGAGGGGAATGTAACACCCCGATTTTGACCCCATGGTATTAAAATTCTATATGATGTACTATATTGTATTCAATCATGGCAAGGAGATCAAGGCCAAGGCCCTACCATTGATTTAATGTTTTGTGTATCGGAGGTCAAGATCGATGTCGATGGTTATAGTGCTAAGTTAGGCACATTATATTTTGAAGATATCATGTAAATATGCAATTTAATCAAATACCACAACTAGCTATGCACTACAACAAAAGAGATGGGGGCATGATTTCACAAGAAATAGGGAGGGAAATTATCCAAACCCTTGACCCATATGGTGAGACCAAATGTCAATGAGATAAACCATAAGCTCTCATCTACCATTTTTGTCCTCTATACTCAATCATTCAATTCTTCCAGAAGAGCAGTTGAGAAAGTTAAATCCTTGGGCTGAGCAAGGCATGGAAGTTGGATTCGTGACTGAGCCAGCCTGTAGTTTGAGCAAACGCTTAGCCTAAGGAAACTCACATTCTTGCTTCTAAAGCAAGTAATGATGTGAATACCTTCCCAATTTGTCATCCCTGAGTCACCCAGAATGTTTTTGTTCATATTCTTCCATTTCATTTTTTATTCATTATGTTTTTCACTATCCTGAGTCACAAGAGGAGTGGCTCGATAGTTTTTTTATGTGCCACAGAGTGGTATGGAACCCTGGTCTCTTGTGTACAAGTGAAACCTTGTTTCTCCTATTTTATAGAGTGGTATGGAACCCTGGTTGGCTGTGTTACAAAGTGGATCCCTATGTTGTTGTGTCTCCTTGTGGTTTTCTATTATGTGTGCCCTGGTTTGGGTATGAATTGTATGCAAAACTTAGGAGTGGAAGAGACGTCGAATTGGCTTGATAAACCTAGTGAAGAGAGGAAGATTAGAAAAATATAAGAGTGTCTGGTGAATATTCTATGCACATCATAAAGATCACTGGAAGGGAAGGTATATCCCGATGGACTATGTAGCAGAGAAGGGGATACTTCCTTATGTTGGGCATGTAGGTGTTGTGGATGACATGCCAGATAGATCTTGTGGATGTGTCCCTAGCTCTATGAATGAGCCACTAGCTTATCCAATCTACCTTTCCACTACCTTAGCATCCCGATAAACCCAAACGTAGATTGGCTTATATGACAACCTAATAAACCCAATGGTATATTGGCTTGGTTGGGTATCCTGATAAACCCAATGATGTGTTGGATTAGCTGTGTCTTTATGTGCATTTTTCCATGTGTGATCCTTAGTTAGACATCCTAATAAACCCAATTGTTAGCTGTCTTGGATGAATACCATGATAAAGCCAGCAGTGAGATGGCTTGGATGAGTGTCTTGATAAATCCATATGTTAGTCGGCTTGGCTGGTCCTCAATGTGAATGTTGGATTGACTTCCTATAGTATGATAAACTCAACTCTTAGTTGGCTTGGATGAGTAGCCTGATAAACCCAGCAGTGTATTGGATTGTTTCTTTACAGCCTGATAAAACCAATTGTGTATTGGCTTGGATGGACAGCCTGATAAACCAAACTGTAGGTTGGATTGACTGTGTTTGATATGTTCTAGCTATGTGCGAGCCTACTATTCCCTAGTTCCTTGTGGAAATCATGCCCATATCGGGGTTGGAAGTTGTGTTCAAATATTGATGAATACAACTGGACTATGGTTGGGTGGAACATTGCAGTGACATAGCTACGAGACAGCTTCATCTTCAAGATAAGTATTCTCTATTGTATTATTTCTACAATGCATTTGCTTATGAATGCATTGAATATGTTGAATGCTTATTAAATATTTAAGTAGAGTTTACTGTTGTTAAATTCCCCTTCATTTTGTATCTTTATATTACTTGTGCTTTCCACTGCATTTTTCTTATGATCATGGAGGTTGGATACCTGGACAAAGAGTCAAAATGTGGCTATCTTAAGGTAACATGTGTTTTTCTGCACTCCAGAATCCGCCTACGAAAGAAAGAATTCAAAATTTGGAAGGAGGAAAATGGGGAGAAAGACAAGCTGAAGTGTAGATTTCCATACCACGATCTTGATGTAGGAGAAATTCAGAAGGAGAAAATCGACAAAACAAAAAAAGGTTAAGGAAAAAATTTGCTTTTCCATGATCCTGAAGTTCGCAATGGAAGGAGGAAAGTGGAAGGCAGAAGGTAGGTTGTGGATAAATTATTCCTTTGTATTTAAAGTTTATGATTCCTGAACTCCGCAACGGAAGGCAGAAAATGTAATGCATAAGGTGGAATGTGGATAATTTACTTCGTCATATTTTAAGTTTTTGATCCTCGAATTCCATAGTGGAAGGAGGAAAGCAGAAACCAAAACGTGGAATGTGGATAAATTACTTTGTAGTATTTTAAGTTTTTGATTCCCGTAGTCCATAGTGGAAGGTGGAAAATAACTTAGAAGGAGGAATGTGGATAAAATTACTTCGTTGTATTTTAAGTTTTGATTCCTGAAGTCTGCATCAGAATGCAAAAAGTGGAAAGTGGAAAGGTGACAATTCACAGTGGTTTTTTGCCAAGTTTCGTCTTCCACAAGACACATTGTGGAAGGCAGAAGGTGGAAGGAAAAAAAGTCATGTTTAGTGTGGAAATGCCTTTTCTAGATACAGAATGGATTTGTGAGTTGTGAAAATACTGTTATAGTGGTGTTTATTCTTAAGCATGAATTTTAAAGTATGAACATGACCCATAACTTTGTTGAAAGAGAAAGAAATAATAAATTTTAAATTATTATGCATATCAGTCGGGTGTATGCGCACTTGGGTACATGGACATCATGGTATTAGACCAAGTAGTGAAGTTGTGTTCCTCCCGCATATGTGGACGTTATAGTTTGGCATGCAATCATACCTTATATGCCAATGAATAGGGGAGGGGACTTGAAAATCCTCACTTATTAAGTCAACCATTATCCTATTCTCAAACAAGGAGTATGGTGGCATACTGCATTGCTTACCACTTTGATTCCTAGCTATTTGTTGGAACTTAGAAATGTCATATTTTCATCCACTTTTCCTTTCGCCATTCCTCACATTTCATCATCCCATTAGCCTTTCATTATACCATTTCCTTACATATATTTGGGTTTCACCTTATTGTTTCTTACTTTATTCATTTTAGTATTATAAGGGTGAAAACTCAAAGTTGGGTAACACTTTTGTGAGAATCGGGTGCCCAAACAACATAGCGGGCATTATTTGGCCGAATAACTATATTTATTCGACCGAATAATGGATTTATTTGGTCGAATAATTTTAGTTATTTGGCTGAATAAACTTTAATGGTAACCGTTTAATTTGACGGAACGGATTGCTGACTAGTAATTTTTACCAGCGTGTTAATAATTATTCGGCCGAATAATTGTTCAGCCATATAATTCTTCGGCTGAATAATTTTTTACCATATAAGGTGAGCTGCGACCTCAGTTCTGTTGCTTTCGCCTGCAACGATTTGTCGTCATCCTGATCCTCCTACCACCTATCTCGCCACCCATCTCGTCTCGCCACCCTTCTTGTCTCCCCACTCGATTGGTTTGTCATTGATTGTCATCCCCCTCCATGTCACCCAGCTATCTAACATGTACATCCACCATCATGTCACCCCTCTACCTGTCTGGTTTCCTCTCGGCGTGGAGGTCTGTTCATGGAGGTCGATCGCAGATGTCTGTTCGGCGTGGAGGTTTGTTTGTGGAGATGTACGTGGTCTTTTCGTGGTGTGGTGTTGATGTACTTCCCCTTGAATGTGAGGTAAATTTTTTTGTTTATAGTAATTAAAGGAATGCCATAGTTTCATTTGTAATATGGGAACAACTAGTCATAGTTCCATTTGCAATCTGGTAGACATTGAACTCCGTCCATTAGGACAGAGTTCAATAGATCTGTCCATTTGGACAGAGTTGAACAGCTCTATCCAAATGGACAGAGTTGAATAGCTCTGTCCATTTGGACATAGTTGATTGCAAAAAAATTAAAAGAACATATGAACCACTATTGATATAAGATCTTAGGTTTTGAATTTGGCTTTAAGTGTAATACTTTCTTTAAATGATTTTAATTAAACAAAATTTAACATAGAAATTGAAATATGTTAATGTTTTTTCTTTTTCTATATTTTTTAATTAGCTTATTCTTATTCTCTATGTACATGAAATTTTATAGAATATTTAGACAGCTTTGTCCAAAAAAATCCATGGTTATGTAGGCTTAAATAAGTCCACCAGAGAAAAGATCCATGGTTGGGGTGTTTATAGGAACTTGGGATATACAGATGGGATGGAATGGATGTCATGGAAACTAAGCGAACTAGGAAGTTAATGGACCACAGAGCAGGGGGCGTTTCTATGTAGGGTAAGGTATCTCTGGGAGGGAAGTAACTTCATATAAATATATACTTCAGGGGGTTTTGGTGGGTTATGAAATGATTAATTCATGTCACCATTAATGCAGCGACAGTATGTAGCATCTCTAAATGACATTTAAGATTGCACAGGTTGCAACTTTATCCAAATGGATAGAGCTGATCAACTCCCTAAGTAAACAATTTATTTCTGTATATTTTTTCGTTGCTAGGGGATAGTATTTCAAAACCTTTTCATTTCACGTCTTTCCTGAGTTACAACTTCAGCTGTAGTGTAATAACTATATAGTTTTGTCCATAATCTCTACTACTTGCTTTAGTCCATACAACTACTAGCCGAAGTATAAGTCCCATGGCACTTTATGACTATCTTAGTCCATGATTCATTGCATTAAGTTCCATTTCCATTTCATGCTTTTCCGAAACATAGAGAGAAAATGTTAGATAGAGAATGGCAAGTTTAAAGAAAGAATCGCTTTATCTTCTTATGGGGATGGAGATCAAAACAGCCAAAAGTGTAACGTAAAATGATAGGGATAGGATGGACTAATGGGGGGGGCTCCATAGGTGTATGTAGTCAGAACCTAGATGCTCTCCTTAGTCCAAGTTGAAATCTATATGTCCTTGCCATTTGATGTGATAAATCCATGAAATCACAATAGTTGATTGATAGCAGTCAGTATTGAAACTGAACATGAGTGCAGAAGAAGAAATAGAAGCTATATCTATATTTAATAGTGATTCTCTCACTAATCCATGAGATGTAGAACAGTTGGCAGCGGGGTATGGTTAAGACACCCCCTAAGTTGAAAGGTCACTAGTTCTAATCCCGTCGGATACCAAAAAATCCAACCATGTTAAGGGTTGGTGCGGTCTAGGATGGGTGTGATACCCGGGTGATTTTGACGGCTTAGATGCCCCTGGTTCATGGTTTCTTATCCAATGGAAACCCTGCTAGTCAGGGGGGTTCCACTACTTTTCCAACAAAAAAAAATAGCGATGCTCTCACTAACAACTCTATAACGACTAGGTAGCTAGCAGCCACCAGTAGTGTCTATCTATAGAGTATGTAAGTTTTTGCACTTGCCTTAGACTATATTTTATACTTAGCAAAACGTAGTTCATGCAGAGTTCATCAACTCTTTCCCTAATAACTTTACTTAGCAAAACATATTTTAGTACGTTTTATATAAATCAGAAACAAAAAAACATTATTACCCATAAAACATCAAATTTTCTGATTACTGATTTGTTTGATCTTATGTGTTTTTAATCTAAATCATAAAAGAAACATATAACTTGTATAATGCTTATTAGTTATTAGTTTATATTTACTATTATATTAGGATATTGTGCATTTTTTAAAACTTTAATCTTAGTTCATAGGTATTATAAGGAAGATATTGGTTCATCAACTCTGTCCATGGACATAGTCGATGAAATTTGTCACATGGAGTTATGAACATAATTATTTCCATGTGGACAGAGTTGAGGAACTCTGTCCATGCAGAGTTCATCAACTCTGACGTTGATCAGTTTACTTAGCATAAGGGTTTTTTATGATTTTATGGAATAATGAAAATTTTTGTAAGTTGACATAAAGAAATCTAGCTTTAATTTCATGTTTGATGATATTGTTTCCATTAATTTTAAAAATCTAAAATACAGCAAAAACACAGAGATTGATATGTTAATTTCTCATACATCCAACAATAGTGTAGCTATTTTCATTTTAAGAACTATTAGATAATATTAGGGACATCTAAGTAATAAAAACTTAGTTTTTTAGTGGCTAGCTCTTTGAAGATGAGGAATTAACATGTAGAATTTGAATATGATATGAGTTGATTTGTGTAATCTTGTAGATATCATATCAAATGGAAACATATAATAAAGTAGATTTAATCATTTAAATAAATATTAGATAATATTAGTGATATCTAGGTCCTTATTGAAATCTTAGTTTTTATAGTTGCTAGGTCTTTGAAGTTGATTAATTAATATGTAGAAGGTTAGGCCCTTAGTGATTGAGCCATTACGGCTCTCGAACTTCAGGCCTGGATATTTAGGCATGACATACTATCTCCCCGCATTTTCCACCTCTCGACTTGCAAAATTATTTAATGGATCAACATGTTTGGCTTCAAATTACTCTATGTTTCAACCTTTGGCCTCTGAACCAAAACAAGTTTATGGCATGTGCCAAGGTCAAAATGTTATATAGCATGTGTAGTAACCATCATATACCAGTGTATTTAGTGGATTTAGGGATCTTCCTTATCACAAAGAAGCCTTGCCATCTTTATATATGTTATTTCTCCATACCACCTTTGTTTTTCTATTTATATTTCATTGAAATCTTAGTTTTAATAGTAGCTAGGTCTTTGAAGTTGATTAATTAACATGTAGAAATTTATATTTGTGAAAACTTGTAGATATCATATCCAATGGAAAGAGGGAAACCTTTGAGATAGAAGCGTAGGAGGTCATCACATTCTTTGGGAGTTGGTGTCCGAAATGAAAATCGAAGATTATCGAATTCACCGTGGGACTCAAGCTTATTATATAGTTCACATTCATCTGGTCATCGATGTGGTGATAGTGGTAGAGATGATTCCCCTTATCATATATGGGTGAAGGTGGATCTTGACCTTCTGTACGGGAGACAAGTGTGGAAGTAGAGAAAGGTTCACAAGAGGCTCGTCATCCTACACAGGGTGGCGAAGGTCGAGCAAGGATGCAATATGTCCAGCTAGCTGAGGGTTGTATTCCCATTACGACCTATCCATCAGATTTACCAGAGGAGATTCCATGGGAAAGTGGTCTTCAACAAACAACCCTTGAAAGTTGTAGGGCTCACTATGACAAGCTGCAAAATGATCTTTCTAGTTTGTATCTCGCTCCAAAGAACAAACAAAGTATAGATATGGTTTTGAAATCTTTACAAAAATTCATTGAGGTATATGAGGATCTTAGACCAACAACAGATGGTTTTGTTGCCTTGATGCAAATAAGAAATGCACAAGTGATGGGTCTATATAAGTGGGCTATTGTGAAGGAGAGGGTGACTAAAGAACAGGCCAACTCAATGTTCAACTTCAAAGAGGGCCTAAAGTAGAAAGAATTGAAAGTGCAATATTTTAAGCACCCTGAACTTGCACATTTTTTATATGATCGGTTTCTTGCAGCCTATGGTCGGTTGCCATGGAACGATGAGGTTCCTAATTATTTTTCTAGGTTTTTTTATGCTGATTTTTTTTTAGGAATGAAGCTAGACTATACTGATATTCATTCCGAGTTTTATGGAGTTGGAAAGGGGAGGATATGCAATCGAAAAGGTGCCCTTAGAGATCCCAGTACTCTTCGACCTCCACCTCTGATATCTCATCCACCTAGGCTTCTGACTTACAAATCGGAAATGGATCCCACATCACAAGTTGGGACAACTACAAGGAATAATGTTGCTGAAGGTTTGACTTCGGCATTTGTAGGAGCTGACGTTGGATTGAGTCTGGCTCGAGCCACTATTCGACAAAATTTTGTTTACAAAACAAATGATGAGTTAGATTGTATGGGCATTGAATATCTAAAGGCCTATGCCAAGATTTGTCGTAATATAGCTTCGGATAGAATATCTAATGACACGTCAAGTATAGGAGAGGTTTTTGTACTTTCAATCTATTAATTTTATTTATTTATTTTGAATTAAAATTTTTGTTACATTATATCTATGTATGATAAATTATTTTTTAATGTATAGTAATAAATACATTACTTAAATGTTTATTGTTTTCAGTTTTCTCGATTGTTAAATGAACATAATTTTAGAGTCTCCACTAGTCAAAATGCTGGAAATATAGAAGAGCATATTGGAGAGGTATATTTAAAATTTACACATTTATATTTATGTTTGAAAGACATTTTTTTTTTCAAATTTAACTATGTATATTATTGTTAATTTGACTTATTTATGCAGGTTTCATTAGATTCGAACTTTTTAGATGATTTTCCATATATTGTGAGCTAATGTTTTATTTTTTTTGTTTTTTAAGTTAATTGCTAAGCTTAATATTTTTTTCTTTTACTATGATTTATTTATTAACAAAATTTAAATTTTAAGGGAAGAGAACATATTGAAATTGGAGGTGAAGATATAGGTTCTTTGATGGATGTGGATATTGGCACCGAGGTAATTTTGTTCATAATTGAATTGTTCTCTGATATATATGTTTAAATAGTTTAAATAATGTTTGACATTTGTAAATTGCTTTTATATATGTTGATGCTTGAGTCTCTTCAATCTTTTTGAGGCAAAGGAAAGACTCCATTGGACGATAGTGTTGGAATTGTAAGTTTAAAATAGTCTAAATAATTTGCAAGATTTATAAATTGTTTTTATATATGTTGTAGATTGGATCTACTCCACCTTTTAGAGGCAAAGAGAAGACTCCGTTGGATGATAGAGAATTGGAGGTAATTTTGTTAATAATTGAATTGTTCTTTGATATATTAGTTTAATGTCTTAATGTTTTGATTTTGGTTTAAAGTTCTTTAAATAATTTATGATATTCATAATTTGTTTTTATACATGTTGCAGATTGTTACGAGTCCAAGGGAAGACCCTAGTCGAGGATAGTAGTGGAATTCCATTTAGAGAATTATTTATATTGTTCTTTTTATGTAGATATATATATTGTAGTTGATTTGGACATTGGGAAGTTTAATTTTTGGATTATATACATGTACATTGAACTCACATGTACATGATGGTTTCTTTGGATTATATACATGTACATTGAACTCACATGTTCATGATTGTTTTTTTGGATTATATAAATGTGCATTGACCTTAGATATTGTTTTTTGGATTATATACATGTATATGTAAAGGTGAGGAATGTTAGGAAGTTTTGATAGGTGCAAATATATGAATGTATGTAAATTATTAAATTTATGTATGTTTCTTGTTGAGAAGTTGAGAGTGATAGAAATGTTATAAAGTTTTGATAGATGCAATATAATGTTAAGAATGAATATATGGGGAATGTTAATGTTAGGAGTGAATGTGGGAATGTTAGAAGTGAATGTTTTGATAGGTGCAATCTAATGTTAAGAATTAATATATGGGGAATGAATATGAGAATGTTAATGTTAGGAATGTTACGAAGTTTTAATAGGTGCAAATATATGAATTCTTGTAATTAATGTTAAGAATGAATGTGAGAATGGGGGAATGTTAGGAGTGAATTCTTTGATAGGTGCAATGTTAGGAGTGAATGTGGGAATAGGGGAATGTTAGGAGTGAATGTTTTGATAGGAGTAAATGTGGGAATGGGGGAATGTTATGAGTGAATGTTTTGATAGGTGCAATGTTAGGAGTGAATGTGGGAATGGGGGAATGTTAGTAGTGAATGTTTTGATAGGTGCAATCTAATGTCAAGAATGAATATATGGGGAATGAATATGAGAATGTTAATGTTAAGAATGTTAGGAAGTTTTGATAGGTGCAAATATATGAATGTTTGGAATGAATGTTAAGAATGAATATGGGAATGGGGGGATGTTAGGAGTGAATTTTTTGATAGGTGCAATGTTAGGAGTGAATGTGGGAATAGGGCAATGTTAGGAGTGAATGTTTTGATAGGTGCAATCTAATGTTAAGAATGAATATATGTGAATGTATGAATGAATGTAAGAATGAATATATGGGGAATGTTAATGTTAGAAGTGAATGTGGGAATGAGGGAATGTTAGGAGTGAATGTTTTGATAGGTGCAATGTTAGGAGTTGATGTGGGAATGGGGGAATGTTAGGAGTGAATGTGGAAATAGAGAAATGTTAGGAATGAATGCTTTAATAGGTGCAATCTAATGTTAAGAATGAATATATGGGGAATGAATATGGAAATGTTAATGCTAGGAATGTTAGAAATTTTTTATAGGTGCAATGTTAGGATTGAATGTGGGAATGGGGGAATGTTAGGAGTGAATGTTTTGATAGGTGCAATGTTAGGAGTGAATGTGGAAATAGGGGAATGTTAGGAATGAATTCTTTGATAGATGCAATATAATGTCAAGAATGAATATATGGGGAATGAATATGTAAATGTTAATGTTAGGAATGTTATGAAGTTTTGATAGGTGGAAATATATGAATGTTTGAAATGAATGTTAATAATGAATGTTAGTAAATGTTAGGTGCAAATATATGAATGTATAAATGAATGTAAGAATGAATATAGGGGAATGTTAATGTTAAGAATGAATATATGGGGAATGTCAATGTTAGGAGTGAATGTGGGAATGGGGAAATGTTAGGAGAGAATTTTTTGATAGCTGCAATGTTAGGAGTGAATGTTAGTAGTGAATGTGGGAATGTTAGGAGTGAATGTTTTGATAGGTGCGAATATATGAATGAATGTTAAATAGTTTTAATAGGTGCAAATATATGAATGTTAGGAAAGGTTAGGAATGTTAGGAAGTTTTTATAGGTGCAAAATATATGAAAGTATGTATTATTAAGTTGATGTATGATTGTATATGTAAAATATTTTTAAAGTTGAGAAGTTGAGAATGTTAGGAATGCTAGAAAGTTTTGATAGAAATATTTTTTATTACTAAGGTAAAATTAGCAACTTGATTCTGAATTTTAATATTTTTTATACTAAGGTAACATTATCAATTTAATTATTTTATTTATTTTATGTTCCTTACAAGAAAATAAAAGGATTACTACAAAGTTACAGTAGTGAGGAAACTACAAATAGCATTCCTATATAACCCCCCAGGATTTAAAGAAAGGTGATAAAATGAATACAGAAAAACAAAAAGAAAGACTTGTAGAGTTATAGGGAGAATTCAAAAAGTTAAGGCCCTCCATGTTTGATGCATAATTTGAGGAAGCGATAGAATCTTGGTTTTTAAATCTGCTCTGTGGTGGAAGGAGGCTAAGAGTGCCAGTAACATACATAGTAAAGAGTTGAGTTGGAATTTTTAAAAACTATTGAAAAAATGTATATGTCAGAACGATATTATGATGAGAAAGCCCAATAATTCAATGATTTGAGACTAGGATTGTTAACCATGGAAGAATTTGTAACTGAGTTTGTAAATTTACAATGCTATGTACCATACCTAAGAGTTGAAAAAGCTAAGGTATATAGTTTTATCAGTTGTTTACCCCCAGTGTATAAGGAAAAGATTGTGTTTGAAATTCCTAAACAATAGATGATGCAATTAGAAAGGCCTAGTTGTGCTACCATTTGTTTAAACAAATATCCAAATTGAGTAGAAGTTTGAAAAATAAAAAAAATTGAAAATTGATCAACGTAGGAAATGATTTAAACTCTCACCTTTTGGAAAAGGAACAAGAGGTCATACTAATAAAAATTACAATAGTAGAGGTTCAAACAATAGCAATGGGGTAAAGAGTATTGAAACTTCCAATGGAGGATGGAATAGTATCCCGTAAGCATGTTCCAGGAAGATTCTACTATGAATGACATAGCGAGGAATATCCCTATAGTTAATGTTTCTTTGGAATATCGGTAGGCGAACCATCAATCCACCATGTTGGAAGTCAAAGGTAAAGTTTTGAACATATATTTTTCTATACTTATCGATTCAAGATCTAGCTTAAGTTACATTGCACCAAAAGCAGTTGAAAAGTGTAAACTTAGTAAGGAAAAACAAAAAATGCATGGTTGGTATAGCTGAAAAAAAAGGTAAAATGGAAAGTTACGGAGATAGTTAAAGATTTGTTATTAGGTTTTAATGAATTGGATACCTTAGTTAATTTAAATATACTTCCCCTAGGATCCTATGGCATTTTGATAGGTCTGGATTGGCTAGAATCTCATAAAGCTGTTATCGACTATTTGCATAAAAATTTTAGTAGTGTGGATGAGGAGGATAAGTATCATACAATGAAGGAAATTTATAGACCTTTATCTACACGACAAATTTCAGCACTACAATGTAAAAAGTGTATTAGGAAAGGGTGTCAACTTTATGGCATCAAAATTAAAGAATTTGAGCCCAAAAAATAAAAAATGGAATTGGAACAATTACCTATTTTAAAGGAATTTGAAGTTGTATTTTGTGATAAAATATCAGTATTGCCACCTAAATGATATTTAGATTTTACCATAGATCTAATGTCATTTTCAACACTAGTATCATGAGCTCGATATCATATGAGTATCCCAGAATTAACAAAATGAGGAATACACTTACAAGAGTTACTAGACAAAGGATATATTCAACCTAGTGTATCTCCTTGAAGAGTACCTGTTTTGTTCGTGGGTGTGCTAGTAACATGATAAATTGTAATGTATTATCATTGTTTACTGTCGCGCATGGATAAATTTTAGTTGATGAATAGATAACCAACCATTGATGGAAAATAATTAGAAGAACACGAGCTAAAAAAATTCTCAGCTAACGAATATTTTTTTGCGTTTGCGTTGTAAATAATGGTTCCGTAATGAAAAAACATTGTTTGGCTGAATAATTGTTTGACCGAATAATTATTTGGCCGAATAACCTATGAGACCTGAAACCTGCACAATTTTCAGGTTTCTCCATTTTCGGAAGGTAAAATGGATGCCTTACACTACAAATAGACTATCGGACTTGATACCATTAGTTTCGTCATTTAATCTACTTTCTGTAGGTATAGATTTTGTTGTGTATAGGTGAGATCCGATGTTTTTATTTATTTTTGTTTCTTAACATGTGTGGAGTTTTGTTTCATCTCTTTCAACATGCGGTGAAATGAAAAATATATAAATTAAAAAATACACCACCTAAAAAATTGAAACAAATATGGTGTGCTTAATTGGAGTGTATACTTCAAAAGGGTATTCATAGATTTTTAAATTTTATAGTCAATTGAGAGAAAAGTGGCACAACCAAACACATGTTGAAAATCGACAAGGTTTCCCCATTGATTGAATTCAAAAAATATTATAATTAGTATATAGATCCGTTGGTTACAAACTTATAGTCATCGCAATAGTGTATTGTGTGTAGATTGTCGTAACATATTTTGTTTTTGAAAAACACACGTTTAACAATGATTTTAGGGGCGCAACCAAACATGTCTATTTTTTAGTCCTTTCATTTTATAAGGACACACTATCAAACATTTTCCGAAATGACATATCAAATCTCAATAAAAAAATTGAAAAAATTATGAATAGAAAGCTAACATAATTCTCTAAAAGTTTTGTTTTTACTTGAAAGTGAAACTCTAAATGAAAATATCACTTTCGTTCACCCAAAGTTGAAAAACATGAAAAAACCAAATTTATTTTCTCATAAGACCCCCCAAAATAGAAACCCATCTTCATGGACTCACCCATAAGTGAATATATGCTTAAATGTTAGAAATTAACATGTTTTCATATATATCTCAAAAATGTGTGAGATTTGTAATGTGTAGGAATTAATACAAAAATACTTGTCAAATATATCCTCCACCATTTCAGGGAGATAGTTATTCAAATCATATTCCAAGGAGAAGATCATGGATATTTGGTTGGCATATCTTATCCAGGATTTGTGAGAGACATGTGGATGATTTGAAGGAATCTTATCTTGTAATAATGGGAAAGTAGTTGAGTGTAGTTAAGAGAATAGTGGATCTATAATTATGAGATGGTTATCTTATCTTCAAGGCTCTCATGTATAAAGTATAGTGTATGTGATTCGTAATCCTATGAACCTCGTATTGACAAATTAAATGGTTGGGCAAGTACTACAACACAATTAAAATGACATTAATTTAACCCAACATTTTAGTGTCGTTGTGGGGGAAGCATAATGGATTGAAGTGTAGATTTCAATTCCTGCAAGTGTGGTAGTGTAAATTTCAATTCCTTCAAGTGTGGTAGTGTAAATTTCAATTTCTACAAGTGTGTTTAGTTTCTACAACTGTGAATATTTGTGTGTGTGTGTGTTTAAATAAGAGTGTTTTTCTTTACGCAGATGGTTTATTTTCATTTAATATTTTCAAATTTCAGTTTTTGGTGCTGTAAGAATCCCTTTTCCAACATGGTTTAACAATGAGTATAATCTTTGAACTACACACTCATGCCTTGTCCAAAGCGGTATTTTCCTCTTCTCAAGAAGAGGGGGTCTTGGTAGTAATAAGAGATTTAACTACTCCTCCAGAATCAAATGAGGAATCATCATTTGAAAACTCATGCGCATGTGAAGGAGAATAGTTATTTGAACAAGATATTGAGGAAGACGAAGAGGAGTTACAACAAGAACATGAGGGGAATTAGCACACCTACAAAATCCTTATTGAACAATGGTTCCAAGTAAGTACTCATTTAGATAAATATTGTTTTTTTTTTATTTAGTTAAATCACAGTCACAACAATTAAATTTTTTCATTTCTGTATATTTCCATTTTGCATTCACGAAATTGAAAGATAATATATTCCTATTATTGTTGCGTGTTTGGCTACATTGGCTATTTGAATCCACGTAAGTCATTTCTAAATTTCAATTAGCATAGAATAGGTAGGATTTCATTTTCAGGTTTTTTTGCTTTCAATTAGAATAAGTATGCTCTCCTCCGTGCTGCATGCGATCGCAAGGATCATAAAGTAGGATGACTAAATTGATTTCAAGAAGAACTTTAATTGTTGATGATGAAAACATAATTGCCTGATATATTTTTTGTCTACAATTTGTTCCATTTGCTCATAAATTGTTTTTTTTTAATTGCAAAATAAAATTTTAAATTTATTTTATTTGATTTTCTGAAAATATAAAAAAGGAAAAAAAATATAAATATGTGCCTCCATCCCTCAATATTCAATTAAAATAGTAGGTGCATTAGGATTATTTCAAAAAAAAAAATCAAATAAATGGCCTGCAAAAACTACATGCTGCAAAGTTGAAACAATAGTTGTAACAGTTGTAACTAAAACATCGGCTGCAACAGTAACTCTAAGATAAAACAATAGTTGTAATAGTTATAGCTAAAACAACATATGTAACAGTTGTAGCTAAAATATCAACTCCCAGCTAAAACAACAGCAGTAACACTTGTATCTGAAACACATAAGATGAAACAGAATGAACAAATTAATCTGTCAATTTGCAGATCATTTATCTCCATTTCCTAGGACTTTTTCAGTTTATAAAATAAAACTGGCCTGCAAATTCATGTGGGTTGCGAGTGCATTCTTTGAAAATTCTAAGCTGAAACAACCACTGAAATGATAATGCTTAAACTATCACTAAAAAATGAAACAGTGGTTGAACATGTGTCACAATTGAATTGTCTCTTATCAGTCTGGTTTATTTATGGTTGAGTGGTAGCAATGCCATTTCTCTCCTTCATCCCAAACATGCAATGTAATCGCCCTCATTATTAGATTCATATTTCTACCTTGAATCAAAACATCAAAAACAATAAAATCATTCAAATATGAAGCTCTTGCCTAAGTCCAAGATGAATAAAATCAAGACAAACCAATTTTTAAGTATTACAAATCTGGTTCTTGCGAATCCATTTCTGGCAGTTTCGACTACATCCAGTTCTTCACGTATCTTCTACGTTGGGTTGTGGATCATGCACCTCATTTGACCAAAATATTTTGGGATGAATCACAACCAATTTCCATTATAAGCTAGGTGTAATACTCTCTGGATATGCTCCCATTCCACTCTTTTGATGATCAATCCCTCTGAGATTTGGCAAATCGAATCAATTATATTATTCATCTAAAATGGAGAGGGATGATATTTTCCTGTCGAGAGTTGAGGGATTTCTACTTTCAATTGGGTGTTCAATGATATGAGGATATATTTAATTTGATCCTTGCGTTGAAATAGTATTTGCGTTAAATACTACTCGTGGGAATTTGGGTCGTTTTATGATATGGAGGAAGTTTTTTTTTAAAGGTGGAAATCATGTTGTTTTCAATGCCTCATTAACCACCACTCGACCACCATCGAGAAAAGTTACCAGATATGTCTACACACAGTTTGAGGACTGTAGGATAGAAAAATATTGGTAAATAAAAGATACCATGTGAGAGATTTATTGAAGGGACGCTTGTAGATTTGATGCCCAATTTTGTGCGATCAGAGAAGCCACTGTGAAAGTCGAAGGAAGAATCCACCAGCTCTTCCTGCCATATTCCCCGAATGCATTTATTTTGGACAACATTCAATTTTCAATTTAATATTTGTTAGAATTGCGGATGGGTCTTATTGGATCGGGCTAAGAAAAATTAAAACAAAACTATGCCATGCATACATAGCTACAGTTACTTCCATCTCAGCATACCTGTTCATTTCTGAATAGAATCGCATCAACATTTTCTTTTTTGTTGTTTCAAGCTTCATCTCTGGTACTTTGAATTCAGTTTGTGTGGCCAAGCTAATCTACTCGGTTTATTTTCTTGATATAAAATTCACTCCCAATTTTTTTTATAAATATACTGGGCCAAGACTGTGGTTGTACACATTTACAACATTGGATTCCTTGAATACGGAGAAAACAAAAGAATGAGTTTTGAAAAGGAAGTTTGTTAGATAAAAATTCAGGATGATAAACATACATTCAAAGGTATTCATGATTTCCCTTTGGCTACCATATATTGACAATGTTACCATACTTATAAATGGAAACTCTCCATGTCACAACTGCTCCTCAACCATTGCAGGCACATATTTATGATTTAACAGATAATCCATGACAAATGGATGTGGTTACTTTTTTTTAGTGATCATGAGTTGTCGCAATCATCATAAGGTCATTATGAGTAATCTAGATCTTAAAATATGTAAATGAGGGATTCTTTTCTTAGCCAGTGGTTAAGTTTGAGCTATCTTTTACGTATTGACCTACCCCTTCCCAATGATTACAGCTCATGCAAATCATCATGTGAGGTCCTTGAGATTCCAATTCCATGAAATTACCTACAAAAATGAAAACTCCAATATTATAGCCCTTGACAGTTAAACAATAGTATACTTGTTTCTTAGTTGTTCGATCACCTGACACTAGTTTTCAAAACGGAATTGGGATTGAACGATTAATTCATTGCTTGTCTGTCCTCTTCCTCTTCCAAGAATCTTTGAAAAACATTGGAAAATTTGATAGGGAGTATGATCAAAATTTTTGGGATAGGACACATCTTGAATTAAGCATCTCCTTGCAGCTTATAATGCATTTTGAGAGCTAGTTCATTTCAATAAATTCAATATCCCCATGCTATAAAGTGGATAGTAAGAAGGATCACAATGTTAGGAATATTTTAGGCATTTTGAATAATAATTACACACTTGAGATGCCAGTTCCTCCCGTTCAACCACCTTATCCATTGGTTAGAATGTTGTAATTAGTTTCGATTGATTTTATAGATAGAGTGTGTATGGATGTATTTGCAAATTTAAACTGGAGTTTCTTTAAAGTTGCATATGTTTCAACAGATCTCAATCTTTTATAACAATTATAATGAGATGGATATGATTTAATACTATTTCCCACCATCACTTTTCACTTTACGTTTCCAGCTATAAGAGTTATTTTTTTCCAACGGTTCATTTTTGTTCACCGCCAACGGTTTTATTTCCCATCAACTCAAACGCAAAACACAGAGAAAACAATAATTCTCTATAGTTTTAATATTTTTTTCATTTTACATGAAAGGAATTGATGAAGTTGAGACAAGTAGTGTTGTTAGAAGCTATGAGGATGTGATGGCATGCAGATCTAATAGGAAGAATTATAAGTTGGGTAATAAGAATATTATATGATTGTTTTCTTTATACAGTATCATGTTTACACATTGAATCTTAACACACGCACTAGTTTCTTTGACAAGATGAAATCATGCATTTCCAGACATCTAGGGTCTCCATTTGATCAATGTTGTAGATCTGTGAATTGTAAAAAATATTCCTGCTTAATTTGTCCATACATTTTATGATCTTGCAACGGGATTCTGAGATGATTTGCTGCAGTTTTTCCACCACCTACTTTTTCGGTCTTGTATTTTCTTGGGAACAAGGGGTTTTCTATACCATGTAAAGGAATCATGCGGGCCAATAATGCTCTCGACATCATGTTCTGAATACTCTACTCTTGAGATGGTTTTATTTTCATTATGATGGGTTTTGTTTACAATTTTCTTTTTGCAGATTTGCATAATTTGTATTTTTTTTTAGAAACTCTTAGGAAAGAATTCTGCTGATAACACGCACTCTGAGCTTCCATCTAAGACTCAAACAGGCATTTGCTAGACCTTCATCTACATACATTATTGTTTTCATTTCAATTTTCTTGTGGGTACGTCTGATCAAATTATGGTCACAACAATATCTTTTAGATGGGGAAATTGATAATCATGCTTAGGTCGATATCTAGGAATTTCATTTGGATTCTTCCTTTTCGTTTTGAGAATAATAGAACACTTTATTTTAGTTGTTTTGTTTTGTTTTAAAAAGAAAAAGAAAAACAATAAAAATCATAAAATTATCAAATAATAAAAATTGCAAATGCACATTTTAATCATTCCTGGAAACAATAATCAACACATGCTTTTACGATTAATGCTGAAGTGTTTTTCTTAAAGTCACTTTGACAACAATCGTAGATGAAACTAGCGCGAGAAACAGGTAAAATTGCATTTTATCTTCTTTCTGTATAGCGCGCATTTGTACTTATTCTTTCCCTTTTACATTTTACAATGATCTGATAAGTTCAATTACGGGATTTGTACTGATATTTTTTAGGTTCAGAGACGATCGCATTTTGCTGCTGAAGTGATTTTTCAATAATCACAATTTTTTTTGAGAAACATGCTTTGATAGACAGCTTGAAGAAGCTGTTACTCATCATAAAAATTATGTCGTTTTCTATTACACATAAACCATTCATAAACCCATTTTCATCATGAATGTTTACCCCATTTTTCCTTAGAACACACATTAGTCATCCATGTATTGAATTCCACTTTCCACTTCCTTATAAGTCACTATTTCACACATGCCTATATTTTCTAATTCACGTACATTTTTTCCTTCTTTTTACATTTCATCTTTCCTTATGAATAAAACCAGTAACCTCCCTTTCCATGATTACATTCCTATGATTTCCTTGACATAAACCCTATTGCTACTGAGATCTTTCTTATAGTCCTACCACTATGTTTGTAAAAACTCGCGTTGACTGATGTGAGATTCCTTAAGGCCCACCTTTCAACAAGTCTTGTCCATTGACCTCAAAGCCTTATTTAGGATATAGACTAGAGTCCATTTTGAGTAGTTAGAGGCTCGCATGCGTTAATGGAAAGCTCTCTTGCTGACAATCATGGGAATACATCAATGTCCCTTGATCGTCAGATCTTGCAAGTGGCTCGACATCACCACATCCATTCATACTTTTCAAGATGTAGTGGGGTAACTTGGCACTCATTGACATCAATGGTGAGTTTCCTTGCATTGGTTAACGACATTAATGATTGGCTAGTAATCCAATGATTTCTCTTCATGCTCGACAACGACATATCCATTAGCATGATTAGAATTGTACCACCGGGTTTGTAGATGGTGAAGAATATACACTTTTTCCTGACACCCTCAGTAGTTACAACAACATGAATTCAGCTATATGAGATTAGTATAGTTCCTCTTTCATACTCCCTCTTTTCCATGATTCATCAATAGCGGTTCAGATCCCTCCACTTCACATTCTCTGATTCAGAAGTTATAGCAGTTGCAGTTACAACAATTGCAATTACAGCAGTTACAGTTACAATAGTTGCAACTACAGAAGCAATCAACCTCCACATGATACAATAGTAGTAACATATTCCATGCTCCAACAGCTGCATCGACCATATTCTTATTGCATAGTTCATCACCATTTTGGGTAAGTGAAGGTATTTTACTTTCTAAACTTTAATCATTTAATTCCTTAACTGCTAGAAAAGCATAATTTGGAAAATTACCTCACCATGCTCCATTTCCTTTTCACTTCCATGACCTACACTAAGTTTCATGAGGACATGCAACCAATTCAATTAGGGAGGGGAAACTATATTCACTACATGTTCACTACCATCATTCCATTTTTCATCTCATTTACCATTCATCAACATTCCTTTTCCAACAACATTTTGTCGCACTTTGCTTCATAAGCATTGACATACATATTGGTATGATTCATAAACATAAGGCAAAGGATTTTCTTATGCACAGTGATGATTTTTATGCACGTTGATATCTTATCATTTCCAGTGAGTGTATGGTTAAATTATTATTGTAGCTAGAAAATAGATAATTAAATTAATGTTGTTAACACAAGAACCAACATTCTTTGTATTCATGGTTGTCACACAAGAACCAACCATAAGGAAATATCATCCATTACTCATGTATCTCATACCCTGGAAACATTCATTGTTAAAAATACATTATCAATCAAAGCCATAGTTCAGCTGCCAAAATTTTTCAATAAGATCCATGCAAGGTTGTACATGAGAACATGCAACAAGTTTAGATGGGGAGGATCAGTGGCACTCAGAAATGCCATATTTTCATCCACTTTTCCTTTCACCATTCATCACATTTCATTGTCCCATTAACCTTTCATTATACCATTTCCTTACATATATTTATTTGGATTTCACCTTATTATTTTCCACTTTATTCATTTTAGTATTATAAGTCAATTTATGATTAAATGTTAGAAATTAACATGTTTTTCATATATCTCATAAATATGTAAGCTTTGTAATGTGTAGGAATTAATACAAAAAGACTTCTCGAATATTTCCTCCACCATATCAAGGATATAGTTATTCAAATCATATCCAAGGAGAAGATCATGGATATTTGGTTGGCATATCTTATCTAGGATTTGTGAGAGACATGTGGAGGATTTTAAGGGATCTTATCTTGTGATAATGGGAAAGTAGTTGAGAGTAGTTGAGAGAATAGTGGATCTATAATTATGAGATGGTTATCTTATCTTCAAGGATCTCATGTATAAAGGAGAGTGCCCTCCCTCCATTCGAGAGTAGTTTTTTATTAGTCTTGATTAGTCTTAGATTGTAGAAGTTAGTCTTGACTTTGTAATTTGGAGAAGGGGATTCTTAGCTTTGATTCTTAGTTTGATTCATGCTTTCATTATTGTTTCATGATTTCTCATTTGATTCTTGTAATTTAATTTGAGATAAATTTATTGTGTGAACTCACATGTGTTGTTTGTCGTTAAACTCTTCACATGTTGTATTGATTTTACTTCATGCAAATTTTAATTCCTAGATTAGTTTTATTTTAGCAATTTCAATTCAAAAAAAATTTTCAGCTTCTTAGATTAGTTCCGCTTTGGTCCTGCATATATAGTATGTGTGCTTCGTAATCCTACGAACCTTGGATTGACAAATTAAATGGTTGGGAAAGTACTGCAACGCAATTAAAATGACATTAATTTTCACCCAACACTATTTGTATCCAAAATTGTCGCCTAGCACTAGAAGTGTTGTTGCAGGATGCAACCTAAAAACCCAAGGGAACATCGGTGATAGGGAAACATTGATTTAACCTAGGACATTCACATGATTGAAATGGTCAACCAAAAATAATCTTAACATATAATGAAAACCCTAGCTCCTGGAAACCACAAATAAAATCACCACTAATACATTAAGAAAGGGATAAAATGGATAATATTACCAAGAATCCAAATCCGAATGTTGGAATTGGTAGAATCAACAGGAACCGGTATTGTGGAACAACTTTAACCAACTACTGAAGCATTAATCCATCAGACTCCCTATGTGTCCCAAAATATATGTGATTCCAATTGTTTTTGAATCCTTACAAGTTTCTAGTCATGCATCTAGGAGAGAAAAAACTGAGAGCCCCATAGATTTATTAAACTCAATATCCATAGAGAAGAAAAAACTATATCAGGATTATGGATAGAAAACCCCACCGATTGTAATATCCACTCAAATTCAAATGGATTTGAACTCTGGATTTCCCTCCAGAAATCCAATTCCTTACAAGTTACATACCCCAAATTATACCTTTTCCATGCTACATCAACATGCCCTAACAAAGCATTCACTCACACTTCAGCCACTTCCAACAATTCATTTAGCGATTGGACTGATTATTTAATTGAGAAATTGAAGTTGTGCGGCCTTCCCTACAGGTCCTCAAAGTTATTTCTCACAACGAAAATATCATTGGAACAATCTTGGAGCCTTCCAAGTTCAACCTACACAATGTTGGAGCCTTCCATGTTCTTCTTGTGATTATGAATCCTACTGAGTTGGCAGCTAGTATGCTTGCAGTTGTAATTTTGCAGCATGAAGAATTGTGGTTGTGGGTTGTGGGGTTCCAATGGTTGATTCATTGGAGACTGGATTATGAGCCTAGAGATTTAGAAGTGTGTGGCATGACGACGCCACTTCCATCGACGACTCGACCCAGATTCATATAGATCTTCATCTTATTCTCATCGATGGTGATAAATTATGATTAACACCTCACACAATTATGCATTCAATGGAATTTAAGAATTCATGTGGATGGTGTCAGGTGGACACTGTTGAATGGTGAGTCGTGAGTCCCATGTTTCCTGATTGTGCAGTGAAAAGTGTGAATGGAGCTTGAAATTGGACATGTCATCATGGAGTCTGTCTTATGGAGTTCTTGACATGCTATCGATTGATTCATATGAGGGCCACCGAACACTTCCCTAGCCCCGACTCCCCACTGCCCAGTTCCCACTTTCCAACATGGATGACTGGATCGGGCTCCTACCTCCAGACTCTAGGCTCGACAGGCTCCTACCTCTGGAATTGGATATTGTAAACCTAGTCTTATAACTAATATAATGACATTTTGATATAAAAAACTAACCGTTAAAACCATGTTTTACAAAAATATTCAATCGTCTAACAAAATGACTTTAGCTAATTTTTACCTAGATTCGACGGGAAAATTGTCCAAAAACAGGAAAATTCTTGTCAAATTCCAACTCTAATCCCACCTCTTTTTTAATTGAAATAAGAACATAAGACTGTGGAGAGAAGGAGCTTATTTTCTTCATCCTCTTCTTGATGATGAATATTACCATTAAAATTCCCTACGCTAAGGATCGCGAAAAACCCAACACTCAATCCCCCCACAATGGCCAACACCACTCCCCCGTTGTAGGACATGGCCACCAGCATAAGGAGATAATCCAATAATGTTTTTTCTGAAAATAACAAAGTTTACATGGTTTTCATAGTGTAACATTTGGTATTCCACTTATCTGGAAGTAGAATCATCGATCTTGCTGGTTGTTGAGGTGATCCCATTGAAATACATGAATTCTTTTGGCTAGAATAACTCTTATTGTAGCTAATCCTTACCAGTGTTCTTATGCTCACAACATATTGATAAAAAACAATGGTCGTAAAGAACACCAAGAGAGAAGCCCAATACTGCATCACTATATGGGTCCTCCATCCATCAAATAGAATGATAACCTCCTTTCCCCATTAAAATGTCATGGGTAACATCCTCTTGCTTTTCTCCTAATATTGTCGATTCTTATGGATTATTTATTCATGTTTGCATATCACTAGAGAGAGTCAATGAAATTGTATATTGCAACATAATTGGATTTTCTTCATGCATTTATTTCAACCTTTATGGACATATAAATACCTCACTAATTGGACTCATGAATGTATGAGGAGGGGTAGTACAACTATGTAAGAGGGTTGACTACAACTTAGCTGCATGTAAATCCTTCTTCTTGTTTTGTCAATGGTGATAGTTAGAGTTAGGTTTAACTTCATGTACATGTTTCTATAGAACAATTTGGCTGCATGTAAATCTTTCTATTGTTTTGTGTCTCTTAGAGTTAGTTAAAGTAATTAATTTTCTTCCGGTTTATAGATTACTACAACGATTCAATCTAATTGGATTTTCTTCATTGATTGCTTTACAGACATGTAAATACCTTATTAATTATACTCATGACATGGTGTAATAAGATGGACTTTAAATGAGATGCATGTAAATTTTTCTTCTTGTTTCACCACTGGTGTTAGTTAGCGCTAGTTAAATGAATTAGTTTCCTTTTTGCAATTGTTACACACTACTGTAAACGTAATATCAAGAGTATAACTTAGCTGCATATAAATTAGGGTTAGTTAAAGTAATTAGTTTTTCTATTAGTAATTGTTACACAAGAGTTTTGTAAGCGTAATATCATCAACATGTTAAGACAAAGTATAGCAAGAAGGCACGCAGCCACATCTAATCCCATCTCCTTCTTAGGATTCTATACATTCCATATTGACAGTTCAATGAATCCAAGTTGAATGTTGGTCTTTGCTTGTTCCTTTTGTGCAAAGGTATTCTCATTGACTCCACTCTAGAATCAAAACCTTTAATCAAAATTCACTCCCATTCTTAGCATGCAAGTACCCTGCATTTTAGGGCTCTGAAAGTGTTCCATCTTGGAAATTAAATAATCCAAGTTGAAATATGGTCTTCTTTGGTTCTGTAATATCCCAAATACTAATATTCTACTATTCTAGGGATTTCTTGTATAATCAAGTCTTGCAAAAGTATTGAATTTAAAGGTGCATGCAAGGTGTTGTGCTAATGGCCCTAAACTATAGCTGAACTAGGGAAAATATTTGTAGGAAGAAGGTAAACACTTAACATTGATAAAATGATGTGAGTCCTCCAAAAAAATGATGCATGCACAAGAGCTAAATGCTGGTACTCCTCCTCTGAGATTGAATCCCAATTGCACACATGTTTCCTCCTCAAGAAGAAGGTGACGTGTTTTATGAAGGGATGGTCGGATGCTGCCAAAAATTTATAGGACAGTTGGTATTCACCTACTAGAGAGCTAGAATGCCACATGCAGAGATTTGGCCTCCTCTAAGTGTCCTAGAGAATTCTTTTTCCTCCTTAATGCTCATGCCCATTTCCTCACTGATATGTTAATAACTGCTCCAGATAAAAAAACTAGAAGCTCATAATCGCTCTATGTCGTCAAATGATCCTGTCTATGAAGAAGAAGCTGACATGCGAAGGAAATACTGGGTTTTGGGGTCCCAACGAATCCTTTTGGGATTCCCAATTATTTCCCAGCTGCAAAACATGAACCTGTAAATAATCCTTCTGAGTATGCTGGATCACAAAACGCGGATGTATAAGGTGAATGTCGTTGATAAACCTGGATTGTCTATCCTGAAAGAGGATAGGGAAGATGTTGCACTGTCGAACCCGCATTAGCTGAAGACATTGTCTTCAACCCCTACTACTGTTGTTGCACGCTCTGATGCTGCTCAAAAACTCCAAATCAACAATAATAAGCATATATGTCTCCTTTAGTCCAATAACCCTTCTTAAATATATTAGCATGCACTTTTAGGGTTTTCATGTCTCTTTCAGGGTTTACGCTCCACTTTTGCATGCATTCAATTCTAATTTTATGTGACTTAATCCATTAGAGGAAATTTCAACTCAAAATGGACCTCCTAAGGAAAATCNAGTTAAAATAATAAAATAATATTTATTAATTTTGGAGGAAGAAAAGAAAAAAACTACTTTTTTGTTTGTATTTTTGACATATCTCCTTGTGTTTTTACTCACATTTAAATTGGGATATCTATTTGGATGCAGAACTAAATTTTACATCCAACGAGTACTCACTCAACATAGTTTTGATGGACCCCTCTACCACAAAAAAGAAATACCTGAAAAAACGTGATGATGACATCATCATCACATTTTTTTAGGTATTTCTTATTTTTGTGGTAGCACGGTCCACTGAAATTATTTCAAGTGGGTACTTGTTGGATGTGAAATTTAATTCCGCATCCAATGAACTCTCCTGATCGAAATTTGAGTAAAAACACAGGGAGGTATGTCGAAAATACGAACAAAAAAAGTAGTTTTTTTTAATGATAACTATCCCAAAATTTATATTAAAAATTTGTTTAAGACCTATACGATATTTCAAATTTAAATAAATTTCATTGGCTAAGCGATGATGACATGGAATTTTAAGTAGAGTTAAAAAGCCCATTTTGACTTGAAATTTCCTCTAATGCTAAAGAAATAAGGCTTCTTTTATCAGACTGGTGACTTTAATACTGAATGAGTGTCCTGATCTATTCTAGGTATCAAATGTCCTCAGTCAATTCCCTTTTATATAGTACCCGCTTGAACCTATTTGAATGAAGTAGGTTAGAGGGTGTTTTATGCTTAATTAGAAGAGGACATTACAATCCTCCCCATTTGAAATTTCTTGTCCTCAAGCAACTGCAAACTAGGATGATGCAATACTTTCTCTCCCTCCCATGTGGCATCCTTCATAGGTAATTCTTTCCATTTTACCAAGTACTCTCAAATCACCCTGTTTCATAGTTTCCTTTCTCGCACCTATAGGATTATGTCTGGAATTAGTACTAAAATCCCTTCATCGTCTAAGGGAGGAAACTTGGTGGATGGAGCAATGTTTTGTCCTACTATTTTCTTGAGGTTGGATAAATGAAATACATTGTGAATTTTTCTTTCCTTTGGAAGTTCTAGTTCATAAGCCAACTATCCAACCTTCTTGACCACCTTATAAGTACCATAGAAGCGAGGTTTTATATTTTCCACTCCTTTTTTCTTGAGGGAATATTCTCTGTAAGTTTGTAGCCGTAAATATACCAGATATCCTACCTCAAAACTCCTCTAAATCCTTTGTCTGTCTACATATAGATTCTGATGTATATGATCTACCTGTAGATTCTCCTTCAGGACCTTGAGAATATATTGACTTTCCTTTACCAAATATTTGTCCTTTGGTTCCCTAATGTCTCCAAAATCCAAGTATGCAAAATTCAGTGCCTCGTAACCATATAGAGCCTTGAAAGGTGTCATTTTAATAAACATGTGGTGAGTAGTATTGTAGCAGTACTCTCCTAGGTGTAGCCATTTAATCCATGTACTATATTTCCATGCTACATAGTTTCTTAGATACCCCTCAATCCACTTGTTGACAATCGATATATTCCCATCACTTTGAGGATGATAACTAGTGCTTGTAGCAAGTTTTGTCCCTACCAATCTGAATGGCTCCTGCCAAAAAGCACTGGTGAATTTATTGTCACGGTCACTGAAAATGGTTTTGGGTATCCCATGGAGTCTTAAAAACTCTCTGAAAAATCAATCATCTACTTGTTATGCTGAGTAGTCGGAAGATATAGCAAAGAAGTGAGAAAATTTGGTCAACTGATCTACTACCACATACTAAGCAGTCTCGTCCCTGTACCTTGGGTAACCCTGTAATGAAGTCCATAGAGATGATTTCCCATTTCTTATATGGTATTGGTAATGGATGAAGTAACCCTTCCATATGAGTATGTTTGATTTTATTATGCTAGCAAATACTGCATTCCCAAATGTGTTGTATGACATCCTCCTTGAGGCCTTTCCATGAAAACCTTTCTATGATATGTCTGTAATTCTTCAATAACCCCTGATGTCCTAATAAAGGTGAGTCATGCAATGCCTATATGATATTCCTCTTTAAAGAATATTCTTGGATGAGCTATATCCTACCTTTTTAATCAATGATGTCATTAATGATCCTATACCTGTTATCCCGGACCTGTCCATATAGTAACTCAAAAGCAAATTTGTTTTTAAAATATTCTACTTAGAGAAGAGACCTCCAATCCATGGATATAATCATGAGGGATAATGAGGTAGGTCATCTAGATAAGGGATCGGCTATGACATTGTTCTTACCCTTAACATACTCTATTTCAAAGTCATATTCCCGTACCTTGGTAACCCATTTATGTTGGCACTCATTTAATTATTTATGCTCTAAGAAGTACTTGAGGTTGTTGTGATCTCTCTTGATTTTAAATATGCTTCCCTCCAAATATTATATACATATCCTTATCATATATGGAGTAGTGGTGTTCATAGTCTTTAAGGTTCCCTCTTTCAAATTAAATTGGGTGATGGTTTTGCATCAAAACTGCCCTTAGTCCTTCTCCTGAAGCATCACACTCCACTATGAATGGACGTGAGAAATATGGTAGTTCCAAAACTGGACAATAACTCATGATTTTTTTCATTTTATCAAAGGTTTACTGTGACAATTATGTCCATGTGAATTCCCCTTTATTTGTGATATTGGTGAGTGGTGCAAAAAATTCAGAGAACCCCTTAATGTACATCCTGTAATATGTGCAAAGGCCTAAAAATCCCTTTAGTTTAGTAACTTTCTTCAGTGTGTCCAATCCAAGACAGCTCTAATATTTTCCATATGAACCTGTACCCCTTCTACCCTAATTATATGACCTATATACAACATCTATTTCATACCAAACTTACACTTAGACATTTTCACGTAAAGTGAATGCTCTTCTAGAATTACCAATACCTCATCCAAGTGTTTCAAATGTCCCTCCCAAGTTTTACTGTAAATTAAATTATCATCAAAGAATACTAGTAAATACTTCTTTAATTAAGCCATGAAGGTGTGGTTCATGCAAGAATGGAAATTTTCTAGGGAGTTGGTGAGTCCAAAAGGAATGAATAGGAACTCTTAGTGACCTTAGAGGAAACATAAATTTTTCTTGGAAATGTCCTGATCACTTACTTGGATCTGATGGTACCTTGATCGAAGATCAACATTTGAAAATTATTTGGCACCCTGTAGCTCATCCATTAATTCATCACTCCTAGGTATGGGATACCTATTTTTGATGATATTCTTGTTGACTGCTCTGTAATCAATACACATCCATAAGGTGCCATATTTATTTTTAACCAAGACCAATGACGGCGTAAACATACTAGAACTTGACTAAATATATTGTAGTTCTAGTAATTCCTTGATCATATTCTCGATATCATCCTTATATATTTTGGGATGTATGTACGGAGTGTTGATGACTTCCCATGTCCCCTTCTCCAACTCAATAATATGCTCAAATCCCCTATCTGATGGTTGACCTGTTGGAAGATTCCTAAATACCCTCTCATGTTTCTACAATAGTGCCTCAATATCTGCTAGATGTTGGGTGTTGTTATCTGTATGTTTTATAAAAGTGACAAGGCGCTCTGCTTACCATCCTATGTCTCCCCTTCTAAGTACAACTTCCATTCTTTGTGATGATTCTGGTTTGGGGGGATAAGTGTTCATGCCCCTCAAAACTACCCATTTTCCATCCTTCCCTTGGAATTCCATTTCCATTGTCCTGTAATATGTAGTATATTTTACTATTGAATAGAGCCATTAGACACCTAATACTACATTTGTATCATCCACATTCACCACATAAAATTAGTCTGTCATATTGTAGTTCCCTAATGTGACATTCAGTTTGGGAATCCAATAGTTGCACTCCATGCTATTATTTCATGCTACCGCTATAGTGAATCCCTCAAATTTCTTGGTCAGAATAACTTGCTTAGCCACACATGCCGCATTAATGAAATTGTGGGTTGTTCCCCCATCAATTAGTAAACCTAACATGTGGCCCTGTACTACTCCCCTGATCTTGAGAGTATGAAATATGGGTACTCCAAATAATGTAGCAATAACTCCCTCAAGTGACTCTTCTTCTACTTCCCTCAATTCCTCTATTGTTTATTGCTCAAATTCCTCCCCTTGACTATTTGAGTAGACCTCTATATAGTGGGATTTGGATTTCCATGAGCACCTATGTCCTGGAACCCATTGTTCATGAGAAGTGAAACACAATTTCTTTTGTCTCAAATATTTCCTCGTGTCATCGTCCAACCAAGTTTTATTTGGCAATTCCTGTTGGAAAGGTTTCCTATCTTTGTCTTTTACTAGGAAGTTTGTCTTAAGTGGAAACATGTTCTTCGGAACTCAATATTGTAGATCTCTGGCTCTGCTGATAACATCCTATAGAGTGGATGGTTTGTAGGCTTTCACCCACCCTTTTAGAGGTTATGTCAAGGCCTATGAAAACAACATAATAAATCTTCTCTCCAACACATTTGTTACCATAACATCAATTCTATGAAATTATCAGATGAAGGCCTCAACACTACTTGTCTGTTTGATTTGAGCTAACTCTGTAAAGTGTATCTCTGGGTTCTTTCTATCAAACCTCTCCATGACCCTCTGTGTGAATTCACTGTAGGTACTGATGGTGTTGTGACCCAATGTCACTAGTTGATGGTACCGCCACTAATGATCCTCTCAGTATAGATGTAAATTATCCAAGTGAATGGCATATGTATCTGTCATAGGGTTTAGTTGGAATTAAGTATCCAACTTCTAGACCCATATCCTCGCTCAACCTATGTGAGTCCCATAAAAGTTAGGCATGGTCAATATGCCCAAGGTTTTATGCAACTCATAATTATAGGAAAATATTCCCTTAATGTTTCTTGGCCAGTTCCTACTTTTCATATTGAAAAAGTCTAAGAATGACATTGTTGCATGGAACTCATCTCAAATCCCTGTACTCCTGTAAGTAAGCTCCAAATGGTTCACTAGCTTCTATTGGCATGACTAATACTGCTAATGCATCTGTCAGGAAATGAGGCATAGTAGGTCTACTAGAAGGTTTGTTATATATATGGGGTTGTTTTGCATGTTAGTGTAAGCATGCTTCCCACTACTGCTGGTGGACCCTCTATCTATGGGTGAAAGAGGTATACTACTATGACCCGATTTTGGCTTTAGATCCAATCCGTTTATTACATGTAATAATTCCGTCTTTCCTTTAGCTAGGTCATTCAATGCACTCACCAAGCTATGAAATTCCAACCTATATTGCTCTTCTCATGTTCCTTTCCCTCTATGAGAGTGTATACCTATTGGGTCCATGTTTGAGTTGGTATCTTCTAACTAGATATACCCAAATTCCTGCTCCTTAGTGTACCTACTCTTATGTCTCCTATAGGTTACAAAAGTGTGTTCTTCTGTATTCATTTACTTCTCATGTTCAATCCCATAGCTGGAAAGAAACATGCTTTGATACCACTGTAATATCCCAAATACTCATATTCTACTACTTTACTATTTTAGGGATTGCTTGTACAATCAAGTCTTTCAAAAACACTGAATTTAAAGGTGCATCCAAGGTTTTGTTCCAATGGCTTTAAATTATAGCTGAACTAGGGAACAGATTTCCAGGAAGAAGGTAAACACTTACCATTTATCAAATGTTACAAGTACTCCAGAAAAATGATGCATGCACGAGAGCTGGATGGTGGTGCTCCTCCTCTGATATTGATGCCCAGCTGCACATGTGTTCCCTCCTCAGGAAGAAGGTGACAATTTTGATGAAGGGATGGTCGGATGATTCCAAAAATTTGTAGAACCATTGGTATTCACCTTTGGGAGAGATGGAATTCCACATGTAGAGATTTGGCCTCCTCTAAGTTCCCTAGAGAATTATTTTTCCTCCTTGGTGCTCACACCCCTTTCCTCACTCATATGTTGATAACTGCCCCAGATAAGAAAACTAGAAGCTGATAATCACTCTATGTTGTGGAATGAGATTGTTGAGAAAGAGGAAGTCGACATGCAAAGGAAAGACTAGGTTTTGGGGTCCCAATGAATCCTTCTGGGATTCCCAGCTGTTTCCCAGCTACAAAAAATGAACCTACAAATAATCCTTCTGACTATGCTAGATCATGAAACACATATGTATAAGGTGAATTTCCTTGATAAACCTCGATGGTCTATCTTGAAAGAGACTAGGGAAGATAGTTGCATTATAGACCCCTCGTTAGCTGAAGATGTTGTCTTCAACCCCAATTGTTGTTGCCATACGTTGTGTTTCTACTCAAATACTTCAAATCAACAATAATAATCATATATGCATCCTTTAGTCCAATAACCCTTCTTAAATATATTAGCATGCACTTTTATGGTTTGCATGTCACTTTTAGGGTTTACACTCCACTTTTTCATGCATGCAATTCTAATTTCATGTTAACTTTAATCCTAAATAAATAAGGCTTCCTTTATCATACTGAATGAGTGTCCCGATCTGTTCTAGGTATCAAATGTCCTTAGTAAATTCCCTTTTATGTAGTACCCACTCAAACCTATGGGAATGAAGTAGGTTAGCCGGTGTTTTTGTGCTTAATTAGAAGAGGACATTACATGTTCATTGTTGAAGGTATGCAACAATCGTTCAATAGTGAGATCCTAGCGATCATATGCCATCAAAAAATTAAGTTTGGACTGTCCTCTTTATATAGGATCCATTTCTCCTTGGAATGAAAACAATTCTATGTTGGTGAGACATTATTCAACAAGTATTCAATGAGTAAGACCTCAATCTAAGCTTGATACCCTTTTTTTCTATCTCTTGCTTCCATTGAATTATTTCTTACTTCATTGGTGAGGATGACCTTTTGTGGAAATGTAAATATGTGGACACTCTCTACTCCTTGGGCTGGCAAGGAGAAGAGCTCTTCATCTCTTCTAATATTCTCTCTCCAAACTCTTTTCTTTAGTACATGTTTAATGGGGTGAAGCTATGGATGAATCCATCAACATTTCTCTTCCCAATGTCCACTCAATGTGCAGTGGTGGAAAAAATTCTTGCCACTGGATGGGATGCTTGACATGCTTATTTTGTACATGTGCCTTTGAATCCTTTGCTGGTTTGGGGAAGTCTTCTTTCCATTCCTCCACTCAAAGCAAGTTGGCATGTGGATTTCTTGAACTTGTCTAGGTTAAGGATTTATACATAAGGTACTTCATTAATAACACATTAAACAATCAAATATATGCTACTATTAAATATTTTGTGAGTTGTGCTTATATCATGGAATGAGAATGATATGCTATTTCCTAGTTTATCAAGCATTATCTCTCTTTCATTCCTCTATATACCACTTTTTATATTAGGTGGACATATCAAATTTCTCTCTCTTCCATGTTGATGTATTTGTAACTTCGGAATGTATTCACCTATGTATCTTATGTCTTGTACCCCGATGTTTATTTCGGGATGTGTCTATAATGTAATTGAGTCATGTCATGCCCCAATATTTTGATCAGGAGGATCTATAATGTAAACAAGTCATGTCAAGTCATTGTGGGTAACCCTCCTATTGATCAAGGGTTAAAGTCCCCATAGTTTCGGGGCACTAGGGTTATTAGACTCACCTAGTGAAGTCGGCCCTAGTTGGGTTTAGTTCAGTTGGGAATTAGTATAAATAGAGAGCTAGCCTCTTTATTTATCACACACTCACTCACACTCAGTTGTAAGGCATAACTGAGGAAGAAGAAGACATTGGGGCTAGGAAGAAAGAGGTTACTGCTGTCGGGAGATCATCTTACTATTTTGGGATTTTCTATTTGGTGTTGATTCTATCTCTAAGGAAGTTGTGGGGTTTTCTCCATTTATGGTTTCCCCAAGGAAAAACATTGTTTCATTGTCTCTCGTGTTTAATTGTTGTGCTTGTTATTCTTTCAGTTAAAGATCCTAATATAATGCTAGCTTAATGTTAAAAATCTAACATTATATCAGAGCTAACCTGAGAAGAAGACACTGTGCAACTATGGGAACTAGGCCTTCTTATTTTCTGGATCTCTCTCCACATATTTTCAGTAAAATAAGGTTGGAATAACTCTCCTCCCTAGGGAGCATCTTTCTGTCAAAGAAGAATCCAATTCTAAGGTTTTTCAGTTTTGAACCCCACACTACTACCGAAGATTAGGGCTTTTCATAGAAGTGGATTTTTTCAATGAGCCCAGGCCTCGATTGATATCCTCCTCAAAATCAAAGATAGGGATTAAGATCAAAGCATTTGGTTGGATAGAACTCTAGAAAATGAAAACCCTAATCTGCTCCTGAACCAACCATGCAGAATTTCAGCTCCAAATCCAGATCTGACATCATGACCTAGTAAGATCTAAATATTTTATATTTCCATTTGAGGTTCTCAGTTAAGATGTCTTATCATACCAATATTGATGAAAAGCTTGAGGGAGATGATAAATTCAGAGCCTGGAAGTATAGGATCTCCCTAGTTCTGGAAGAGAATGAGTTGGACTCCTACATCAATGAGGAAGTTCCAGTTCCAGAGGGAGATGAGGCTAAGGCCTTACACAAGAAGAATTTGGTTATGCAAAAGAGGATCATTGCTGATTCAATCAAGGATCACCTCATACCACAGGTGTCCTCCCGAAAGACACCTAAAGCTATGTTTGATGCCCTAACCAAATTGTTTGAAGGAAAGAACATAAACCGGAAGATGATCTTGAGGAACCAATTGAAGAATGTGAAGATCCAGAATGCAGAAACCATCCAGTCTTACTTTACAAGGGTTCTCATATTAAGGAACAATTTGAAGCAGTAGATGAAGAAGTGGAGAATGTAGAGATTGTGATGAAAACCTTGAATGGTCTCCCTAGGACATGGGACTCTTTCATTCAAGGGATCTGTGCCAAAAAGAAGTTAGTCAAGTTTAGCAGACTATGGGAAGAATGCTCTCAAGAAGAAGCTCAGATAGCAGCTTGAGAAGAGAATATGGGAAGTGAAGATCAAGCTCTCACAATACAATCCAAGAAAACCAGATCTAGCCATCACATAAGTAAGTACTCTAATCAAAAGAATAACATTAGAAATCCTAGAGATAAGTCTAAGTTCATTTGCTATACATGTGATGAAAGAGGACACTTTGCTAGATATTTTCCTTAGAACAAAAGTAGCTCTCACAATAATAAGGGAAACAAGAGAAGACTGTTAGAATAATCAACCCATAGTTAGCTACCTTAGACATTAAATAATCCATTTTTGTCTTATTTTCCTAGTTTCCAATATTCCACTCTATGCAAGTTGTCTTCCACATGTCCTAGAAGTAAAAATTGCTAAAACTAAGTCATGGAGTTCTTGGGAAACCTCCTAGAATCCATATTTAGCATATCTACTTTATTCCAGATCCTCCCTAGCACATATCTAGTTTTTCTGCTAAGTTGTCTGCTTTATTGAGATTTATGGCAAAAGGGAAAGTAAGAATAGGTGTAGTTGACTTGTTTTTTTCCCTAATCATCCTCCATTATTTTCTCCTAATAAAAGCATGTACGAGTTGTCTTTCCATCACTTATTATCTTGCCTACTTGACTTTTCCAATTCGTGAGCCTCTAGGTGGATTTGGAAACTACTTTATGCACCTATGGAGGATTTGACTAGATTTAGTAAGCCTACTTTTTGACTATTTCAAATGGAATCCTTATGCATTCGAATCTCTCATGTAATTATATATTTAATCAGCCTATGAATTCACAAGTTTGGCTATTGTACACTTATTCAATACATATTATTTTTATGCTCCAATTTCAGTCTCCTTTGTTTGTAATTTTGCATGGTTGATTAGCAATTTTTGTGAGTGCAATTGTTCTATCACTTGGGTTCAATTTCCACATGGTATGAGAGCCTTTGTAGATAAATTTATCTCCTTCCATATTGCTATTATAGGTTCGACATCTTGACTGGGAGCACATTCTTCTGGTTGAAGGGCACAGTTCAGAGCTATGGATCAATCTCAGAATATCATCTTGACTCCATTTAATTTATCTCAATGGAAAGCAGAGATGGAGATACTATTGAGAGTGAAGGGTATCTACAGTGTGACTATGGAAACTGAGGCAGAGCCCAATGCAACTACAGAGAAAATTAAATGGCACAATAGGAGGGATGAGGCCTATGTTCTTCTGTGTCTGAGCATATCCAGAGATCTCCTCTTCCATCTTAATGGATTGACATCACCTAATGAAGTGTGGGAGAAGCTTGTAGATATTTTTGGTAATATAGATGAGATGAGAGGACATCAAATCGAGAATGAATTGATCTCTTTGAGTCTCAGCAGCTTCAAATCCCTGCAACTCTACTTTTCCAAGTTTAAAGCCCTTGTTTTGCAGCTAAAACAGCGTGGAATTGAAAAGAAGGAAGAGCATCTAGTTTTGGCCATACTCTCAAAGCTTCGCCCTGACTATTCAGTGTTTGTTTCGGCCTTCCATGCCACCAAGTTGATAGCTCGAGCTTGGAAGATGCCTAAGCTTGCAGAGTTCGTGGAATCCCTCACACAAGAACAAGATAAACTGGTGATGATGGGCACCATCAAAGCTTCCAAAGACCAAGATTTGGTTGCTGGAGATTCGAGAATGGATTCAAAAGGAAAGAAGAAAACTAAGAAGCCACCTAAGTAAAAGAGAGACAAGAAAAAGTCTCAAGAGGATACCCAAGGCTCCAATAAGAACTTCCAGAAGAAGAAGAACAAAGGAGAAATGAGCAAGTGCGCATACTGCAGTAAGGGTTATCATCCTGAAAGCTCCTGCATGAAGAAGCAAATTGACATGTTGACCCAACTCCTGGAGAAGAATAACATCTCTCTTCCTGACTGCTCAAAGAAGAGGGAAGGAGGATCAAATTCAGAGGACAGAGAGAGAGTACATGCATTGGTTGTTGGCACATCAAGCTCACCTAGCTTCATCATAGACTTTGGAGCTTCAAGACATATGGTTTCGACCAAGGAGGCATTCTCCTCTCTTGACATGTCAAAAGGTCCACCAATAGTTGTTGATATATTTGTAACTTCGAAATGTATTCATCTATGTATCTTATGTATTGTAACTCGATGTTTATTCATGGATGTATCTATAATGTAATTGAGTCATGTTGTCATGCCTCGATGTTCCAATCGGGAGGATCAATAATGTAAATAATTCATGTCAAGTCATTGTGGGTAACCCTCCAATTGTCTAAGGGTTAAAGTCCCCGCAATTCTGGGGCACTAGGGTTATTAGACTCTCCTAGTAGAGGTCGGTCCTAGTAGGGTTTTAGTCATGCCGGTATTAGTATAAATAGAAAGCTGGAATCTCTATTTAGTACACATCAAAAACAAACTCAAGTGTAGCACATAGTTGAGGAAGGAGAAGACACTGGGGCTAGATAAGAAGAAGGTTACTGTTGTCGGGAGATCACTTACTATTTTGGGCTTTTACTATTTTGGTGTTGATTCTATCTCTGAGGAAGTTGCGGGGTTTTCTCCATTTATGGTTTCCCTAAGGAAAAACACTGTGCTCATTGTCTCTTGTGTTTGTTTGTTGTACTTGTTATTCTCTTAGTTAAAGATCCTAATTATGCTAGCTTAATGTTGAAAAATCTAACATGGTATTAGAGCTAACCTGAGAAGAAGACACTATGTAGCTGTGGAAACTAGGGTTTCCTATTTTGTGGATCTCTCTCCACATATTTTCAGAAAAATTAGGGTGGAATAACTCTCCTCCCTAGGGCACATCTTTCTGTTGAAGCAAAATCCAATTCTAAGGTTTTTCAATTTTGGACCCGACACTATTGCCGGAAATTAGGGCCTTTCTACAGAAGAGGAATTTTTGAATGAGCCCGAAATAAGATTTATCTCCTCATCAAAACTGAAGTTTAGAGACATGGATCAAGTTTTTTTGGTTGGGTGAGACTCTAGGAAAGTCAAACCCTAGTTTGACCCCGAGCTAGAAAAACCCTAAATCCTAAAAACTGCTAAGTTTTGGTACATTCGCTATATCCTGAGGAAAAACACTATGTTCATTATTAGGATCTATAACTTGGAGGGAAAAACACTATTGGTCTCAATTAAAGATCCTAATAATGCTATTTTTCAGGATATATGATCCCTCCAAGTTAGGGTTCCAGCCTCTTCCAGAATTCATCCCTAAATAGGACACCTAGGGAGAATTGCTTTATCTTGGGATACATAGGTCCAAATGAGATTTCCAAAGCTGCTCCAAAAATGGCACAAACTATACTTTATGTGGTCTGAGATTCAGACTCAGAAGATGAACCAGTGACATGTGCAGTCCGTACAACTTCACTGTTCTAAACAATCCAGTAACAGGTCACCTTGGGAAAAGGACCATAAGTCCCAATTGGTGAAACCAATTCTGATGAGACATGTGGTGTTGGAATAGGGACATGCGAGGATATCTCAGTGTGAAATTTTAGACACACAAGAGAAGTCATTTTGTAGATACTGTAGAAATAGTAACATGCATTTCTGCAGAAGAAAGTGGAAAATGAGGGCTCCCTGATCCGGGAGATTCCCTCCACTGTTTTCAGAAAAGGAGTACATTGGAAAGCTCCATTTCAAGAGATCTATATTTCTATCCAATCAGATCCAGAAGATTCCAAGTTTTGAAAATTAGGGTTTCTGTGACAAACCCTAGATCAGCCAGCTCCGAAACCAGGACGGACACCTCAAAACGGTAAGATCTAATCTTTTGTTATTTTTCATTTGAGATTCTCAGTGATCTATCACATCAGCTTGATGACAAGCTTGGGGAAGTTGAAAACTTCCAAGACTAGAAGTATATGATCTCTCTAAAGAAAATGGATTGGACACCTACATGAGTATAGAGGTTCTAGTTCCAGAGGGAGATGAGGCTAGAAGCCTTACACAAGAAGAACTTGATCAAGGCCAAGAAGATCATTGTTGATTTAGTCACGAATGAACTTGTATTACAAGTGTCTTCCTTAAAGACACCGAAGATGTTTGATTCCTTGACCAAGATATTTGAAGGGAAGAACAGAAATCAGAATATGACCTTAAGAAACTAGTTGAAGAATGTGAAGATCCAGAATGCAGAGACCATGCAGTCATACTTTACAAGGGTCTCTTAAATCGAAGAACAACTTGTAGTGGTAAAACAAGAAGTGAAGAATGCAGTAGTGGTGATGTCCACCTTGAATGGCCTCCCAGGATCATGGGATTCATTCATTCGAAGAATGTGTGCCAGAAGGAAGTGATTACTTTCAGCAGACTCTAGGAAGAAGAAGGAGCTCAACTCATAAGAAGAGAAGAGAAGATGGGATCTATTGAAGAACAAGCTCTCACCATCGAAAGAAGATCCCTTAAGCGATGAGGAATATGAAGGACTCGATTCTTGAAGAACCTCTTATCCATCTTGAGAGCTTGGATAAGAAATAAAGAAGTCATGAAAGAAGAAGATGATGAAGTGGAAGGATCAATAAGGAGTCTACCCACGAAACAAATAAAGATAAGTATTCAATTGTCATTCCATGATATTGTTTTTTGTTATGCATTTGTTTATATTTAGTTGGTGTATTATGCATGATAGAATGATTGAATTAACGACAGTATACTACTAATATGCATGTGATGGTTAAGTAGCTCATGGTACTATACAAATCTCCATTGCTACTTATCTAGAATGAAACCTCTTTGTTGACATATTGTATTAGTGCACAATCTCAATGTTGTTCTCGTAGAGATGGAAGGCATCTAGAAACGTTTCTGTGAGATATGGATGAATGTTGTATTGGCTAAAATAGTTGCATGATCATATATTTATGCATAAGAATTTTCCAGTATGAATATTCATTATGAAATGTTTCTAACCATACAAATTCATTTGACTTGTAGGAAAGATCACATACATAATCACCTACAAGAAAAGAAGGATGAAACTTGTTCTGAAGAATAAGTGATGACAGTTCAAGATGAAGAATAATATGATGAATGCAATGACATCATCGATGCAGAACCTTCCAGATATGAAGAAGTAACCAAGAAAACCAGTTCAAGAAGAATGATGTCTAGGATGCAGTATCAAGACCTGAACAAAAGTTCGTAGTTCCATCATGCAGTATATGGAAAAATCATGGGATACAAAGCAAGATTTGTAGCACGAGGCTTCTCACGAAAAGAAGGCATAGACTACGAAGAGACATTTGCAGCCAGTAAGAATTGAAACACATACATGATGAGATTGATGAAGATATTAACCTTTGCTACAAGGTAAAAGATGAAATTCTATACACTAGATGGATACATAGAATACTAGTAGCATAGGAAGCTACTTGTCACTCCGGTACAGAATGTTTCGATACATAGAGTACACAAGACAGAGGGAGTATGATGCTTCGCTTTAGAGGGAGTGACTACAGAAAATCCAAGGTTTGACATGGTACGACAGGATGGATAGATTACTGATGACTCTAGGCGTTACTGAGAGTAAAGCAGATTCCAACCTTTGCTTCAAGGTTGAAGGCGGAAGACCAGTGATTCTCCTGTTATGTGTCGATGTAATATTTTTCTAGGCATTGAGGTGTGGCAGAATACAGATGGAATATTCCTTGGACAAGGGAAGTATGCAATAGAGATCCTAAAGAGGTTTGGGATGATGGACTGCAAGGCTATGGCTACACCTATGGCATCGAACCTGAAGCTATTGAATGATGCTTCATTAGAGTCAGTTGATGCCACAATGTATCGTCAGATGATTGGGTCCTTGATCTACCTAATGAACATGAGACCAAATATTTGCTTTGCTGTGAACACCTTGAGCCAGTTCCTGACAGATCTGAAACATGTTCACTTGATTGCTGCAAAGCATATTCTAAGGTACCTGAAGGGTATAGTTGATTATGGGCTCAAGTACGATGCGAATCAGAAGATTAACCTAGAGGGTTATGTTGATTCATATTGGGCTAGCAATGCCATCGATAGGAAGATAACTTCAGGATGTTGCTTCAATATGGGATCAGGTGTGATCTCTTGGTTTAGCAGGAAGCAATCCTATGTGGCACTGAATACAGCTGAAGAAGAGTATGTTGCAGCTTGTTCATCTAGTTGTGAGGCAGTATGGCTAAGGAAGATACTGTCTAATTTATTTGATCTCCAATTGGATGCTGCTTGTATACATTGTGACAACCAGAGATGTGTGAAGTTGTCAAAGAATCCAGTGTTCCATGACAAGTCGAAGCATATTGAGATCAAGTATCACTATATTAGGGATATCGTGCTAAGGGGAGCAGTGAAGCTCCAGTATGTGGCGATGGAGGAACATATAGTTGATGTATTGATGAAGCCATTGGCTAGGATGAAGTTTGAGTACTCCAGGGAGAAGCTTGGTGTTCTCCAGATCGAGGTTTCATCCAAGGAAAAGTGATGAGACCCATAGCCATTCTGACATGGTGAGAGGATTGGTTCCTTCCATGGTCAGATGTAAGGGCTAAGCCATTCTGTCATGGTGAGAGGATTGGTTCCTTCCATGGTCAGATGTAAGGGCTAAGCCATTCTGTCATGGTGAGAGGATTGGTTCCTTCCATGTCAGATATGATTGCTGGCCATTCTATCCAGTAGGATAGATGTAAGGGCAATTGCCATTCTAGGAAGGGAGGTTCCTGGTCAGTTACTAGGAAAAATTAGTCCAGGATTGAGAAGCCATTCTGATGTGATAGAGGGATGTGTTCCCACTTGATCAGATGTAAGGGCTAAGCCATTCTATTATGGATAAAGGATTAAGTTCCTTCCATGTTAGATGTGGGTGCTGGACATTCTGTCGAGTAGGATAGATGTAAGGGCAAATGCCATTCTCTAGGAGAATGGAGGCACCTGGTTAGTTACCAGGTATCTTAGTCTAGGACTGGGGGCCATTCTGATATGAATGTAGGATTGGTTCCTACATGATCAGATATGAATGCAAGCCCTTCCATCATTGTTGTAGGATGTGTTCCCTCATGGGTGGATGTAAGTGCAGAGCCCTTCCATCATTGTTGTAGGATGTGTTCCTGCATGGGTGGATGTAATTGCAGATCCCTTCCATCATTGTTGTAGGATGTGTTCCCGCATGGGTGGATGCAAGTGCAGAGCCCTTCCATCATTGTTGTAGGATGTGTTCCCTCATGGGTGGATGTAAGTGCAGAGCCCTTCCATCATTGTTGTAGGATGTGTTCCCGCATGGGTGGATGTAAGTGCAGAGCCCTTCCATCATTGTTGTAGGATGTGTTCCCGCATGGGTGGATGTAAGTGCAGAGCCCTTCCATCATTGTTGTAGGATGTGTTCCTGCATGGGTGGATGTAAGTGCAGAGCCCTTTCATCATGGTTGTAGGATGTGTTCTCACATGGGTGGATGTAAGTGCAAAGCTCTTTCATCATGGTTGTAGGATGTGTTCCCACATGGGTGAAGGAGCAGAGCCTTTTTAGCATTGTTGTAGGATGTGTTCCCGCATGGATAAATATAAGTGTTGAGCCTTTCTGATAGGGTTGTGGGATGTGTTCCCTCATGATCGGATGTGAGTGCTGGGCCTTTCTGATATGATTATAGGATTGGTTCCTACATGATCAGATGTGAGTGTTGAGCATGCCTTTCTGATGAGTAGGTCAGATGTAAGTGTTGGACAGGCCATTCTGATGAGTAGGTCAAATATAAGTGCTGAAGAAGACCTACATGGAGGCTAGGCCTACAACCAACATGGAAAAGGGTTGGCTCTGTAGAACTTCCTATCACAAGAAGAATCATGAGATAGCACTCGTGATGATCCAGTGATGTTGATCCAGATCCAATGATGATGTCGAGTGATGATCCAGATCCAGTGATGATGTCCAGTGATGATCCAGATCCAGTGATGATCCAGATCTAGTGATGATGTCTAGTGATGATCCAAATCGAGTGATCATACAGATCCAGTGATGATGTCTAGTGATGATCGAGATCTGAAGATGAAGATGACTTGAAGACGAAGATGACTTGAATATGAAGATGAATTGAAGACTAAGAAGACTTGAGGATGTAGATGATGAGATGATCCAGAGAAGAAGACCAGTGCTGAAAATTGTATCGAAAGAATACCTTCCTAGTTAAGAGGGAGTGTTGATGTATTTGTAACTTTAGAATGTATTCATCTATGTATCTTATGTATTGTAACCTGATGTTTATTTCGGGATGTATCTATAATGTAATTGAGTCATGTTGTCATGCCTCGATGTTCTGATCAGGAGGATCAATAATGTTAACAATTCATGTCAAGCCATTGTGGGTAACCCTTCGATTGTCTAAGGGTTAAAGTCCCCACAGTTCCAAGGCACTAGGGTTATTAGACTCTCCTAGTATAGGTTGGCCCCAGTAGAATTTTAGTCATGCCAGGATTAGTATAAATAGAGATTTGGACCCTCTATTTATTACACATCAAAAACACACTCAAGCCTTAGTAGAGGTCGGCCCTAGTAGGGTTTTAGTCATGCCGAGATTAGTATAAATAGAGACTTGGACTCTCTATTTAGTACACATCAAAAACACACTCAAGTGTAGTGCATAGTTGAGGAAGGAGAAGACACTAGGGATAGATAAGAAGAAGGTTACTGCTATCAGGAGATCACTTACTGTTTTGGGCGTTTACTATTTTGGTGCTGATTCTATCTCTGAGGAAGTTGTGGGGTTTTCTCCATTTATGGTTTCCCCAAGGAAAAACACTGTGTTCATTGTCTCTTATGTTTGATTGTTGCACTTGTTATTCTCTCAGTTAAAGATCCTAATAATGCTAGCTTAATGTTGAAAAATCTAACAATAGTGTTGGGAGATGACTCTCTCACTGACAGGTTGGGCAAAGGAAGGATTTATATTGACCATGGTAAGTTCAGTAATGTATTGTATGTTCTAGTTCTTGCCTCTAACCTCTTGTCAGTGTATCACATGACCCACACAGGGTCTCCAAAGAAGGTCATATTCTCCCCTGATGATGTTGAGATCACAAATATCTCGAATGGTAAATTCATTGCAAAAGGAGTTGTAGACCACACTTCGAAGGTATACATGTTTTCACATTTTCTGCCCTACTCAAACCTCTCTACTCTTCTGATTCATGCTAATGAGGAAAGCAAGCTTTGGCATGAAATATTTGGACATCTTAACTATAAGTATCTTTCTGATCTAAGTGAAAAATAAATTGTCATAGGGTTACCAAAGATTAAATTTTCCAAGGGAGTCTGTCAAGGTTGTATCCTAGGAAAACACCAAGAGCATAAATTTGAGAGAGCTAGTCATGAGAAAACCTTTGCACCTCTTGAGTTGATCCATAGTGATGTTGATGGTCCATTTCCTCATATGTCAATGAGTCAAGCCAAATATGCATTGACCTTCATAGATGAATTTTCCAGGTATTATTGGGTTTACTTCCTGAAGCATAAGTCTGAAGTTTTTGGCCTCTTCAAAGTCTTTAAGGCTTTGGTTGAAAACCAGTCTGGGAGGCCACTCAAGATCGTCAGATCTGAAAATGGTGGTGAGTATTTCAAGTCTGAGTTCATTCAATATTATGAATATGTAGGTATTCAGATGCATCATTCAATCCCTTACACACCACAGCAAAATGGTGTTGCTGAGAGAAAGAACAGATCACTGAAGGAGATGGCAACCTATATGATGGAGGCTAAGACTTTGCCACCAAAGTTTTGGGTCGAGGCTATAAAATGTGCATCCTATATATAGAATATGTTTCCTCATAAATATCTTGATGGTATGACTCCTTTTGAATCTTGGAGTGGGCACAAGCCAGATGTGATCCATTTCAGGATTTTTGGCTCAAGGGCTTGGGCTAGAATTCCAACAGAAAAGAGGAAGGCTTTGCAGCCCCAAAGCCAAGAGTGTCTATTTGTTGGGTACTCTAAAGATTCAAAAGGGTACAATCTGATCAATTTGAGCACAAACAAATCCTTCATTGAAAGGATTGTTCAGTTCCAATAAGAGCCTTTAGCAGCAGTTGAAGTTTGAGAGTCTTCTTCACCACCAGAACCATTGAATGTAAGTGAAGAGACAAATGAGTTTGCTGATTAGGATACGTCTGATAATTAAGATTTAATTGCAGATCCTAACATTCCTACAAGACCAAAATGGGTATAAAATACCATTCATGCAGCTGGGGAACTAGCTAGAAATCCTAGTGATCCTAGGAGGACTAGATCTCAGTTTGAGAGTGCCCTGTGTATGAAAGACCCTTTGTTTGCAGAGAGGTGCTATCTAATGGTTGAATCAAACCCACAAACATATGAATATGTATCACATTATCCAATATGGAAAAAATCCATGAAAGAAGAATTCATCTCACTCCAGAAGAACAACACTTGGGAACTGGTTGATCTTCCCCCAGGGAGGAAGCTAGTTCAATGTAAGTGGGTTTTCAAAACTAAGTTTGCTACTGATGGTTCAAATTTGAAATATAAGGAAATATTGGTAGCCAAGGGCTACTCATAGGTACATGGTATTGACTATAATGAGACCTTTGCACCAGTGGGAAAGATGGACTCCATCAGGATAGCCTTAGCCATTGCAACTTCAAAGCAGTGGGAGGTACATCACATGGATGTAAAGTGTGCTTTCCTGAATGGATATATTAATGAATATATTTACACGCAGCAAGATCAATGGTTTGTTACTAATCCATCTTTTGTGTACAGGCTAAAGAAATCATTGTATGGGCTTAAGCAAGCCCCGAGGGCTTAGTATGCCAAGATTGATGGCTTTCTGTTGTGATTGCATTTGTTCAATGCAAGTGTGATCCTAATGTTTATTTCAAGATGATTCATGGTTATTTGATGATTATTGTCTTGTATGTGGATGACATTTTGATTACAGGAAGTTCAAAGAAAGAAATTGCCTCCTTGAAGGATGCAATGGACCATGCATTTTCTATGACTGATTTGGGGTTGTTGATCCAATTCTTGGGTCTCGAAATTGCTCAATTCAAACATGGAATAAAAGTACATCAGTACAAATATGCTTTAGATTTTCTGAAAAAGTTCAACATGAAATATTGCAAGCCAAGAAAGACTCCCTTCCTTTTAGGAGTTAAGCTTGAAGAAGCAGGTTCTTCTCCTATGGTAAATAATACATTGTATAGGCAATTGATTGGGTGTTTGTTGTACCTTACACACAATTGACCTGATATTTATTATGCAGTAAGTGTGGCCTCAAGATATATGGATCAGCCTCATTAGATTCATTGGAGAGCAGCCAAAAGGATCCTTAACTTTGTTCAGGGAACAAGAACTCATGGGATCTTCTACAAAGCTAAATATGAGCTTGATTTGATTAGGTTTACTGACAATGAATGGACAGGTGACAAAACAGATTGAAAGTCAACATCAGGATATGTGTTCATGATTGTTGAAGGAACAATCAGCTAGTCAAGCAAGAAACAGAGTGCCATAGCACTATCATCTACAGAAGCAGAGTACAGAGGAGTTGTAAATGCAACAACTCAATGTTTATGGTTGCAGGGGATACTTGGTGAGTGTGGCTTCGAATCAGAGTTTTCCACTATTATATATTATTATAATTAGAGCACCATTTGAATCTGCAATGATCCAGTTCAGAGAGAGAGAACCAAACACATTGAGATCCATATGCACTACATCAGACCGCTTGTGCATGATGGTACCATTCACCTACTCTTCTGTGCATCTTCAGAACAAGTAGCAGACATCTTCACCAAAGTTTTTTGTGAGAAGACATTCAAAAATATCAAATCACTACCGAGGATTTCTAATCATGCTATGAAGCATGATTGATGACAATATTTTCAAATTTTGTTTTAATGTCCATGTTTAAGGGAGGATTTTCCCACTGGGTTTTTGCCTCTTTCCTTGGTTAAATGGACATGCAGTATGTAAAGGGTGACTAATCCTTGTTGCTAGGCCCTATAGGTTTTTTATATTTACTCATAAATTCAGGCTTAAGGGGGGGTGTTAGAATAATCAACCCATAGTTAGCTACCTTAGACATTAATTAATCCATTTTTGTCTTATTTTCCTAATTTCCAATATTCCACTCTATGCAAGTTGTCTTGCACTTGTCCTAGAAGTCAGACTTGCTAAAATTGAGTCATGGAGCACTTGGAAAACCTCCTAGAATCCATATTTATCATATCTTCTTTATTCCAGATCCTCCCTAGTGCATATCTACTTTTTCTGCTAAGTTTCCTACTTTATTGAGATTTATGGAAAAAGGGAAAGTAAGACTAGGTGTAGTTGACTTGTTTTTTTCCCTCATCATCCTCCATTATTTTCTCCTAATAAAAGAATATATGATTTGTATTTCCATCACTTATTATCTTTCCCACTTGACTTTTCCAATTCGTGAGCCTCTAGGTAGATTTGGAAACTGCTTTATGCACATATGGGGGATTTGACTAGATTTAGTAAGCCTACTTTTTGACTATTTTGAATGGCATCCTTATGCATTTGAATCTCTCATGTAATTATATATTGCAGCAGCCTATAAATTCACAAGCTTGGCTATTGTACACTTATTCAATACAGATTAGTGTTATGCTCCAATTTCAGTCTCCTTTGTTTGTAATTTTGCATGGTTGATTAGCAATTTTTGTGAGTGCAATTGTTCTATAACTTGGGTTCAATTTCCACAAAGACATCATGATCATGCTATAGAGGATGATGAACCTTCCACAAATAGAAATAGGCAATTCAGTGATGATTCTTCAAGTGATGAAGAATATGTTTTGATTTCTGCTCTCACGGGAACTATCACACATGGCAGCAATGATTGGCTTATAGACAGTGGTGCTTCCAAGCACATGAAAGGATTCAAGGAATCCTTTGTGAAATTATCTAAACATGAATCACCTCACAAGGTGAAACTTGGAGATGACTACCAGTATCCAATAAAAGGTAGTGGGGAATCCTCCTATAAGCTAGACTCTGGAAAGTCTATCAAGATGAAAGATGTATTGTTTGTACATGGAATAAAGAAGATCCTCCTCTCCATATCTACATTATATGTGAAAGGAATGAGGGTTGAATTTGTAGATGACCAAGTCCTCATGTGGCCAAAACAAAAGTCTTTCGATGATGTAGTAGTGATTGGAGAACAAGAAGGAGGACTATACAAATTGAAGGGCCAACCAGAACAAGCTTTGGTTCATGACTCGGTAGAACGAAATGAGCTTTGGAAAAGAAGGATTGCACATGTGCATTACAGAGAACTACCACTTGCAAGCCAAGTAGTAGAAGGTCTCACATAAATGTAGACAAAATATGAAGGTGTATGCAAAGGATGTGCGAAAGGGAAGAACACAAAGAAGACATTTCCAAGTAGCGAGATCAAAGAAAAAGGAATCTTGGAAATCATTCACTTCGATGTATGTGGTCCAATGTCATCTAGTTCATTAAGTAGGTATGCATACTATGTTTCTTTTATTGATTATTTTTCTAGGAAGAAAAGGATCTACTTCATGAAGAAGAAAGATGAAGTATTCAACAAGTTCAAGGAATTCAAAACCTTGATCGAGAACCACACTGAAAAGAAGATCAAGACCTTTCGATTAGATAATGGTGGAGAATTCACATCAAATGAATTCAAATATTTGTGCAAATACTTAGGGATTAATAGGGATTTTTCCACTCCAAACAATCCACAACATAATGGGATTGCAGAAAGGAAGAATAGAACTATCATGGAAGCTGCAAGAGCAATGCTTCATGATCAAGATATTCCTATGCATCTTTGGTCAGAAGCCGCCAAAACAGTGGTGTATGTACATAATCATACTTCACACAGAGTACTTTAGAACAAGACTCCTGAAGAATTCTTCTCCGGAAAGAAACCAGAACTCATCCATCTCAGAATATTTGGCTGTCCTATATACATACACATTCCAAAAGAAAAGAGGACAAAGCTAGATCCTTCAGGAAAGAAGGGTATATTTGTGGGATACTTTGAAAGCTTGAAGGCTTACAGAATATACTTAACAAGGTTCAAGAAGATTGACATCAGCAGAGATGTAACATTTGATGAAGATTCATCCTACATCAAATCTAGGAAGAAACCAGCTGAAGAACCTGAAGAAACAAGGGAACCCAGAATTCAAGACACAATCATAAATGAAGAAATTCAAGAAGAAGATCGAGAATTTGAAGAACCTTAAGAACCTGTAGATCCACCTCTAGAGAAGAATAATCATAAGAGGAAACCTACTTGGGTACGTGAAATTATCCAAGGTGTAGAAAGATATGGAGCTTCATAATAAACTCCCAGAGGAAGAAAGGGAACTAGATCTTGCTCTAGTTACGTAGCCTTACTATGTGAAATTATTGATAAAGAACCTTCAAACTATGAAGAAGTGGCAGAATGGAAAGATTGGAAGGATGCTATGATCGAAGAGTATCAATTGATCATGAAGAATGATGTTTGGGATGTTGTCCCAAGACCAAAAGGGAAGTCCATTGTAACTTCCAAATGGATCTACAAGATCAAGCATGTTGCAGATGGCAACATCGAGAAATATAAAGATAGATTTGTGGCTTGTGGTTTCTCTCAGAAAGAAGGAACAGATTATGAAGAAACCTTTGCACCTGTAGCCAGATACACTTCCATCAGATCAATACTTGCTTTTGCTGCGGTGATGAAATGGAAGATACACCAGATGGATGTCAAAACTGCTTTCCTGAATGGTGTAGTAGAAGAGGAAGTGTATGTGGAACAACCACTCAATTTTGAGACACATGACAGGGATTCTCATGTGTGTAGATTGAAGAAAGCCATGTATGGATTAAAATAGGCACCCAAGAGATGGTATGGTAGAATTGATGGTTTCCTATCTATTTTGGGCTTTACCAAGAGTAAAGCAGATTCCATCCTTTACTACAAGGTTGAAGATTGCAATTAGTGATACTCCTACTATATGTAGATTATCTGTTTGTAACAGGTATGGATGGGTTTATTGCTGATATGAAGAGGAAACTTGCTACCGAGTTTGAAATGAAAGACTTGGGTATGAGCATTATTTCTTAGGAATGGAGGTGTGGCAGAATGCGGATGGAATCTTCCTTGGACAAGGGAAGTATGCAGTAGAGATTCTGAAGAGATTTGGAATGATGGACTACAAGGCCATAACCACACCTATGGCATCAAACCTGAAGCTATTGAGTGATGCTTCATCAGAAGTGGTTGATTCCATGATGTATTGTTAGATGATTGGCTCCTTGATGTACCTAACGAAAATGAGACTAGATATTTTCTTTGCTGTGAACACCTTGATCCAGTTCTTGATAGATCTGAGACATGTTCACTTGATTGTTGCAAAGCATATTCTGAGGTACCTAAAGGGTATAGTTGATTATGGGCTCAAGTACAAGGAAAATCAGAATATCAACCTGGAGGGTTATGTTGATTCAGATTGGGTAGGCAATGTTGTTGATAGGAAGAGCACTTCAGGGTGTTGCTTCAGTATGCGATCAGGTGTGATCTCTTGGTTTAGTAGGAAGCAATCCTGTGTGGCACTGAGTATAGCTAAAGTAGAGTATGTTGCAGCTCGTTCAGCTAGTTGTGAGGTAGTATGGCTGAGGAAGCTACTGTCTGATTTATTTGATCTCCAGATGGATGCTACTTGTATATTTTGTGACAACCAAAGTTGTGTAAAGTTTTCAGAGAATCCAGTGTTCCATGACAAGCCGAAGCATATTGAGATCAAGTATCACTATATCAGGGATATGGTGCAGAGAGGAGCAGTGAAGCTCCTGTATGTTGCGGCGGACAAACAGATAGCTGATGTATTGATGAAGCCAATGGCTAAAGTGAAGTTTGAGTACTTCAGGGAGAAGCTTGTTGTTCTCTAGATCGAGGTTCCCTTCGGGGGGAGATGATGAGACCTAGATCCATTCTGACATGGGAGAGGATTAGGTTCCTTCCATGGTCAGATGTAAGGGTTGAGCCATTCTGTCATGGTGAGATGATTTTGTTACTTCCATGTCAGATGTGAGTGCTGAGGCATTCTGATGTGACTATAGGATTGGTTCCTACATGATCATATGTAAGGGTTGAATGCCATTCTTGGAATGGAGGCACCTGGTCAATTACTAGGAATACTCATTTTGGGACTGAGGGCCATTCTGATATGACTGTAGGATGTAGTATTACATGATTAGATGTGAGCACATGGCCATTCTGATGTGATTGACGGATGTATCCCACTTGATCAGATATAAGGGCTGATGCCATTCTTTGGGAGAATAGAGGCACCTGGTTAGTTACTAGGAATCCTCAGTCTGGGACTGAGAGCCCTTTCAATGCGATGTGTTTACACATGGTCAAATGTAAGTGCAGAGCCTTTCTGACAGGATGAGTTCGGATATAAGTGTTGAGCCATTCTGGCACGATGTGTTTACACATGGTCATATTTGAGTGCTCTGCCTTTCTAACAAGATGGGGTTGGATGTAAGTGCAGAGCCTTTTCGACAAGATGAGGTCGGATGTAAGCACTGAGCCATTCTAGAGTGATGTGTTTACACATGGTCAGATGTGAGTGCTGGGCCTTTATGATAAGATGAGTTTAGATGTGAGTGTTGGGCGTGCCTTTCTGACAAGATGAGGTCAGATGTAAGAGCTGGGTGGGCCTTTCTGACTTAGGGCCAGATATAACTGTTGAATACCTACATGAAGGATAGGCCTACAACCAGCATGAAAAAGGGCTAGATCTGTAGAACTTCCTATGACAAGAAGAATCGAGATAGCACCATTCTGAGATAGCATGTGATGATGATCTAGACTTCATGATGATCCAAATCAAGTGATGACCCAGATGTGATGATGATCCGGACTTGATGATGATCCAGATCAAGTGATGATCCAAATGTGATGATGATCCAGTAGTGACGATCTAGTAGTCATGATGATTCAGATCCCGTGATGAAGAAGAATTGAAGAAGAGCATGACTTAGAAGATGACTCGAAGATGAAGAAGACTTAAAGACTTGAAGATGAAGATGACGAGATGATCCAATCAATATAAAGAAGAAGACCAATGGTGAAGATTGTGTCGAAAGAATACCTTCCTAGTTAAGAGGGAGTGTTGATGTATTTGTAACTTCGGAATGTATTCACCTATGTATCTTATGTCTTGTACCCCGATGTTTATTCCAGGATGTGTCTGTAATGTAATTCAGTCATGTCATGCCCTGATGTTCCGATCGGGAGGATCTATAATGTAAATAAGTCATGTCAAGTCATTGTGGGTAACCCTCCTATTGATCAAGGGTTAAAGTCCCCGTAGTTCCAGGGCACTAGGGTTATTAGACTCACCTAGTGAATTCGTCCGTAGTTGGGTTTAGTCAAGTCGAGAATTAGTACAAATAGAGAGCTAGCCTCTCTATTTATCACACACTCACTCACACTCAGTTGGAGCACATAGCTGAGGAAGTAGAAGACACTGGGCTAGGAAGAAAGAGGTTACCATTGTCATCTTACTGTTTTGGGCATTTATATTTGGTGTTGATTCTATCTATGAGGAAGTTGTGGGGTTTTCTCCATTTATCGTTTCCCCGAGGAAAAACACTATGTTCATTGCCTCTTGTGTTTGATTTTTGTGCTTGTTATTCTCTCAGTTAAATATCCTAATATAATGCTAGATTAATGTAAAAAATCTAACATTCCATATATATAGAGAGATATTTTTATTTATGTTTGTATCTATGTCTAGCTAACATGTGGCATTATTATTTGTTTTAAGTATTGTATTTAAAAAATGAAATACATGTGCAATATGCAAATAGGGTATAATATTGAAATTAACTACAAATTCAAAACCCAAAACATGTCATTTAAAGAGATAGTCAACTTGTCTTTATAGTCAAAACCCTAATAGACAATGGGAGTTATCTTTAATCGAGTCTTCCCTTTATCTTAATATATTTACCTAACTACCTACTACTTATTAATTATCTAGCACTATTCACAATTATTATTTTACATTTTCCTCGTTTTATGCACCATTTCTTAATCATTTAGAGGGAAATAATCCCCGCTTTCCTCCCAATTTAGGAAGAGAACTAAATAATTTGAAAGTGCTACCATACAAGATATCACTGATCATACCCAAACCACCAAGAGTAATATGGTGGTCCATGTGGATATGAGCACAAGACTAATAATCTACAACAATCTAGTATGGTGCTACACTTATAGCCTCGATACTGAGTACTTATTCATGATAACTGTAACTACTATTTTTTTTTATGGAGAAAATACACCCTAAGAGTGAAAATATGGAAAAGTGTACATTTGTAGAGACTAGTGAGAACACTGCCATAAAACATCAGAATGGAATTTGGGCACCACCTCATATAGTACACACTATGGTAAAATGAAATCTTTATGTACTTCATCATTTTTTATTATTGAAATTTGCAAATTAGTAATCCTTTACACTTACATTTAAGCATTAATTTGTGTAATGTGGAGGTTTTAAATGTTTATTTTCTCATTTTTTCTGATTTATATTTATATTTCAAACACATGTGCATAGAGTTCCACCAAACAAGAGAGAAGAAGAGGCACATGGAACTGTCGATGTAATTGTAACTTCAGAATGTATTCACTTGTATTTCTTATGTATTGTAACCCGATGTTTATTCTGGGATGTATTTGTAAAGCACATGAGCCATGTCATGCACCGATGTTCCGATCGAAGGTTTATATAATATAAACAAGTCATTTCAAGTCAAGGTGGGTAACCCTCCTATTGTCTAAGGGTTAAAGTCCCCGCAGTTCCAGGGCACTAGGGTTATCAGACTCACCTAGTGAAGTCGGCCCTAGTTCGGTTTAGTCAAGTCAAGAATTAGTATAAATAGAGAGCTAGCCTCTCTATTTATCACACACTCACTCACACTCAGTTGTAGTGCATAGTTGAGGAAGAGAGAGACACTGGGGAAAGGAAGAAAGAGGTTAGTACTATCGAGAGATCATCTTACTATTTTTGGGTTTCACTTTTGGTGTTGATCATATCTCTGAGGAAGTTGAGGGGTTTTCTCCATTTATGGTTTCCCCAAGGAAAAACACTATGTTCATTGTCTCTTTTGTTTGATTGTTGTGCTTGGTGTTCTCTCAGTTAAATATCCTAATGTTATGCTATCTTATTGTGAAAAATATAACATGGTATCAGAGCTAACCTGAGAAGAAGACACTATCCAGCTGTGGGAACTAGGGATTCCTACTTTGTGGATCTCTCTCCATAGATTTTTAGAAAAAGAAGGGTGGAATAACTCTCCTCCCTATGGCGCATCTTTCTATCGAAGCATAATCCAATTCTGAGGTTTTTCAGTTTTGGACCCGACACTACTACCGAAAATTAGGGCTTTTCACAGAAGTGGAATTTTTTAGTGAGACCAAGCCTCGATTGATATTCTCCCCAAAATCAAAGTTTAGATATCAATATCAAAGCATTTGGTTGGATAGAACTCCGGAAAAGCAAAAACCTAATCTTCTCCTGAACCAGCATAACAGGATTTCAGCTCCAAATCCAGATACAGCATCTTGACCTTGTAAGATCTAAATCTTTTGTATTTCCATTTGAGATTCTCAGTTAAGATGTCTCATCATACCAAGATTGATGAAAATCTTGAGGGAGCTGATAACTTTCAAGCCTGGAAGTATAGGATCTCCCTGGTCCTGGAAGAAAATTAGTTCGACTCCTATATCAGTGAGGAGGTTCCAGTTCCAAAGGGAGATGAGGCCAAGGCCTTACATAAGAAGAAGTTGGTTATGGCAAAGAGGATAATTTCCGATTCTATTAGGGATCACCTCATACCACAGGTTTCCTCCCTCAAGGCACCTAAATCCATGGTTGATGACCTAACCAAACTATTTGAAGGGAAGAACATCAATTAGAAGATGACTCTAAGGAGCCAGTTGAAGAATGTAAAGATCCAAATGAGGAGACCATCCAGTCATACTTCACAAGGGTCTCCCAGATCAAAGAACAGCTGGAAGCAGTAGATGAAGAAGTGGAGAATGCAGAAACTATGATGACAACCTTGAATGGTCTCCCTCGGTCATGGGATTCTTTCATCCAAGGAATCTATGCTAGAAAGAAGTTAGTCAAGTTCAGTAGACTGTGGGAAGAATGTTCAAAAGAAGAAACTCAGATATCAGCTTGAGAAGAAAAGATGGGAAGTGAAGATCAAGCTCTCATACTACACTCCAGGAAAGGAAGAATGGAAAATCATCATCACCAAGGTAAGCATTCTCATAAGAAAAATAATCTTGTAAGAAGGGATCCATCCAAACTCAGATGTTATACATGCATTGAAATAGGACACTTTGCTAGAAATTGTCCCATGAATAAGAATGGATCCAAGAGGAAGAAGAACTCCAAAAGAAGACATCATGCTCACACTGTTGAGGATGATGATCCTCCCAGGAAGAGAGTAAAACAAGAAAGTGAAGACTCTTCAAGTGAAGATGAATATGTTCTGATCTCCGCTCTCACTGAAACTGTCACTCATGGAAGCAAAGATTGGCTTATTGACAGTGGGGCTTCCAAACACATGACATGTTTCAAGGAATATTTTGAGAAACTATATGAACATAATTCACCCCATTAGGTGAAACTTGGGGATGACTACCAATATCCCATAAAAGGTAGTGGTGAATCCTCCTACAAGCTATACTCCAGAAAGTCTATGAAAATGAAGGAGGTCTTGTTTGTACCAGGACTAAAGAAGAATCTTCTATCCATATTAGCACTGGATGCAAAAGGCATGAGTGTTGCATTTGTAGATGGCCAAGTCCTCACGTGGTCAAGAGGAAATACTATTGACAATGCAATAGTGATTGGAAAACAAGAAGGAGGATTAACAAATTGAAGGGCCATCCAGAACAAGCTTTGGTCCATGACACAGTAAATCCAATTGAACTTTGGCATAGAAGGCTTGCACATGTGCATTACAGAGCACTACCACTTGCAAGCAAAGCTGTTGAAGGTATTCCAGAAATTCAAGCAAAACATGAAGGGGTCTGCAAAGGATGTGCAAAAGAAAAGAATACAAAGAAGACATTTCCAAATAGCGAGAGCAAAGAAAAAGGAATATTGGAAAACATCCACTCCAATGTATGCGGACCAATGTCATCAAGTTCACTAAGTGGGTATGTATACTATGTTTCCTTCATTGATGAATTTTCTAGGAAGACATGGATTTACTTCATGAAGAACAAAGATGAAGTTTTCAGCAAGTTCAAGGAATTCAAAGCCTTGATCGAGAACCACACAAAAAATAAGATCAAGACCTTTCGATCAGATAATGGTGGAGAATTCACATCAAATGAATTCAAAGACTTATGAAAAGACATAGGGATTAATAGGGAGTTATCCACTCTATATAATCCACAATAGAATGGGGTTGCAGAAAGGCAGAATAGAACTATCATGGAAGCTGCAAGAGCAATGCTTCATGATCAAGATCTTCAAATGCATCTATGGGAAAAAGTTGCTAGAACGGTGGTGTATGTACAGAACCATACTCCACAAAGAGTACTTGAGAATAAGATACCTGAAGAAGTATTTTCCAGCAAGAAACTAGAAGCTAGCCATCTTAGAATATTCAGTTGTCTAGTGTACATACATATTCCAAAAGAGAAGAGAACAAAACTAGATCCTTCAAGAAAGAAGGGTATATTTGTGGGATACTTTGAAAGCTAGAAGGTTTACAGAATATATTTCCCAGGATTCAAGAAGATCAACATCAGCAAGGATGTGACATTTGACGAAGACATAGCTTACAACAAATCTAGAAAGAGACCTTCTAAAGATCCCGAAGAAGCATAAGCACCCAGAATTCATGATACAACCATGAATGAAGAAATTCAAGAAGAAGATCGAGAATTTGAAGAACCACATGGACCTATAGATCCACCTCAAGAGAAGAATCCTCACAAGAGGAAACCTACTTGGGTACGAGAAATTATCCAAGGTGCAGAAATATATGGGGCTCCAGAAGAGAATCACAAAGAAAGAAAGAGAACCAGATCCTGCTCCGGATATGTAGCTTTACTATGTGACTTTATTAATGAAGAACCTTCCAATTGTGAAGAAGTGGAAGAATGGAAATAATGGAAGGATGCTATGATCGAAGAGTATCAATCGATCATGAAGAATGATGTTTGGGATGTTGTCCCAAGACCAAAATGGAAGTCGGTTGTAACTTCCAAATGGATATACAAGATCAAGCATGCTGCAGAGGGTGGCATAAAGAAATACAAGGCAAGATTCATGGCTCGTGGTTTCTGACAGAAAGAAGGAATAGACTGTGAAGAAACCTTTGCACCTGTAGCCAGATACACTTCCATCAGATCTGTTCTTGCTTTGGCTGCAGTGATGAAATGGAGCATACACCAAATGGATGTCAAGACTACTTTCTTTAATGGTGTAGTGGAAGAAGAAGTGTATGTAGAACATCCACTTGGTTTTGAGACACATGAAAAGGAGTCTCATGTGCGTAGATTGAAGAAATCCCCGTATGGTTTGAAACAGGTACCCAGGACATGGTACGGCAGAATTGACAGCTTTCTATATAGTTTGGGCTTTACCAAGAGTAAAGAAGATTGGAACCTTGACTACAAGGTTGAAGATGGAAACCTAGTGATGCTCCTACTGTATGTAAATGATCTGTTTGTAATAGGAATGGATGGGTTGATTTTTGATACAAAGAGAAAGCTTCCTGCCGAGTTCAAAATGAAATACTTGGGTATGATGCATTATTTTCTAGGCATGGAGGTGTGGCAGAATGCGGATGGAATCTCCCTCAGACAAGGGAAGTATGCAATAGATATCCTGAAGAGGTTTGGGATGATGGAATGCAAGGCCATGACCACACCTATGGCATCGAACCTGAAGCTATTGAGTGATGCTTCATCAAAGACGGTTGATGCTATGATGTATCGTAAGATGATTGGGTCCTTGATGTATTTGATGAACACAAGACCAGACATTTGCTTTGCTATGAACACCTTGAGCTAGTTCTTGACAAATCTGAGACATGTTCACTTGATTGTTGGAAAGCATATTCGGAGGCACCTGAGGGGTACAATTGATTATGGGCTCAAGTACGAGGTGAATCCGAAGATTAACCTAGAGGGTTATGTTGATTCAGATTGGACAGGAAGTTCCATCGATAGGAAGAGCACTTCAGGGTGTTTATTCAGTATGGGATCAGGTGTGATATTTTGGTTTAGCAAGAAGTAATCCTTGGTGCCACTGAGTACAGTTGAAGCAGAGTATGTCGTAGCTTGTTTAGCTAGTTGTGAGGTAGTATGGCTACAGAAGCTACTGTTTGATTTATTTGATCTTCAGATGGATGCTACTTGTATACATTGTGACAATGAGAGTTGCGTGAAGCCGTCAGAGAATCCAGTGTTCCATGACAAGTCAAATCATATCGAGATCAAGTATCACTATATCATGGATATGGTGCAGGGGGGAGCAATGAAGCTCCAATATTTTGTGACAAATGAACAGATAGCTGATGTGTTGACAAAGCCATTGGCTAGGGTGAAGTTCGAGTACTTTATGGAGAAGCTTGGTGTTCTCTAGATTGAGGTTTCCTCCAAGGGGAAATGATGAGACCCAGATCCATTTTGACATGGTGAGAGGATTGGTTCCTTCCATGGTCAGATGTAAGGGATGATCCATTCTGTCATGGTGAGAGGATTGGTTCCTTCCATGTCAGATGTGAGTCCTAAGCCATTTTGATGTGACTGTAGGATTGGTTCCTACATGATTAGAAGTAAGCACTGAATGGAATTCTTGTAATGGAGGAACCTAGCTAGTTACGAGGTAGCTCAGTGTAGGACTGGGGGCCATTATGATATGACTGTGGATTGGTTCTTACATGATCAGATGTGAGTGCAAGCCCTTTTGACATTGGTTGTCAGATGTAAGTGCAGAGCCTTTCAACATGGAGGATTGGTTCCTCACATGGACGAGTGTAAGTGCTGAGCCTTTTCGACATTGGTTGATGGATGTGAGTGCTGGGCCTTTTTGACAGGGTTTTGGGAGGTGTTCCTACATGGTTATATGTGAGTATTGGTCATGCCTTTTTTATATGATTATAGGATTGGTTCCTACATGATTAGATATAAGTGCTAGGTGGGCCATTCTAACTTAGGGCTAGATATAAGTGCTGAAGAAGACCTACATGGTGGCTAGGCCTACAACCAACATGAAAAAGGGCTAGATCTGTAGAACTTCACGTGACAAGAAGAATCATGAGATAGCACCCATGAAGATCCACTAACGATGCTTCAACAGAGATGATCTAGATTGAGTGATGATCTAGATCCAGAAATGATGCTCCAGATCCAGAAATGATGCTCTAGAGATGATCTAGATTGAGGGATGATCCAGATCCAGTGATGATGATCCAGATCAAATGATGATCCAGATCCAGGTGAAGATGACTTGAAGATGAAGATGATGAGGACTCGATGATGATCCAGATGATATAGAGAAGAAGACTTGTGATGATAAATTGTGTCAAGAGAATACCTTCCTAGTTAAGAGGGATTGTTGATGTAATTGTAACATCGGAATGTATTCACTTGTATTTCTTATGTATTGTCACCTGATGTTCATTCCTGGATGTATTTGTAAATTACTTGAGTCATGTCATGCCTTAATGTTCTGATCGGGAGTTTCTATAATGTAAACAAGTCATGTCAAGTCAAGGCGGGTAACCCTCCTATTGTCTAAGGGTTAAACTCCCCACAGTTCTGGGGAACTAGGGTTATTAGACTCACCTAGTGAAGTCGGTCGTAGTTGGGTTTAGTCAAGTTGGTAATTAGTATAAATAGAGAGCTAGCCTCTCTATTTATCACACAGTCACTCACACTCAGTTGTAGTGCATAGCTAAGGAAAAGAAAGAAACTGGGGAAAGGAAGAAAGAGGTTACTATTGTTGGGAGACCATCTTACTGTTTTTGGGTTTCACTTTTGGTGCTGATTCTATCTCTGAGGAAGTTGCGGGGTTTTCCCCATTTATGGTTTCCTCAAGGAAAAACACTATGTTCATTGTCTCTTGTGTTTGATTGTTGTGTTCGTTGTTCTCTCATTTAAAGATCCTAATGTTATGCTAGCTTAATGTTAAAAATCTAACATGGTATCAGAGCTAACCTGAGAAGAAGACACTGTGCAACTGTGGGAACTAGGGCTTCCTACTTTGTGGATCTCTCTACATAAGTTTTTAGTAAAATAATGGTGGAATAAATCTCTTCTCTAGGGTGCATCTCTCTATTCGAAGCAGAATCCAATTCTGAGGTTTTTCAGTTTTGGACCCGACATTACTGCCGAAAATTAGGGCTTTTTACAGAAGTGGAATTTTTCAGTGAGCCCTTCCTGGATTGATCTCCTCCCCAAAATCAAATTTTAGAGATCAAGATCAAAGCATTTGGTTGGATAGAACTCTAGAAAAGAAAAACCCTAATATGCTCCTGAACCAGCACTATAGGATTTCAGCTCCAAATCCAGATCCGACACCTTGACCTGGTAAGATCTAAATATTTTGTATGTCCATTTGAGGTTCTAGTTAATATGTCTCATCATACCAATATTGATGAAAATCTTGAGGAAGCTGATAACTTTCGAGCATGGAAGTATAGGATCTCCCTGGTCCTGGAAGAAAATGAGTTGGACTCCTATATCAATGAGGAGGCTCCAGTTCCAGAGGGAGATGAGGCCAAGGCCTTACATAAGAAGAATTTGGTTATGGCAAAGAGGATCATTGCTAATTCTATCAAGGATCACCTCATACCACAGGTGTCCTCCCTCAAGACACCTAAAGCCATGTTTGATGCCCTCACCAAACTATTTGAAGGGAAGAACATCAATCGGAAGATGACTCTAAGGAACCTATTGAAGAATGTAAAGATCCAGAATGAGGAGACCATCTAGTCATACTTCACGAGGGTCTCCCAGATCAAAGAACAACTATAAGTAGTAGATGAAGAAGAGGAGAATGCAGAAATTGTGATGACAACCTTGAATGGTCTCCCTAGGTCATGGGATTCTTTCATCCAAGGAATCTATGCTAGGAAGAAGTTAGTCAAGTTTAGTAGACTGTGGGAATAATGTTCACAAGAAGAAGCTTGGATAGCAGCTCGAGAAGAAAAGATGGGAAGTGAAGATCAAGCTCTCACAGTACACTCCAGGAAAGGAAGAAGGAAAAATCATCATCACTAAGGTAAGCATTCTCACTTGAAAAATAATCATGTAAGAAGGGACCCATCCAAACTCAGATGTTATACATGTGATGAAATAGGACAGTTTGCTAGAAATTGTCCCATGAATAAGAATGGATCCAAGAGGAAGAAGAACTCCAAAAGAAGACATCATGCTCACACTGTTGAGGATGATGATCCTCCCAGGAAGAGAGTAAAACAAGAAAGTGAAGATGCTTCAAGTGAAGATGAATATGTTTTCATCTCCGCTCTCACGGGAACTATCACTCATGGAAGCAAAGATTGGATGATTGATAGTGGGGCTTCCAAACACATGATAGGTTTCAAGGAATATTTTGAGAAACTATCCTAACATAATTCACCCTATAAGGTGAAACTTGGGGATGAATACCAATATCCCATAAAAGGTAGTGGTAAATCCTCCTACAATCTAGACTCTGGAAAGTCTATGAAAATGAACGATGTCTTGTTTGTACTAGGACTAAAGAATAATCTTCTATCCATATCGGCACTGGATGCAAAAGGCATGAGGGTTGCATTTTGTAGATGGCCAAGTCCTCATGTGGTCAAGAGGAAATACTATTGATGATGCAATAGTGATTGGAGAACAAGAAGGAAGATTATACAACTTTGCTCCATGACACAGCAGAGCCAAATGAAATTTGGAACAAAAGGCTTGCACATGTGCATTACAGAGCACTACCACTTGCAAGCAAAGCTATTGAAGGTCTTCCATAAATTCAGGCAAAACATGAAGTGGTCTACAAAGGATGTGCGAAAGGAAAGAATACAAAGAAGACATTTCCAAGTAGTGAGAGCAAAACAAAAGGAATCTTGGAAATCATCCACTCTGATGTATGCGTACCAATGTCATTAAGTTCACTAAGCGAGTATGTATACTATGTTTCATTCATTGATGAATTTTCTAGGAAGACATGGATTTACTTTATGAAGAAGAAAGATGAAGTTTACAGCAAGTTCAAGAAATTCAAAGCCTTGATTGAGAACCACACAGAAAAGAAGATCAAGACATTTCGATCAGATAATGGCAGAAAATTCACATCAAATGAATTCAAAGACTTATGCAAAGAATCAGGGATTAAGAGGGAGTTATCCACTCCATATAATCCACAAGAGAATGGGTTTGTAGAAACAAAGAATAGAACTATCATGGAAGCTACAAGAGCAATGCTTCATGATCAAGATCTTCCCATGCATCTATGGGAAGAAGCTGCCCGAACATTGTTGTATGTACAGAACCGTACTCCACACAGAGTACTCGAGAATAAGACACATGAAGAAGTCTTTTCCAGCAAGAAACTAAAAGTCATCCATCTCAAAATATTTGGTTGTAGAGTGTACATACACATTCCAAAAGAGAAGTGAACAGAACTAGATCCTTTAGGAAAGAAAAGTATATTTGTGGGATACTTTGAAAGCTCAAAGGCTTACAGAATATACTTCCCAGTATTCAAGAAGATCGACATCAGCAGGGATGTGACATTTGATGAAGACACAGCTTACAACAAATCCAGAAAGAGACCTACTAAAGATCCTGAAGAAGCAAAAGAACCCAAAATTCATGATACAACCATGAACAAAGAAATTCAATAAGAAGATCGAGAATTTGAAGAACCACAAAGACCTGTAGATCCACCTCAAGAGAAGAATCCTCACAAGAGGAAACCTGCTTGGGTATGAGAAATTATCCAAGGTGTGGAAAGATATGGGGCTCCAGAAGAGAATCACAGAGAAAGAAAGAGAACCAGATCCTACTCCGTATATGTAGCTTTACTATGTGAATTTATCAATAAAGAACCTTCCAATTATGAAGAAGTGGCATAACATAAAGAATGGAAGGATGCTATGATCAAAGAGTATCAATCGATCATGAAGAATGATGTTTGGGATGTTGTTTCAAGACTAGAAGGGAATTCGGTTGTAACTTCCAAATGGATCTACAAGATCAAGCATGCTACAGATGGTAGCATAGAGAAATATAACGCAAGATTCATGGCTCATGGTTTCTCACAGAAAGAAGGAATAGACTATGAAGAAACCTTTGCACTTATAGCCAGATACACTTCCATCAGATCAGTACTTGCTCTGGCTGCAGTGATGAAATGGAAGATACACCAAATGGATGTCAAGACTACTTTCTTGAATGGTGTAGTGGAAGAAGAAGTGTATGTAGAACAACCACTTGTTTTTGAGATGCATGACAGGGAGTCTCATGTGTGTCGATTGAAGAAATCCATGTACAGTTTGTAATAGGAACCCAGGACATGGTATGGCAGAATTGACAGCTTTCTATCTAGTTTGGGCTTTACCAAGAGTAAAGCAGATTCTAAATTTTACTACAAGGTTAAAGATGGCAACCCAGTGATGCTCCTACTATATGTAGATGATCTGTTTGTAACAGGTATGAATGGGTTGATTTCTAATATGAAGAGAAATCTTGTTTCCAAGTTCGAAATGAAGGACTTGGGTATGATGCATTATTTTCTAAGCATGGAGGTGTGGCAGAATGCGGATGGAATCTCCCTCAGACAAGGGAAGTATGCAGTAGAGATACTGAAGAGTTTTGGGATGATGGACTGCAAGGCCATGACCACAGCTATGGCATTAGAGACAGTTGATGCTATGATGGATCGTCAGATGATCGGGTCCTTGATGTATCTGACGAACACGAGACTAGACATTTGCTTTGCTGTGAACACCTTGAGCCAATTCTTGACAGATCCGATACATGTTCACTTAATTGCTGCAAAGCATATTCTGAGGTACCTGAGGGGTACAATTGATTATGGGCTCAATTACAAGGCAAATTAGAAGATTAACCTGGAGGGTTATGTTGATTCAGATTGGGTAGGTAGTTCCATCGATAGGAATATCACTTCAGGGTGTTGCTTCAGTATGGGATCAGGTGTGATCTCTTGGTTTATCAGGAAGCAATCTTGTGTGGCACTGAGTACATTTTAAGCAGAGTATGTCATAGCTTGTTCAGCTAGTTGTGAGGTAGTATGACTGTGGAAGCTACTATCTGATTTATTTGATCTCCAGATGGATGCTACTTGTATACATTATGACAACCAGAGTTCCATGAAGTTGTTAGAGAATCCAGTGTTCCATGAGAAGTTGAATCATATTGAGATCAAGTATCACTATATCAGGGATATGGTGCAGAGGGGAGTAATGAAGCTCCAATATGTTGCAATGGAGAAACAGATAGCTGATGTGTTGACAAATCCATTGGCTAGGGTGAAGTTTGAGTACTTCAGGGAGAAGCTTGGTGTTCTCCAGATCGAGGTTTCCTCCAAGGGGAAATGATGAGACCCAGAGCCATTCTAACATGGTGAGAGGATTGGTTCCTTCCATGGTCAGATGTAAGGGCTGAGCCATTCTGTCATGGTGAGAGGATTTGTTCCTTCCATGTCAGATGTGAGTGCTGAGCCATTCTGATGTGACTATAAGATTGGTTCCTACATGATCAGAAGTAAGCGCTGAATTCCATTCTTGGAATAAAGGCACCTGGTCAGTTACTAGGTAGCTCATTCTGGGACTGGGGGCCATTTTGATATGACTGTAGGATTGGTTCCTACATGATCAGATGTGAGTGCAAGCCCTTCTGAAATTGGTTGTCATATGTAAGTGCAGAGCCTTTCGGCATGGAGGATTGGTTCCTTGCATGGATGAGTGTAAGTACTGAGCCTTTCTGACATTGGTTGATGGATGTGAGTGCTAGGCCTTTTTGACAGGGTTGTGGGAGGTGTTCCCACATGGTCAAATGTGATTGTTGCATGTGCCTTTCTGATATGATTATAGGATTGGTTCCTACATGATCAAATATAAGTTCTGGGCGGGCCATTCTGACTTAGGGTCAGATATAGGTGCTGAAGAAGACTTACATGGAGGCTAGGCCTACAACCAACATGAAAAGGGGATGGCTATGTAGAACTTCTTGTGACGAGAAGAATCATGAGATAGCACCCGTGAAGATCCAGTGATGATGATCCACATCGAGGGATGATCTAGATCCAGAAATGATGCTCTAGAGATGATCCAGATTGAGGGATGATCCCGATCCAGTGATGATGATCTAGATCAAGTGATGATCTAGATCCAGGTGAAGATGAATTGAAGATGAAGGTGACTTGAAGATAGAGATGACTTGAAGATAAATATGACGAGGAATCAATGATGATCTAGATGATACAGAGAAGAAGACTTGTGATGATAAATTGTGTCGAGAGAATACCTTCCTAGTTAAGAGGGAGTGTTGATGTAATTGTAACTTCAGAATGTATTCACTTGTGTTTCTTATGTATTGTAACCCGATGTTTATTCTGGGATGTATTTGTAAAGTACTTGAGTCATGTCATGCTGTGATGTTTTGATTGGGAGTTTCTATAATGTAAACAAGTCATGTCAAGTCAAGGTGGGTAACCCTCCTATTGTCTAAGGGTTAAAGTCCCCACAGTTATGGGGCACTAGGGTTATTAGACTCACCTAGTGAAGCAGTATAAATAGAGAGCTAGCTTCTCTATTTATCACACACTCACTCACACTTAGTTGTAGCGCATAGCTGAGGAAGAGAAAGACACTGGTGCAAGGAAGAAAGAGGTTACTGCTGTCGGGAGATCATCTTACTGTTTTTGGGTTTCACTTTTGGTGCCGATTCTATCTCTGAGGAAGTTGCGGGCTTTTCTGCATTTATGGTTTCCTCGAGGAAAAACACCGTGCTCATTGTCTCTTATGTTTGATTGATGTGCTTGTTGTTCTCTCACTTAAAGATCCTAATGTTATGCTAGCTTAATGTTAAAAATCTAACAGGAACCTTCGAACATTTTATAACTAACTCTACCTACCCTAAGATTAAATGTGATTGAGAGCTTGATCTTACACAAACGTTTGAATTCTCTCTAAGAGGATAGGATCTAGCAAATATATTGTATTCTCTATGCATTATTTCCTCATGAAATAACAACCATAATCATCCTACACGTGAATTGATAATACTATGTTTTTCTACAATGAACTAATATCTCTTAAAAAATTCACTAGATTTGTATCGACAATAAAACATGCACATGGAAATTAAAATACTCCATAAAAATTCATTCCTTATATATTCACTGAGGCATTTTCACAAAGGAATTTTCATCTAGTATTTTCAAGATCGTGCATTTTCACTAAGGTTAGGTATTTTCATGGCATACAAAAAATATTCAAAATGAATGTAAAATTTCAGCTCTAATATAAGTAAATCAACTTCTTTTCATAAATAAGAATGGAAATCACATTACTCAAGTGCATGCAATGCTTTAAATATATATAATTTTAAAACATTCAGAGATAACAAATCAAATGGATCCATAAGAGAAACAAAAAGAGGGTTTTACATTTAGTCAAGATTTAAAGAAATCCTCAATCTCACATTTCTTCCTTTTTCTTACCTTGGTCCATTATCTTGGTGATGGATCTACAACTAACATATGCAATTCCTCTTCCGAAGACCCATTATTCACCAAAGGAACTTGATCCTTATTCGAATCAAAATTCTTAGTCTCATGTGTTGTTTTCATTCCTCTTGATGAATGATCCATAGTTAACACAACCTGTGCAAACTAGAAATGCAAATGTTGTACACTCTTTGTTATATATTTTACATCATCATTCTTTATTGAATTTCTCAACCTCATTAGAGGGAAAAAATTCCTTACTCCTCTTATTCATCCTATTAGGAAGGAGGCTCATATGTATTTTAACTTTTAGATTTGAGAAATTACCCCTTTTTCTTTTGAGATAGGATTCTTGGTTATTGTCAAGTTTCCTAAAGGTGACTTGTTTGATGATAATGTCGACAACTAAAGGTTGTATTTTCATAATCCAAACTCGGTATGAGTTTGTAGTTTGTACGTTTCAACACATTTTGTCGACGTTTACTAAAGTCGATCTCCACATAATATGGGCATATGTAAATTATCCTTGCGAGGTCCTTTGAGTATCATACTTTACTAATTTTCCTAGCGTATTGATAATATATTTAACGCTGTCTCGGGCCTAAAGGGAAGAGACATATTTGGGATTTGCAACGAGACCGACATTTTGGATACCACCATAGTAGTTGAATCAAACTATAGAAATCATGGAGTAATGAAGGATCAAGTCATATCCTCCGAAACCTAAGTCACTCTGAGGTAAACATGATCCCCCACACTGAAATCTCTGCTCACCCTATGTTTATGAACATATCTCTTCTATCTATCCTGGGATGCTTTCAGATTCTGTCTGATCTTCACAACCTCCTGCTCCATCTCCTCGATCAATTCTGGACCAATCACAACCCTGTTCACTAGATTATCCCAAGTCACTGGTTTCCTACACCTCCTACCATACAAAGCTTCATATGGACTCATCCCCAAGGATGCTTGATGTCCATTGTTATAAGAAAATTCTAACAAGTGTAAATAATCTTCGCACTTGGTTGGTTTGTTGATCATGTACATGGGAAGCATGTCTTCAAGCACTTGGTTAACTCTCTCTAACTGACCATGAGTATGAGGATGGTAGGAAGTGTTGAAGTTTAGATTTCTACCCAACTCTGTAAACAATCCCTTCCAAAAATTGGAAGTGAACTTGACACTTTTGTCAGAGACTATTGCCTTAGGCAATCCATGCAATTTGAAAATCTCCTTCATGAAGATCTTTGCAATGTCATTAGTATTATCAGTAGACTTGAACATTATAAAATAGGTTTCCTTTTTCAACTTTTCCATCACAACCATGATGGAATCATGTTGTCTCCATTTCATTGGCAATCCTATAATAAAATCCATGGAAATAACTTCCCATTTCCATTCTGGAACTGGCAAAGGCTACAACAAGCCCACTGGGTGTTGATGCTCAACCTTCACCTACTAACATTTCATGCACCTTGAAATATATTCATCCATGTCCTTTTTCATTCCTGGCCAAAAGTACTGCTTTCTGGCTGTAGAAATTATCTTTTGATGTCCTGGGTGACCAGAATATGGAGCTTGATGGATCTCATCCATAACAACTCTCCTCAAATAGGCCACTTTTGGAATGTAAATTATGTTCTTATAGGTAAGAAGTCCATATTCTTCAAATTTATACCCCTCATTCCTCTTTTCAAGGGTTTGCTGCTGCAACTGTCTTTTACCTGCACATACAATTCATCTTCAACAACATGGTTAACAATCTGCTGCATCAACTCCAGTTGGAAAACACCAATGGATTCCACTTGAATTTCCTGCGCCTTCCTACTGAGTGCATTAGCTACCTCATTCTCTTTTCCCTTTACGTTCTTGATTTCAAAATCAAACTCACATAAAAACTCCAGCCATATAGCTTTCCTAGTATTTAGAGTACGTTAATCAAACAAATACTTCAGACCACAATGGTCTGTCCTTAGCTTGAATCTTCTACCCATCATGCAATGCCTCCACATCTTGAGAGGATGTACTATGGCTACAAGTTCCATATCATGAGTAGCATGGTTCTTCTCACGCTCCTTCAAATTCCTTGACTCATAACATATCACGCGGTTGTCTTGCATAAGGATTCCTCCAATCCATTCATCGCATGCATCAGTACACACAACAAAATATTTCTATCGGTCTACAACTTTCAAGACTGACGCGCTGGTGAGAAGATCCTTCAACTGCTGCAAGCCTTCTTCACACCTGATTGTCCATTCAAACTTTATTCCCTTCTTTTGCAAAGAATTAATGGCATGTGCAACCTTGTATAATCCTTCAATGAACCTCCTATAGTATCTTGGAAGTCCCATAAAAGATCTTACATTTGTCACATTTCTTGGAGTAGGCCAATTCACTATGGCTTCAATCTTGTCAGTGTCCACAGATATACCCTCTTTTGAGATAATGTGACCCAAGTATTGCATTATATCTTTATAGAAGTCACACTTGCTCAACTTTGCATAGTTGATGCTCCCTAAGAAATTGTAATGTCAATATCAAATGCTCTTCATTCTCTCCTCATTCTTAGAATAAACAAGAATGTCATCAAGGAAAACAAGAACAAACTTGTCCAAATATATGTTGAAGACACTATTCATAGGGCACATAAATGTATCTAGTGCATTTGTGAGACCAAATGGTACCACTACAAGCTCATAATTCCCATACCTTGTCCTAACGGCTATCTTATGAATGTCTTCATCCTTGATTCTCACCTGATGGCAACCCGACCTCAAGTCAATCTTGGAAAATACCTTTTCTCCCCTCATTTGATCAAAGAGGTCATCAATACTAGGAAAGGGATACTTGTTCTTTACCTTAAATTTGTTCAGCTGTCTGTAATCAATACACAATCTGAGTGTACCATCTTTCTTCCTTACAAATAGAACTGGTGCTCCCCAAGGAGATACACTCGGCCTGATATAACTTTTCTCCAATAACTCTTGCAACTGCATCTTCATCTCTAACATTTCTGACGTACTCATTCTGTAGGGTGTCTTGGACACTAGTGTTTCTCTTGGCACAAGTTCAATCATGAAATCAATGTCCCTCTTTGGAGGAAGCCCTGGTATCTCATCAGGAAAAACATCCCTGAATTCCTACAATACCTGAAAGTCCTCCAACCTAGGATTTTCATTATCTGCTGCCTCCCCAATATGAGCTGCATACAACTAGAAACCCTTCCTACAAAATTTCTTCAACTATATTGCTGAAATATGCCTCACATAAATTACCTTTGGAATGCCTTTTACCACTCTTGGGTTCTCTTCTTCATCCATGCATTCAAAATTCTTATGGTAAAAGTCAAGATTTACCCTATGAGCTTCTAACCAATCCATTCCAATGAGATATTCATAGGAAGCAAGGGGTAGAACATTCATATATACACAAGCAACCCATCCATTCATCACCAATGGACATTTCTCTACCACTTCACTAACCTTTCTCTTAGTTCTAGTGGCTAGCTGAACTAACCACGATTTGCTATGCTTCACTTTCTCAAAATCACAAACCTCCACTACTCTAGGTGTAATGTAACTATGAGTAGAACCAGGTTCAATGAAAATAGAAACAGATTGCTCAACAATCTTACCTACAACTTCAACCACAGTTGACTGATGATGTTCCTGGCGATCTTCCAACGCTGCGTAAATCCTAGGGACGACCCTTTCTACTTGACCGACTATTTCTACCTCTTGAATGTTGTAAGCTGGCCTTGCATTCTCATTCTTAAGTGGACAATTCCGATGCATGTGGGGTCCTCCACGCCTCCAACATTGGAGTGGTTCTCTAATCTTCTTTGGATCTCTTGGCTTTTCTCTCGCCACTCTAGCTGGATGCTTCTCAGCTTGAGATGGTTGCTTCTACTGATTCCTGAAGTTAGAAGGTTTCAAACCTTTCTTCCTTTGGCCAGAATTTTCATTCTTCTTGTCCTTCCATGTCTTATGATAGTCAGGTTTTCCTCTGCTTTGCTCATACCAATACTTATCTTTCCTTATTCCTTCTTCCAGATTTCCAGGTTCATAAAACTCAATTATGTCTTTGTAAGACTGAGGAAATCCACTTAGGAAATGCTGGATTTTCACTTTCTCATCCCTGATGTAGCTGACATATCTCAACAGCTCCAAGAACTTGTTTGCATACTCTTCCATGGTCTGTTATCCTAATCTCAACTCATGAATTTCTTTGATCTTGTCATCATAGTACCTATCAGGGAGGTATTTCTACTTGAACTACTTCTGGAACTATTTCGACACAATTTTCGTTTCATTAATCTTCTTCACTTTCCTGAAGTGCTCCCACCATATGGATGCTCTTATAGTCAAATTGAAAATGGCTACTCTAGCCTTCACATTTCCTGAATAATCCTAAACTTGGAAATATTTCCTCATCCCAAGAAGCCAAAATTCAGCTTCTTGACCATTCTTTATCTCCCCATTGAAGATAGGAGGCCTCGCCGTCTTAAACTCATCACATGAATGGTTCTAATAATTCCTCTTCCTCTCATTCCTGTAAGAAGAGGAACTTGAACCACTAGTGGATCCTTCAGAGTCAGATGACTCACTAGGAAATCTCTTTCTCCTTCTAGCAGTGCTCTTACTTCCTTCTGGCCTTAATGTCCAGTCCCCAGAGTTTATCTGCCTCTGAATATCTGTCATACTTTGTAGCATGTTTGCATTCACTTGATTCTGCTCCTCCTGAGCCTTAACCAACCTTTCATTGTCTGCCTTGTAGCTTCGCATCTCCAACTTGAGGCTTCTCATAGTGGCTGGAAAATATGGGGAATATCTTGAAACCTCCTCCCATTAGACTCTATTTCAGCATTTCCAAATCAGACAATTTCCCCCATAGCATCTTCCTCGTGCTCATAGGGATCCTGTGCATCATTCATGTCATAGGTTCTCATGGCTGAGGCAACAACCCACTCTTCCAAAATGCACTATGACTCTCCAAAATTTTCTATCAAACACCATTTTTTATATACATAGTAATTCAAAATTAAAACCATTTAATTACTATCACCTCGCCTATATAGGCCCAATACTCTAACCGACAGCTCTGTTAACTATTCAACTCGACCCTTTTAGGCCCGACACTACAACCCACAATGTTGATACCATGTTGTAGTGTTGGCATCACTATGTAGATACCACTCTGTAGCATACTACAATGCTCGTATCCAAGGATATTCTCAACCTTTTCAATTTATTCATTTCATCCCATTCAGGTCCCACGCTACGACCAACAACTCTGATACCACTTTGTAGTGTACTACAGGGTTAGTATCAAAGGATGTTATTATTTTCTCTAACTGTTTGTCCTGGCCCATCCAGGCCCAATGTTGCAACCAACAATGCTGATACCACTTTGTCGCATACCCTACCCCATTGTCACACGGAATTAAAAATTTCATCGAGAACCTTTACTGTTCATCGAAACACAAGGCATGGTAGTGAACCAATTCTCGACATCTCCAACACTGTCACTCTCCCTCCAGTCTTCCACCGATTAGTTTGATGATATGCAAGGAAAGATCCCAGAGGAGATAGGATGAAGGAGAGGAATCACGACAGAAATCAACGATCACAAATGGTTTAGCATCCAGAATCAAATCAATGGCTCAGAATCATATAACAAAAACTAACGGCACGAAAAACTTGAGTTGTGGGATCGAGAAATATGGAAATCGCGATACTGCGATCCCGCATCCCACATTCCGTACTCTCGCATCCTGCATGCAAAAATGACTGTTGCAGAAATCAAAATCTACAAAGCCACATTCCACATCCCACATCTCATAGATTATGGAAAGGTGCATTGCGGAACAAAAACCGTGAAAATCTATAACCCCCATAAAGACATCTCCGCATCGCACATCCCACATATTGCGGAAAGGTGCATTGTGAAACAAAAACCGAGGAAATCCATAATCCCCCAAAAGACATCTTTGCATCCAACAATTGTGAAAAGGAATTTCTGGAGGTCCAATCTGCCAAAGGATGTCTTCCGAATTCTACATCTTGCCTACAGAATAAACCATTGCAGAAGAATGTTTTTGCTCAAAAATTCGACCTGCTAATCAAATTCTTTGAACAAACTTGGCCATCCAGGACAAAATCAATCTGTTGGGCACTTGGGCAGACCCGGGTTAATGCTTTACACGTCGCACCAACAAAAGACCCACTGTGTTGGCCCTTTCGGCAACAACCTGCGCGCAGGTTGCAGTCTCACCCGAAACAGCAATGGGGTGCCGCAGAATCAGGTTTCTGCATGCAGAGAGGGGTATTACTGTACCTTAGCCTTTCTAAATAATTACTAATCAACTTCTGATTAACTTATCATTCATTCATATATATTTCACAGCATAATAAACAAACCAAACTTGCATAACCCACTATAGGGAATTCACAGCTCAGCTTAGTAGTAACAGAGATCTTATAATATCATATATATTCGGTTTAATGCATGAAAATAACAAAACAGGAACAACACAACAAAACCACAACACCAAATATAACGTGGTTCACCCCCAGTGTAGGGGCTACGTCCACAAACTGCGTTTTATTCCTCTTTCCTCAAAACCACAGTTTATCTGCGCACTCAGCTGCAGATTCCTTCTTCCTTTTGACAGCCGCGCACACAGCAGTAGGCTTCTGCGCACACAGCTGCAGACCTTTCTTACTTTCTTACAAAAACCCTCTGCGCACACAGCTGCAGAGGTCGTCCACGCACACAGCTGGGACTTGTTCCTTCCTTACAAAATCCAACCTTACTCCACCTTACTTTCTTACATCAAAAATCCTAACCTATCCATTTTCCATAAGCGCTTATTTATACTGCGCAGCTTATAAAAACCATGGTCTTAAACCATGGGCACCCACAAAAACCCTAACCCTGGATTTAACCCATGGGTTTATTACAAAAAGAGAGGGTTTTGACTTACCCTGACACCCCTAAGACTATTTTGACCCAACGCTCCATTTATAAATTAACTGCGGAGTTACCCCCTATGGGGTATGCGCTCCAACAGGCCCCTAAGACTCACTAGTGGCCCGTCCCGGGACACTCTGCAGCGTCTCTGCTTGCTTAACTTCACTGGGGAGACAGGTTATACTGCTTAATGACACTTTCCGTGCTGCTGCCGGCTGCATACTTCTGTCCTTTGCAGTAGGTTTACTGAAGACAGGCGTCACGACCACCTGCAGTAACATCCGATTCTCGGATGGCCTATACTTGACCATCCATGACTTTGGGGTCCCCTGGGCTTGCATGTCACGCCATATGGGGAACCTGCTTGGCGCAGTCCCGTGACACCAACAGTCGGCGCAGGGTGATTTCCCAGAGTCATTCTGCGAGGCCTCATGCCCTGGGCTGCTCTATGTTAGAGCAGACTCCTGGCTGTCTGTGCAATTTTAGAGCAAACTCCTGCCTGTCCTTGTACTTCGCCAAAACAGAACTGTGTAAATGGCCTAGCGAGAAGGTGTTGCAGACCTCTGTCCCTTACATCCCGTACCAATGTCTGGACCTTACTGTCATTCGACATTGTTCAGGCAGGAATGTCACAGATATGCTTCAGATAGAAATTACAAATCGAAATAGCCCCTTATAAAATCTTACTGCGGGGAGTGGTATCATGGTTTAATCATGATACTAAATCTGGCGACGGTCCGGGAATCTGCTCCTCACGGCACCGGATTTCCCCAAGATCTCATGATGATCAGTAATGAGAGCAACGCTCGTGCTAGCGCCGCCAACTTGTGGTATGTATCATCCGCCGTAGTTGCGCCACACCCTGAGACTTCAACACAACCTGACCCAGTAACCGACGACCAGCTTGGTACTTCACATGCTGGAGACAGACCAGACTACATAGCGCAATAAGCATGTTGCTTTTTTAGTTGGATCTTTCCCCTGTTCTGAACACCTGGCCTGTCTATGTACTTTTTTAAACGGCTCCCGTTTATCATAGAGGGAAAAAATTCACCATTTAACTTGGCTAATTGAACTGCGCCCCCATCAGTAACTCTCTGTACTACATACGGTCCTTTCCAATGTGTTTTAAACTTGCCGGGGAACTTCATGAATCTGCTGTCATAAAGGAGCACAAGATCACCCCGTTGGAAATGTTTTCTCTTGATGTGCCTATCGTGCCATGCTTTTTCTCGATCTTTCTGCACCCGT
>LPNX010863677.1:313309-363335 GCA_001517045.1 Pseudotsuga menziesii | reverse complement strand
CTGGAGGTAAACCTCCGGCCACGCAAGACAGCTAGCCGCCGACCAAGACAGGGAGGGAGGAGGCGCGCTTCAAACCCTCGCCAGAGCCGCCGTCGCAGCTACTCTTCGATTTTTTCAATACTCGTATTACACAATGTGTACATGAAAAATATGAACAATGTTGAAATGTGTTGAATTTATGTGATTGCTTCCACCGTTTACTTATTGATGATTAGGAATTTGCATCTGTGTATGCTTCATTATTCAATGCATTTGTAAATTATCATGTTCATGGGGCTAGATTTCTCGGTTCTGTAGTGTTGGTCGCGTCCTCTCCACAGTCAAAGGGGAGGGGACGTGACAGTGTGGTATTAGAGCCCACATTGCAGCATGGGCCTAAATGGACCATGAAGAAGCAGGGACATAACCAAGGTTACCCTCTACCCAGCAGAGAAAAAAAAATGTGAAACACGGGAAAAATTTTAAGAAAATTCTAAGTATGGAAAATATCGGATGACTTAAACTGAGTCCATCCGATACGTCGGATGACTTAATCTGAGTCCACCTGATATGTTGGATGACTTAGCCAAGCCCATATGACAAAGAAACCAAGGCAAAGAGAAAATTCTTGAAAAAATTTCTAATGGTCTCGGCTGGGTCGATCCAATACATCGACTGACAAAACCAAAAACCAAACCGACAAGGCAAATGGAAAGAAAAATTTTCAAATTTTTTGAAAAATATTTCTAAGTGTCAAAATCATCAGAAGTTTTTTGTTGAATCCAACCGATACATTGGCTTAGTTATCTGAAGGGTTTCCGATGACTGCGGAAGAGAAAGGATGAAGGGAGCCAACGCGGCAACAGAAAGAGGAAGAGGAGAAGAAAAATTTAAAATTTTTCTAAGTATAGGAAATCTCGGGAAACATTTTTCGATGCTGCTCCATTGAAGCTCTCCAAGGAATCTCAGAAAATAAATGAAGATCGACTCTATGCATTGGAAAAGAATAGAAGATCGATCTGCCGAAGCGTCAGAAAAGAAAAGAAGATTGATCCGAGGCGTCAGAAAAGAATAGAAGATTGATCTGTCGAAGCATCGAAAAAGAAAAGAAGATCGATCTGAGGCATCAAAAAAGAATAGAAGATCGATTTGTAGAAGCATCAAAAAAGAAAAGAAGATCGATTCAAGGTGTTTGGAAAAGACTAGAAGATCGATCTGCCGAAGCGTCATAAAAGAAAGGAAGATCAATCTGATAAGGCATTAGAAGAGAAAAGAAGATTGATCTGATAAGGCATCAGAAGGAAAATGATGATCGATACACCGAAGCGTCGAAAGGGAAATGAGGACTCACCCAAAACGTCGAAAGAGTTTTCAACAGTGGACCTAATGCAGCAGATGAATTGTTGGAAAGGGATCCGATCAGATGGGAAAAGCCGAGTTTCTAGAAACAGAGAATTTTCAGCGGGTTTTCAATGGAAAACCGAGACACCAAAGGGATTTACAGGTGCTAAAAGGGTGAAGAAAATGGAAGCAATATTATGCACCATATTGCATGAAAATTCTCATCCCCCTTGACCCCCATCGTCCCCCTGAGGCCGTCATTCTTGGACAAAAGAAAATTTTATGTTTTGACAAGTTCCAATCTGGGATTTTTCCAAATGCAGGTAAGTGAATTATAAATTTCTAAGGTTGATTGTGGAGCTAACAATGATGTTTATTAACACATTTTCAAATTCATAGTGCAATTTGGAAGGTTGGTCATGAATAGTTCCAAGCAGAGTGATTCCAAGAAGATCAACATCATGAGTGATGCCCAGAATCCCTATGAGCTCGAGGCAGATGCTGTGAAGGAAAATATTCAGGTTATGAATGATGGGATAGAATTTGATGAGGAAATAAATCAAAAGAATTCCCCAAATCTTGTAGCCACTATAAGAGGCCTAAAGGTGGAGTTGCAAAATTGCAGAGAAAACAATGAAAGAATGGTTAAAGCTCAAGAGGAGAAAAATTAGTTGACTGCAGCCATACTACAGTGTTTGACAAACTTTTGAGGGCAAGTAAACTCTTGCCATCAGAGGAATGTGAAGCTTGGTCAAAGGAAGAAAGGGTTCAAACCTTCTCCCTTCCAAGATCAGAAAAATAATCCATCACAAGCTATGACCGAGTTAGCCAGGATGATGGGAGACAAGCCAAGGAAACTATTCCGATGTTGGGGATGTGGAGAAGACCACATGATTAAGTATTGTCCGCATTAGAATGGGAATGAAAGTCCAGTCCAAAATATTCAGAGAGCTCAAACGGTGGGGAAACCACTCCAATGCTGGGAATGTGGAGGAACTGTCTGAATTGGGATGCGAGTGTGAGGAAAGATCACAACATCCAAGGAGCTAAAACTGAAATTGGGACAGCTAACCATGAAGGATTATGCAAACAAGTTCTTTGGATTGTTGGGGTATGCAATGAAAACCCAATATCCTCTGAGTAGGCTAACTCAAGCTTACAAAGACATGATTGAGGTTGATGATCCTAGAATTCTAGAGGAGGCTATTAAGAAGGCTAAGTAGTGTTGTGACTAGAACCCAGGTTCTAAGACCAAAATTGTATGTATAGTTTCATTATGTGAATGAAGAAATCCTATTTTGGCATGATCTTTGGGTGAACTCAATCATGTAAGAATGTGTGGTTTGCATGAATTAAATCCTCTGTTAATGATCGATAAGGAAGGTCTCCAAGAGGAAGAGAAATAGAGATCGATTGATCAATTCTATGATCAATCGAATGTGAGTTAGATTAATACTCTATTGAGGATTCCATGAATGAATTATGTTCAGAATAACTTGGTTGCAGGTTTCTGAATCAATAATAGACCACTGCAAGGATCGATGGTAAACAAGGTATATCACTCCTAGAATTGTTGAGGTTTGTGCTTTAAGAAGTTACAGCATAACAACTCATGGTTAATCCAACTAGCCACTGGAACCAGGAAGAAAGTTGGAAAGGTGGTAGACGGATCTCACTTAAGCAGACTTGGATATTATACAACTTGGTTCCTATGACATTCCTATTGGGATGGGTTGGTTAGAAACACGCAAGGTTAAACTTGAATTCTACAACAAAGCATATGAATGCTTGGATGAGGAAGGAAACTAAGGATGGTAAGAGGAATTTCAAAGGAGGTTTTTTTTAGGCATATTTCCGCAATGTAGCTGAAGAAATTATGTAGGAAAAGGTGTCAATTGTATGCAGCCTATGTTTTGGAGGCAGCAGAAAATGGAAATCCTAGGATGGAGGACTTCCATGTGTTGTAGGAGATCAGGAATGTTTTTCCTGATAAGGTTCCGAGACTTCCTCCAGAGAGGAATATTGATTTTACAATAGACTTGGTGCCTGGAACAACACCAAGGTATTAGACACCCCATGGGATGAGCATACCAGAACTGTTAGAGCTGAGGAAGCAACTGTAAGAATTGTTGGGAAATAAAGATGGTATAATCATGTTGTGTATTGATTACATACAGTGGAGTAAGGTCACTGTGAAGAATAAAATACCCTTTGCCTAGGAATGATGACCTCTTTGATCAAATGAGAAGAGCAAAGGTGTTCCCGAGAATTGACTTTAGGTCTGGTTACCATCAGGAAAGGATCAAGGAAGAATATGTTTATAAGACAACCTTCAAAACAATTACTATCAGCAGGTATCTAGACAACAATGTTCTTGCCTTCCTAGGCAACATTCTTATTGTTCTAAGAATGAGGAAAGTGCATAAGGGACATTGAGAATGGTACTAAAAGTGCTCAAGGAGCATGAACTATATGCACATTGAGGAATGTGATAGATGTGAGATCTTTTATGAGACTTACAGGTTACTACATGAGAATCATTGAAGGGTACTCTACAGGTAGAATGACTTGGACAAGGCAGTCTAAGTGGTACTTGGTGAATTTGAGGAAGGAACTTGCCATGGACGAAGGTCAGACATCATGAGGGAAAACTCAAACCAAACAGATTTATGAACTTCAGATTGCAAGATTTTCTAGTGATTATGGGAAAGTGTGATCTCCTGTGATGGTTTTGAATCATGCTAACAATGGATATTGTTGGGCACCCATTATGCAAGTTAATTAAAGATAACATATAGAGTGTTCAATATAAATTGTCAACCTAGGGAAGTATTTTATTTCAAGGATAATATGCACTATATATGCTTTAAACACTAAGTTGTTGTAAGTAAATGGTCCTAATTTCCTGTTCATCCACACTCATCCCATAATCCACTTAATCTAGTTTACTTTCTCAAGAATACAGCCACAAGTACCTTTTACGATGCTTAATCTAGAATTGAAAGATTCAGGAAATAATATCTAGATAACTTTTGCAAAAAATGGAATCCTGATTTCCAAACCATCTAATGTTCCACCCAATTATCTTGATTTAGTCATTCTAGAAATCCAAAGGACATGAATTGAATTCAGCTATTCTAGAAATTCAAAGTATAGAAATGAAATTCTGCAACTATAAAAGCAAAGGAACGAACTACAAGGATCTATGGAAACAACAATTGAAAGAACTAGAGATGAACAGGGTTGTTACAGCTATCACACAGTTGCATAAGGGTCAATTACCTATACAGTTGACTAACACACCATACCACTGCAATCTTACAAGAAATGCAATTACTATTTATCCAATAACACACTGTAAATCAATAAATGTTGCAGCTTACTATGAAGAAAGGAAATTATCACAAAATCACACAACAAAATAAATACCTAATTAACTCAGCAATACCTGTGGGAAGGAGGGCCCAGCCTTCACACAGAGATGCTAGAAATAACACACGTTAAAACGCTGAGATCTGAAGTAAACTCCTTGTATTAAAAAGGGCAGATGAATTCTGCAACCTTAATCACAGCTAAAACAATAATTTAGTTAAATGTTCAACCCTTGGCTTAGAATGGTTTCCCATATTTATTCCATTACAATCAAAACCTCTTTCTCCTATTATCAGGAAGCCATGAAGATCTCTAATCTTCAGGATTCCCTAATTACAATAAACTGTCATAGTCGTGGCAAGAAGAAAGTAGCATGTATAGGGAAGATGTTATTTGAGCCAAAAATAATGATCCTAATTGATTGAGAAGATATTCCATGGATTACAGCTAATTTTGAGTAGCGATGTACTGTTGCCTCCAAATTTGTCGAAATCCATTGCAGCTACTCACAATCTATTGCAACTACCCTTGTACAGCTCGTATGGACTAATACACTAGGACCAGGTTCTCTGGGAAATGATGGAATGGATGGTGATCAACTTTAGCAATGAATGTCCATCCCTCCTTTAGCATGTTTGGCCCGCTACACCTGTATCCTCTATATCTCAAAATATATTTATAAAACCATCACATGTTAGCATAATTTAAGATGTGAGGTCCTGATTACTAGAATCCTAAGCATTAATAAAATCAGACAATAATTAACCATACCTTTATGACTTGAGGGTTCAAGAGAGGGAAAACATATATTTAGCATGCATAATAGGGTAGGATGAGGCAAAAAGAGGTGGATAAGAGTGGTAAAAAAGGGGCCATTTATGGGCCCAACATCTTCCCCCAACTATCCTGTTGCATGTCCTCATGCAAAGACCTCCATTATTCTGAATCTGAGTCTGACATTATGCTTTGTTCATGGAGAGAAGAAATTTGTATGAGAATTCAGATGTTCCTTCTTTTCCTACAAATCCCCTATGGACAACCCAATATTTCTAGCACCTCTACTCTTCTGCCCTGGTTAATGAGAAATATCCCCTGTACAGTTTTGTTGGCCACCAGATGAGGGGATATTTAAATTTTAGTCCCATCCACTTAACCCCACATTCCCTCATGCATCCAACATAACCATCAATCCTGGAAAGTGCTTACTCAAAATTCCTGTAACAGTAAGGGTCCCTATTTCTAAGGGTTGGAGAGGCAACCTGCCATCTGTGTTGACTACCTTCCAAACTCATTCATTGATGCATGGAAATATGGCCGGTATAAGTAGAAATAACCCCTTCCTGAAGTTCCATTATATGCCGATTCTGGAAGGGACACGAGAGTAGACTCTAGTGTCAAGCAAGGAGAAGACAAGGATTCTGAGGTTCGCGTTGGATCCAAAGATTTGAGTGGGCCTCATTGTGAGAGAAATTTTGGAAAGACCTTTCCCACTGAACATGATTGCTCACAACAGAGGCAAAAGCCCTCACCTGAACATCGCCTGAGAAAGGAACATGATTCGAATGGTGGTCCAAAGGACAAGCCATCTCATGCAAATAAAGCTCACACAGCAAGTTCTGGTCCTCAAAATCACTTCCCAGAAATGTTTCCAGGAATTTCGCCGAGGTTGATATTTCATATGATCTCCCTTCTTTCATAGCCTTCAGTTTAAACCAAATAAACTGCTTGAATAAGAACACAGGGTAAGAAGAGGATGGTACTTTGGTACCCAATAATTCTTGAGAAAGAGCATATAGCTGGTCTTTTTCCACCTACATGGGTACCCCGAAAATGGGTGAATATTTCACCATACATGAAATCAATCACAGCCTGGTCATTGGATTTCACCAGAGCCATAGCTTCTACCCATTTCGGCATATAGTCGATACAGACCAATATGTAGGATTTTTGCTTAGAATGAGGGCTGATAGGACCAACAAAATCTAAGGCCCACCTATCAAAGGGTTCAACCACCAATTGCGGTTGAAGAGGCATTTGATCTAATCTATTGGGCTGGCCCATCCTCTGGAAATTATCACATACTTCTTTTCAGTCCGGTACTCCTGTAGGATGCATACCATACGGAATTTTAGATGGACCCATACCTGTGCTTCCGTTAGGTGAATTATTATAAGCAAATTATGCTTGTGCCAATACTTTATCCCATTGTTTTGGATTCTCTCCAACCAGGATTCTTAACATGTTTCCCAGACTCTTATTTACCACTTCAGTTTTCCCATTAGAATGTGGATGATAAGCTGAACCAAAGTTCAACTTAGTACCTAACTTCTTCCACAATGTCCTCCAGAAGTGACCTGTGAACCTCACATCCCTCTCAGAGACAATAATTTTTGGCAAACCATGCAGCTTCACCACTTCATTAAAGAATAAATTTTCTATATGAGTTGCATCACTCGTCTTAAAAAAGGGAATAAAATGTGCCATTTTAGTAAATCTATCAACTACGACGAAAATGGAAGCATTTCCTTTCTGAGTTCTTGGAAAACCCAAAAAGAAGTCCATACTTATGGAGTCCCAAGGACTAATAGGAAAAGGAAATGGTGTATATAAACCTGTGTTTTGGCTTCTGCCCTTGGCATGCTGACAGATCCTACATCTTCTCACATATTTCTCAACCTCAAACCTCATCCTTGGCCAGAAGTAGAAATGACTCAGCTACCCATAAGTCTTATCACTACCAAAATGACCAGCCATTCCACCATTATGTTTTTCTTGAATCATATTTTACCTCATTGAACAACTTGGAATACATAATTTATTGTTCTTGAATAGTAAACCATCTTTCAACATGTATTCTATCCACAGTTCTCTATCCACTTCTACAGGTTTCTTACAAAGTCTATATGCACACTAAAATTCATTGTCAGTTTCATATAAATCTCTAAGATGTTCAAATCCCAGAACTTGTACTTGATTCACTTGTACAATTAAATGACTCATGCTCAATGCATTAGCCACCCGATTGGATTGTCCGCTGATATACTTCAACACAAAGGTAAAACCTTGTAAGAACTCCACCCATTTAACATGTTTTAGGTTCAACTTGGACTGCTGCATAATATACTGTAAAGCATGGTTATCAGAAAACAACACAAATTCCTTAGGAATCAACTAATGCCTCCAATTTTTCAAAGCTTAAACTATAGCATACATTTCTTTGTCATATGAAGAATATTTCTATTTGGCTATATTTAATTTCTCACTAAAGTATGCCACATGTTTTTCTTCTTGGCTGAGCACAACCCCAATGGCTACTACACTAGCATCACATTTAACTTGAAAAGGATTTCCAAAGTCTAGTAACCCAACACAAGCTGCTCAGTGATATTTTTCTTTAACAACTAAAGGTTACTTTTAGCTTCTGCTGTCCATTTGAATTGATTCTTGTCCTTTCTAATACTCTCAACAATCGGAGAACAAATACCACTAAATTTCTTTATGAATTTCCTATAAAAGCTTTCTAAGCCATGGAAGCTTCTTACCTCAAATATGCTTTGGGGGGAGGGCCAATCCAAAATTGCTTGGACCTTCTCTAGATCCATCTTCAAACCATCCTTCAAAACCACAAATCCCAAATACACTAACTCAGATTTCAGAAATGAACATTTATTAATGCTCACTAATAACATCTCTACTTGTAGATTCTCCAAGGAATATCTCAGATGCCTTAGATGCTCCTCCTTTAACTAGCTGAAAATTAATATATCGTTCAAGTACACTATTACAAATTTGCCTATGAAGTCTCTCAAGAATTCATTCATTAATCTTATGAAAGTACTTGGGGCATTTGATAATCCGAATGTCATAACTAGCCATTCATACAACCCTTCATTTGTTTTGAAGGTTGTCTTCCACTCATATCCCTCTCTAATTTTGATATGATGATATCCACTTTTCATATCTATCTTAGAAAAGTATGCTGCTCCACTTAGACAGTCCATTATGTCATCCATCTTGGGAAATGGGAACCTATATTTGATGGTTATTTTATTAATGGCTATTGAGTCTGTCCACATCCTCCATTCACCACCCTTATTTGGGTTCAACACTGTTGGTACTGCACATGGGATTAAACTTTTATTAATCATCGCTTTATCTAGTAGTCCTTTTACTTGCTTTCTAACCTCCTCATTCATCCGAGGTGTCAACCTATAGGCTGCCTTGTTGGGTAAACTAGCTCCAGGAATGAATTCAATGTGATGGTTGATATCTATCTTCGGTGGCAACTCATCTAGCAAATCATCCACCACAATGTCTCCAAATTCAACCAACATTTCCTGATTTCTTCAGGTAGATCTGAAACAATAGTTTTCATCACTAGTACCTTGGGCTTGCATATCATAGCATAGTTAACTTCCTCCTTCTCCAACTACTGCAAATAATTTTTCCCAGTCAACATTAAGACTTTTGTTGCTTGTTTCTCTTCTATACTACCTTCTTGCAAAGGAAGTAAGACATGTTTCATTCCATCCTTATCAAAACTATAGCAGTTCCTCCTACCAAAAGAAAAACACAGACATCCATGGGCATAACATCGCATATTATTTTGTCTTTATATGTACCCACTTAAAAATCAATTTCACATTGTTCACTTACCAGGATTTGTTTTCCTTAATGTAACCATGATACTTTGTAGGGAACTAGATGTTTGTTCTTCTTCAAGCTCAAATTCTCCACCATCTCTGTGGAAACCAAATTGCCAGTGCTCCCACTTTTAATCACCATCTTGCATCATTTTCCTTTGACATTACACATGGTTCTGAACAAGGGTTTCCTTTGAACAGGTTCTACATTTTCCTTCCCAGGCTTCAACAAGACTTTTTTTATCATCAAAGCCTCTCTAGTCTCAAGTTAATTTTTAGTCACTAGCAATTGCTCTTACTGCTTCTCATTCTAAACTACACAGGCCCCTCTCTGTCCTACGTTTTCCTTCTCTAGGCATTCAAAATATCTATGACCCAGTTTGTTACAGTTGTAACATCTAAAGACAGTTTATTTGCCTCTTCCTCTACCTCTACCTTTTTGCTAAGGTCTTCCTCCTATTGAGTCACTGCCCCTATTTTGTTTCTCTTGGTGATTTGAGTTGTTGGATTCTACCTTTTGGGCTGCAAACTTCTCCCTTCTAGTGATTTTCCCTCTTCCTTTGGCTGAATCTCTTCCTCTATTGAAGTTTTGCTTCCTCAATAGCTTCTCTAATGCTCTCAAGGAACATTGGTAGGCCTCTTCCATTTCCCTAGGCCCACATCATACTGATTTCATCCTGGATCTCCATCTGCAATCCATTTATATACCTGGAAGTCTTCTTAGCTGATTCCCCTACATAACCAGCTCTCAAATTTACTTTATAAAACTCCTCAGTGTACTCTCTCATAGTCAACAATCTTTGTCTCAAGAATTTGGCCCTTATCTTGGTGACCATCCTATCCCATTTCTTGATCAATGGATTTTTCTTTCTTCTCCTTTCATCTTGCACACTGTCCCACCATAGGGATGCATGCCATTTCAATTGTGTCACTACCAATATGACCTTCTTTTTCTCCTCAATCTCATCATACTCAAAATATTTTTCCAGCTCACTAATCCAGTTTTTGAGGTGTTCAGCAGTAAGGCTCCCATCATAGGTAGGAAACTTAGGATTTGGTATTGATGTGGCTCCTAGAATCGATCGAAAATACCTCAGCTCAGGTGTCTCTACCATAAGTGTTGCCTCCTCTTCTTATCACCTCCAGGCTCAATCACATCTCATGCCACTAAATCTCTTTGTCTTCCCAGTTCCACAGCTTCCATACGAGCTCTTAGCTCTCTCATTTCCTCTATTACCTCGACATTTACTACCGGTTGGACTCTGCCATGACCTCAAACTCTACCAATACGTAAAACCATATCTTCTTTCTATTACGTTGAGAAAAACAAAACCCGCTATGATACCACAAATTGGTGACAGGGTGGAGGGTAACCTTGAAAAAAACACAAATTCCTTCAACGGAGTCAGACAAAGCACCCAAAAATGTTCAGAGCATTTCAGATCCAACACGGTTGATTAAAAAAAAAAATCCTTGTTACGTTACCACTCTCACCCCAATGCAGGAAATTTGATTGAAATGCTACCCAAGGGATTTTCAAACCTCTTCTGAACAAAAACTCAGCAATCAAACGCTAATTTCATTCTGCTCTGGCAATTTCCATTTACTAAATTAATGCGCTGGTTTTCTTTACTAGTTGTTCCCACTTTGCCACCACATATATTTATAAAAATATTATTAACCACTGATTTTTCCAACGCAAGAAATAAGAAGGGAGAACGAAATGTATAAAATCAAACTCAAATTTAACAAACATAAATTGTTTATTTGATCCATTGTTCTCTTGATTCACACAGAAAAATCCCCTTTCTATTTGTTATTCCAGAAAATATCAACAGAGCCTCCCTCAATGAGTTTTATTCATCTCCTTCTTCCTTTCCTCTCGAACCCTACTACCTATCTCCCATTTTCTAAATAGCAATCTAACAGAAATCCCCCAAATCTATCTACCAGAATGCCAAAATTTAGGAATTTACTAAATCTAGTTAACTAACTCCTAACAATGTTTAACAACCTAGCTAGATGGATTAATATCCACATAGGGAGCTCTTAAACAACCACTTATTCCTATTTTAACTCAAAGATCAAAAGCTACAATATTCTCTTACAAAACACAAACTATCTCCAAACTCTTAGGCATGCTTGGCATTGCCAACATCACAACATATGTAATATTTATACCACAACATGGTCACATTGCTTGCCTTAGTCGGATGCTCCCGCATCAATCCCCCCATCTAATTCCACATGAGGGACCAAAAGTGTTTATGTGGGATACATTAATCAATATATAATAAAAAATAATGGAAGTAAGGGAGATGATCCATTTCATCAATCCCTCCAAGTAACCAAAATCTAGAAGGACATTCTCCATATACTTCCAACTTGGTCTATCAAAATAATTTAACAAATCCAATTTAAGGATCATCCCAGGTTTCTTCCAGGAAATGATTACCTTCCACAAAACCCATTCGCTATGGGGAGATTAGATCAGGAAGAAAGGGTTTTAACCAATTGGTGATAACCTTGGTGATTATTTTGTAGATAACATTGCATAGAGATATAGGGTGAAAATTTTATGGATGACGAGCTTCTTTTTCCTTTGGGATCAGGATTATGAATGCAGAGCTGAGAGTCAAAAGAACACCCCTACATAGCCTGGACTCATCCATGTAACACCCTGGTTTTGACCCCGTTTGCATTTAAAGTATATGATGTAAATATTGTATTTAATCGTGGTGTGAAGCTCAAGGAAAAATCCCCACCATCGATTTAGCATGTCGTATTTAGGTAAGTAAATTAGATGCTGATGGTGTTTTGTGCTAGCTAAGCACATTATAATTTTACATCATGTAACTCTGCAATTAATAAAATATACCACAGTCGGCTATGTCAATGCGACCGTTGAAGAGAAGGGGCATGATCTCACAAGGCTAAGGGGGGGAAACCATTTAAACCATTGGGCCAATGGAGAAAATCCAAATGTCAAAGGGAAAACCCATAAAGCTATCAACGACCCCTTTTTATCTTTTGTGCCCAGTCATTTAGGCAGTGGTTGAGAAATTAATGCATAAGGATGGGAAGAGTATGGGAGTCAAATTCGAATTTAGGGAGCCACCCATTTTGGAAAAGTATGTATTTGACTTGTTGGGCAAGTAAATTCTTGGAAAAAGCATGCCCAAGCTATTTACTCACCCACACCCTTTCAGTTTTCACCATTCCCATGAAGGTTGGGCACTCTCACGTAGGTGAATCTTGCTGAGCTCCTTCCCATACAATTTATGCAGTTAAATCTCGTTGCCATGGCTGGGAAACCCGATTTTGTTTTGTTCAATGGATGGGAGAAGAGACCCAGGATTTTGGGGGTTTAAGGGGACGTTTTTTCCTCTACTCACGCGACTTAGTTTGCTCAGCGTTTTTCCTCCATGATTTTTTTTGTTTTCCTCATTTTCCCATGCCCATAATTCGTCCATTTGGGTTGCTCAATGGTTACGGAGCCAATTCTTCCTGATTTGGAAGGTTGGGGAGGTTGTTTTTTCCCCCATGTTTCCCATAAACATTTCCTCAGTTCATATCTGCGATTTGGGGATTTGTGGTGGCCGTTTTTTCCCTTGAAATACCCGTGGGTGATTTGTGAAACCTTGTTTGCCTTCAGAGGGTTGTTTTCCCTTTCACTGAATTGTTTTTAGTTGAAAAACATTTCCTTTCATGCTCGACATCTGCATTTTGCAGATATGTGCATCCCTATGTTGGATTGGTTGAGTAAGTCCAAGAAACCCATCTGTTAATTGGTTTGCTTGGTTGAGTAAGTCCAAGAAACCCATCTATTAATTGGTTTGCTTGGTTGAGTAAGTCCAGGGAATCTAGCTGTTAGATGGGTGACTGAGTCAGGATGTGATTGGTTGTCTTGGTATATTAAGTCCAAGGAACCTCCATGTTATTAGTTTGTTTCCCCCACGTAGTTTGTGAAACCCAACTGTGCGTTGGCTTGACTGTGGGTGTGTGGTTTTGCTGCATGTAATCCTGTTGTTCCCTTGTTCCTTGTGGAATCATTCCCCGCTCGAGGGTGGTAGCGTTGCTAATAGATTGATGAGCACGCTGGCCTATGGTTGGGTGGAACGATGCAACGGCATAGCTTGTTGTGGGACGCATCGAGCTTCAACTCAAGATAAGTATTCTTGTACTTTCTACCTCCTGCAACTGTAATTGTTTTATGGATGAAAATATGAACAATGTTGAAATGTGTTGAATTTATGTCATTGCTTCTGCTATTTACTTATTGATGATTAGGAATTTGCCTCTTTGTATGCTTCATTATTCAATGCATTTGTAAATTATCATGTTCATGGGGCTAGATTTCACGGTTCCGCAGTGTTGGTCGCGTCCTCTCCACGGTCAGAGGGGAGGGGACGTGACAGTGTGGTATCAGAGTCCACATTGCAGCATGGGCCTAAATGGGCCATGAAGAAGCAGGGATAGAACCAAGGTTACCCTCTACCTAATAGAGAAAAAAAAATGTGAAACACGGGAAAAATTTTAAGAAAAATTTAAGTATGGAAAATATCAGATGACTTAAACTGAGTCCATCTGATATGTCGGATGACTTAATCTAAGTCCACCTGATACATCAGATGACTTAGACAAGTACATCCGACAAAGAAACCAAGGCAGAGAGAAAATTCTTGAAAATTTTTCTAATGGTCTCGGCTGGGTCGAGCTGATACATCGACTGACAAAACCAAAAACCCAGCCGACAAGGCAAACGGAAAGAAAAATTTTCAAAATTTTTGAAAAATATTTCTAAGTGTCAAAATCATCAGAAGTCATTTGTTGAAGCCATCCAATACGTTGGCTTAGTTAGACGAAGGGCTGCCGATGAATGCGGAAGAGAAAGGATGAAGGGAGCCGATGCGGCAGCAGAAAGAGGAAGAGGAGGAGAAAATTTTAAAATTTTTCTAAGTATAGGAAATCTCAGGAAACATTTTATGATGCTGCTCGGGTGAATCTCTTTGAGGAATCTCGAAAAAGAAAAGAAGATCGACTCTATGCATTGGAAAAGAACAGAAGATCGATCTGCCAAAGCGTCAGAAAAGAAAATAATATTGATCCGAGGTGTCAAAAAAGAATAGAAGATTGATCCGTCGAAGCGTCGAAGCGTCGAAAAAGAAAAGAAGATCGATCCGAGGCATTGGAAAAGAATAGAATATCGATTCGTAGAAGCGTTGGAAAAGAAAAGAAGATCAATCTGAGGCGTTTGGAAAAGACTAGAAGATCGATCTGCCGAAGCGCCAGAAAAGAAAGGAAGATCGATCTGATAAGGCATCAAAAGAGAAAAGACGATCGATCTGATAAAGCATCAGAAAGAAAATGATGATCGATACACCAAAGCATCGGAAGGGAAATGAGGAATCACCCAACACGTTGGAAGATTTCTCAATAGTGGACCCGATGTAGCGGATGAATTGTTGGAAAGGGATCCGATCAGATGGGAAAAGCTGAGTTTCTAGGAACAGAGAATTTTCAATGGGTTTTCAATGGAAAAGTGGGACACCAGAGGGATTTACAGGTGCTGAAAGGGTGAAGAAAATGGAAGAAATATTATGCACCATATTGCACAAAAATTATCATCCCCCTTGACCCCCGTCGTCCCCCTGAGACCGTTGTTCTTGGATAAAAGAAAATTTTATGTTTTGACAAGTTCCAATGTGGGATTTTTCCAAATGCAGGTAAGTGAATTATAAATTTCTAAGGTTGATTGTGCAGCTAACAATGATGTTTATTAACACATTTGCAAATTCATAGTGCAATTTGGAAGTTTGGTCATGAATAGTTCCAAGCATAGTGATTCCAAGAAGATCAACATCATGAGTGATGCCTAAAATTCCTATGAGCTCGAGGCAGATGCTGTGAAGGAAAGTATTCAGGTTATGAATGATGGGATAGAATTTGACAGGGAAATAAATCAAAAGACTTCCCCAGATCTTGTAGCCACTATAAGAGGCCTAAAGGTGGAGTTGCAGAATTACAGAGAAAACAATGAAAGAATGGTTAAAGCTCAAGAGGAGAAAAATCAGTTGACTGTAGCCATACTACAGTGTTTGAAAAACTTTCGAGGGCAAGTAAACTCTTGGAATCAGAGGAATGTGAAGCTTGGACGAACGAAGAAAGGGTTCAAACCTTCTCCCTTCCAAGATCAGAAAAAGAATCCATCACAAGCTATGATCGAGCCAACCAGGATGATGGGAGACAAGCAAAGGAAACCATTCCGATGCTGGGGATGTGGAGAAGACCACATGATTAATTATTGTCCGCATCGGAATGGGAATGAAATTCTAGTCCAAAATATTCAAAGAGCTCAAACGGTGAGGAAACCACTCCAATGCTGGGAATGTGGAGGAACTGTCTGCATCGGGATGTGAGTGTGAGGAAAGATCACAACATCCAAGGAGCTGAAACTAAAATTGGGATAGCTGACCATGAAGGATTATGCAAACAAGTTCTTGGTATTGTTGGGGTATGCAGTGAAAACCCAATATCTTCTGAGTAGGCTACCTCAATATTACAAAGACATGATTGAGGTTGATGATCCTAGAAGTCTAGAGGAGGCTATTAAGAAGGCTAAGTAGTGTTGCGACCAAAACCCAGGTTCTAAGACCAAAATTGTATGTACAGTTTCATTATGTGAATGAAGAAATCCTATTTTGGTATGATCTTTGGGTGAACTCAATCATGTAAGAATGTGTGGTTTGCATCAATTAAATCCTCTGTTAATGATCGATAAGCATGTGTGTGTGAAGGAAGGTCTCCAAGAGGAAGAGAAATAGAGATCGATTGATTGATTCTATGATGAATCAAATGTGAGTTAGATTAATACTCCATTGAGGATTCCATGAATGAATTATGTTCAGAATAACTTGGTTACGGGTTTTTGAATCAACAGTGGACCACTGTAAGGATCGATGGTAAACAAGGTATATCACTCCTAGAATTGTTGAGGTTTGTGCTTTAAGAAGTTAAAGCATAACAACTCATGGTTAATCCAACTAGCCACTGGAACCAAGAAGAAAGTTGGAAAGGTGGTAGACGGATGTCACTTAAGCAGGCTTGGATATTATACCACTTGGTTCCTATGACATTCTTAATGGGATGGGTTGGTTAGAAGCACGCAAGGTTAAACTTGACTTCTACAACAAAGCATCTGAATGCTTGGATGAGGAAGGAAAACTAAGGATGGTAAGAGGCATTTCAAAGGATGTTTTTGTTAGAATTATTTCCGTAATGCAGCTAAAGAAATTATGTAGGAAAAGGTGTCAATTGTATGCAGCCCATGTTTTGGAGGCAGCAGAAAATGGAACTCCTAGGATGGAGGACTTCCATGTGTTGCAGGAGATCAGGAATGTTTTTCCTGATAAGGTTCCGAGACTTCCTCCAAAGAGGAATATCAATTTTACAATAGACTTGGTGCCTGGAACAACACCAAGGTATAATACACCCCATGGGATGAGCATACCAAAACTGTTAGAGCTGAGGAAGCAACTGTAATAATTGTTGGGAAATAAAGATGGTATAATCAGGTTGTTAATTGATTACATACAATGGAGTAAGGTCACTGTGAAGAATAAAATACCTTTTTCCTAGGAATGATGAACCCTTTGATCAAATGAGAAGAGCAAAGGTGTTCTCGAGACTTGACTTTAGGTCTGGTTACCATCAGGAAAGGATGAAGGATGAAGATGTTCATAAGACAACCTTCAAAACAATTACTATCAGCAGGTATCTAGACAAGATTGTTCTTGCCTTCCTAGGCAACATTCTTATTGTTCTAAGAATGAGGAAAGTGCATGAGGGACATTGATAATGTTACTGAAAGTGCTCAAGGAGCATGAACTATATGCACATTGAGGAATGTGACAGATGTGAGGTCTTTTATGAGACTTATAGGTTACTACATGAGACTCATTCAAGGGTACTCTACAGGTAGAATGACTTGGACAAGGCAGTCTAAGTGGTACTTGGTGAATTTGAGGAAGGAACTTTCCATGGACGAAGGCCAGACATCACGAGGGAAAACTAAAACCAAATAGATTTATGAACTCCAGATTGCAATATTTTCTAGTGATTATGGGAGAGTGTGATCTCCTGTGATGGTTTTGAATCATGCTAACAATGGATATTGTTGGGCACCCTATATGCAAGTTAATTAAAGCTAACATATAGAGTGTTCAATATAAATTGTCAACCTGGGGAAGTCTTTTATTTCAAGGATAATATGCACTATATATGCTTTAAACACTAATTTGTTGTAAGTAAATGGTCCTACTTTCCTATTTAGCCACACTCATCCCATAATCCACTTAATCTAGTTTACTTTCTCAAGAATACAACCACAAGTACCGTTTACGATGTTGAATCTAGAATTTAAAGAATCAAGAGATAATATCTAGATTAATTTTGCAGAAAATGGAATCCTGATTTCCAAACCATCTAATGTTCCACCCAATTATCCTGATTTAGTCATTCTAGAAATCCAAAGGACATGAATTGAATTCAGCTATTCTAGAAATTCAAAGTATAGAAATGAAATTCTGCAACTATAAAAGCAAAGGAATGAACTACAAGGATATATGGAAACAACAATTGAAAGAACTAGAGATGAACAGGGTTGTTACAGCTATCACATAGTTGCATAAGGGTCATGTACCTATATAGTCGACTGCTACACCATGCCGTTGTAATCTTACAATAAATGCAATTATTGTTTATCCAATAACACACTATAAATCAATAAATGTTGCAGCTTACTATGAAGAAAGGAAATTATCACAAAATCACACAACAAAATAAATACCTAATTAACTCAACAATCCCTGTGGGAAGGAAGGCCTAGCCTTCACACAAAGACGCTGGAAATAACACACGTTAAAACGCCAAGATCTGAAGTAAACTCCTTGTATTAAAAAGGGCAGATGAATTCTGCAACCTTAATCATAGTTGATACAATAATTTAGTTAAATGTTCAATCCTTGGCTCAAAATGGTTTCCCATATTTATGCCATTACAATCATAACCTCTTTTTCCTATTATCGGGCAGCCATGAAGATCTCTGATCTTCAGGATGCCCTAATTACAATAAGCTGTCATAGTCATGGCAAGATGAAAGTAGCATATATAGGGAAGATGTTATTTGAGCCAGAAATAATGATCATAATTGATTGAGAAGATATTTCACGGATTACAGCTACTTTGAGCAGCATTGTACTGTTGCCTCCAAATCGGTCTCAATCTGTTGCAGCTACCCTTGTACAGCTCGCATGGACTAATACACTGGGACCGCATTCTCTGGGAAACGATGGAATGGATGACGATCAACTTTAGCAATGAATGTCCATCCCTCCTTTCGAATGTTCGGCCTGCTACACCTGTATCCTCTATATCTCAAACTATCTTTATAAAACCATCACATGTTAGCATAATTTAAGATGTAAGGTCCTGATTACTAGAATCCTAAGCATTAATAAAATAAGATAGTAATTAACCATACCTTTATGACTTGAGGGTTCAAGTGAGGGAAAAACATCTATTTAGCATGCAGAATAGGGTAGGATGAGGAAAAAAGAGGTGGATAAGAGTGGTAAAAAAGGAGCCATTTCTGGGCCCAACATCTCCCCCCAACTGTCATGTTACATGTCCTCGTGCAAAGACCTCCATTATTCTGAATCTAAGTCTGACATTATGCTTCGTTCATGGAGAGAAGAAAAGTTGTATGAGAATTCAGATGTTCCTTCTTTTCCTACAAATCCCCTATGGACAACCCAATATTTCCAGCACCTCTACTCTTCTGCCCTAGTTAATGAGAAATCTCCCCTATACGGTTTTGTTGGCCACCATATGAGGGGAAATTTAAATTTTAGTCCCATCCAATTAACCCCACATTCCCTCATGCATCCAACATAACCATCAATCCTGGGAAGTGCTTGCTTAAAATTCCTGTAACAGTAAGGGTCCCTATTTCTAAGGGTTGGAGAGGCAACCTGCCATCTGTGCTGACTACCTTCCAAATTTGTTCATTGATGCATGGAAATATGGCTGGTACAAGTAGAAATAACCCCTTCTTGAAGTTCCATTATATGCCGAGTCTGGATGGGACACGAGAGTAGACTCTGGTGTCGAGCAAGGAGAAGACAAGGATTCTAAGGTTCACTTCAGATCCAAAGATTTGAGTGGGCCTCATTGTGAGAGAAAGTTTGGAAAGACCTTTCCCACTGAACATGATTCCTCACAAAAGAGGAAAAATCCCTTAGCTGAACATCGCCTGAGAAAGGAACAGGATTCGAATGGCAGTCCAAAGGACAAGCCATCTCATGCAAATAAAGCTCACACAATAAGTTCTGGTCCTCAAAATCACTTCCCAGAAATGTTTCCAGGAATTTCGCCGAGGTTGATATTTCATATGATCTCCCTTCTTTCATAGCCCTCAGTTTAAACCAAATAAACTGCTTGAATAAGAACACAGGGTAAGAAGAGGATGGTACTCTGGTACCCAATAATTCCTGAGAAAGAGCATATACCTGGTCTTTTTCCACCTACATGGACTTGAAATTTTTCATCTCCTTTAGCTCCTTCTGTAGCTCTTCCCCGCAGAGTTTCTGGGTCATGAGATCTTCTGCTCATTTTTCCCTTAGTTCCTTGATGATATTTCTATGTTCAGTGAGGGAAACCATCCCTTCTTGATATTTCTCCACATGAATTCTCCACTTCCTTACTTCTATCCTCAGGTTCGAGAGTTCTTCAGTAGGTTTCAGGATTTCTTCTTCTCTTGGATGTTCTTCATGATTAGAATCCAAATTGATAACATTTTGAGGAAGTTGGACCCATACCTTATCACCTGATGTGCCACATTGAACATCCTGCACTTCTGAGATCACTTCTGGTAGTCCTGGTTCTTATGTAACAACATCCCTTCCTGGAATTTCTTCTGCAACAACTTCAACCATAGGTAGTCCTGAAACAACTTCTTGAGATGCTAGTTCTTGTGTAACAACATCAAAGTTTTTGGAGTTCTCCTATAGCAACTTTAGCAGCTGATTGTGAGGATGTTGGTTCTTGTGGAGCAACATCCTCCTATATTTTAGTCTCCTTATCTACCCAATTATCAACTGCAACTTCAACAAGGGGATGCAAGGCTGATGGTTCTTGTGTAATAGAGCCTTGCCCTTCTCCTTCTTCATGCTGCTTGGATTGTAGAGTTGTTGTCGTGTCTTTTTCAATATGGAGTTGTTCCTCAAGGATTTCAGTGTCTCCCGAGGATTGTGATTGCAGTTTCTCATCCTCTCCTAAATCCATATCAGGAATTATATCCATTCCGGGGTTGGCTTCCTATTGCATCCTGAGAGTCTCCACATAAATTTCCAGGGATGTTGGTTCTTGTGTAGCAACATCCTGGTTTACTTCCTCATCTTCCTGCTATTGGGGTTCCATTTCCATTATCTCTGTGTCATGAGACAGTTCTGGAGTCATTGTGCACATTTCTTCGTTAAATTCCAGAATGTTTTCAATCCCTGGTTCTTCTTCCCCCATTTGGGTGGCAATTTGAACAAGAATATTCAAGGATGTCGGTTCTTGTGTATCAACATCTTGTTCAACCTCATCATCATTCTGCTCCTGGGGTTTCATTCCTATTAATTCTATGTCCTGAGAAGGTTCAGGGGTCACATTGCAAACTTCTTCAACAAAATTAGGAATAACCTCATCCTCTGGTTCATTTGTCCCGATCTGGGTGGAAATTTCAACAAGAATATTCAAAGATGTTGGTTCTTTTGTATTAGCATCCTGTTCATCTACTACTTCCTTTTGTTGGAGTCTCTCTTGGGGAGCCTCACCATCTTTCCAATCAGGTTGTCCCTGTTCTTCCACAGCTGTATGTGTGGGCTGCTGTGTTACAAAGGCATGAACTATGACCTTGTAATCTGACTCATTAAATATTTCTCCACACACAAGACAAACCACTCTTTCTTCCTCATCACCAACCTTAGGAGGAGCTGATCCCTCTAATTGGTCTGCAGCTTCAACCAATGTGTGCAACTTCCTTTCACTCTGTTTCCTACATGCTTCCTTCCAGTTTTCTAATTCCTTCCAGAGTGATTGTACTTCCTCCTTTAATATCCCATTTTCATACAGAAGTCCTTCAATTTGAGGTTCTTCTGTAGCCGGTTCCTATGGGGCATCATTTACTTTGGGTCTCAGAATGGGGAACTCGATTTGTGCTTCTAGGGTCGCCCATCTTTCCCGTGCTGCTTCTATTGCTGTAACTGACCTAGTTCTTTTTCGTCTTCTTGGTGGTGATGCCCATATTTCATCTTTTGATGTCCTTCTTTTTCTTTGTGGTGCTAGAACTTCCAGAATTGCGATTGATGTAGAAGGGATATCCTCTGTTTCAACATTTTCTTGTTCTTCCTCAATCAGGGTTCCTCCCCATTCAGGGGAAGATTCAATGGTCAACACCTCCATGTTTTCTTCTATTATCATAGCTCTAACATCTTCAGTTTCAACTATCACAGCATATAATGCTGCTCCAGTTTCATCCTCTACTGTCAGAGCTGCCCTATTATTTAGTCTTTCCACAAGGTTTTCTTGTACATTCTTTTCCAATTGTTCTGCTTGATCTCCTGACCGATACTCTAATCTGGTCTCATTTCTCCCCCCAACTAAATTGGAGGGAATCTGAACCTCCTGTCGCTCTACATTTCCCCCCAACTGTGTATTGGCAGGCTCTTCTTGGTTTTGAACAGGCCCCATGAGTACAAGTACTTCTATTGGAACACCGGGAAAAAGAACGGGTTCTTGAACTTGACTTGTAAATTGCTCCCAGGTTTTGTTTTGTTGAGCAAGGTCCCGTAAAATTATTAATTTAATGAGGCCATGGTGGGTAAGGGAAGAGATTGGATGCTTGGTGGTTCAGACAACCCCCGCCATATGACGTAAATCATTGAATAAATAAAATGGAATGTTTATCAAGGCCCTATGATGGAGATGAGATAAATAAAGGAAATTCATAGTGATAGACTGTTTGATACCTACCTTCACAGGTGATATACTTCTTGAAGAAAATTGCTACTTGATTCCATGGCTGAGGCAATAATTGCAATGTTATCCCCCTCCGTGACGGTTGAATGTGCTCCCCTTCCCTGAGAAAATCCTGTACTGCTGCAGGATTGGGGGTTCTTCATCCAAACCAAGCTCTACCCACCTGAGGAAGGCCAGTGACCTTAGCCACTATTGCTTCAGAGAATTGAATAAGTAACCCCCAAACCTCTGAGTGGGTTTCTGTAAGGTTCAAGGTGAATTGTAGATCTTCCTCACGATGAAACCCATTCAAACATTGGAAGAATTCAGTCCAGCCCGTAGCTTGAAAAATAGAAAAAAATTCAGCATTTATTCTGAGTTCTCACATGTTTGGAGGTTCATGCCGAGCTAGGATCCCCATGTTGTTTCCCTTCAGAAGTGTGTTGCAGTCCAACAGATTACAAATCCCAACAATGGAGGTTAAAGCACAGAGTATGCATGAATAGCTGAGAGTCGAGTTGGGTAAATTACGAAAGTTTTAGAGCATCGGATTATTTAAAATTTATCCCAAATTAAACCTAGGTGGCGATTATCAAGTAACATCAATGGTCATTAAGTCGCACGAGTGGATGGTTAACGATATGGAGTTGAAATAATGGGCACAGAAAGGAAGGTATGATTAATATTGTCATATCTAGTTAATACTTAATCAAGTAGATAATCGAAACCATATCTTCAAAAATACGCAATGGATGGTGACCTTTGGAGAATAGTAGAGCGTGTGAAGTGCACCCATTCAAGTGTAATCATTATTGTAGGTATGTTGTAATGACCTTTTCTGCTAACGAACCAAAACCATTGTGTCAAATTGGTCAGAAACATGATGAATGCTGGAGTATAAATCAAAATTTCCAGCTTCGGGAATCGAAGCCAGATCTAGAGGAGTCGTTAACATCCGTTGCAAAGAATTATGCCAATAATGGAGGAGTCACAGCCGCAGATCATAGAGAAATCAAATGGTTTAGCAAATTCACGGTCTTGGATTATAGAAAAAATCAGCCAATTGTGGCGAAGTCGCAGCTACCGGAAAAGGTGAAAGTGGACAAAAGTAAAATGGTGTCGTAGCTGTTGGAATCGGAAAAAGGATTTAACCTGACGGAAGTTGATGGTGTTGTAGCTGTGTGGAATGGGATAAAGGCAAAAAGTCATGGTGTTGCAGCTGCGCGAAACAGGATGAAGGTGGAAGTTTTACGGTGTTGCAGCTGTGCGAAACGGGATAAAGGCGGAAAGCTACGGTGTTGCAGCTACACGAAACGGGATGAAGGCGAAAGTTTTACGGTGTTGCAGCTGCATGGAATAGGATAAAAGAAAAAATCTAGGGTGTTGTAGCCGCGTGAAATGGGCTAAAGGAAGAAGTTTTACAGTGTTGCAGCTGCGCGGAACAGGATAAAGGCAGAAAGTTATGGTGTTGCAACTGCAACAGATTTGTTTAAGGAATTTTCTTCCAGTGCAGGAAGTTACAGAAGGACGACCCTGGTCAATAGGCCTGATGATGACCACCGCTCCTTAGGCGTTTCCCTGCACATTTTATTTAAAAAAAAATGGATCAAGTGCAAAAGAAAAAGATAACAATAATAGTAAAAAAAAGAAATCAGGATTGATTTATTTATGTACAAAAATTCATGTAAGATTTACAGCGATAACTAAGGATTGATAGGGGCAGAGAAAAATTCCTGCCCTTGTTCTAACTGATAGTCTGGATCAGCTGCAATCTGTGAAGTGAATGTATCCTTTTAAATGGGCTTATGGTACAGTCGCAGCCTATGACCATTAGAAAATAATGGTGGACGATTCTCATCAATGGTTACCAGGCAGACCGTAGCATTATCAAATACTCTGTCTACCAGGTATGGACCCAACCACCTTGTGCGTAATTTAACCTTGGAGTCCCTTTTGAATCTTGAATCGAATAATAATTCCCAGTCTCCCTCACAGAAGACTTTCTTTTTGATGAATCGGTCGTGCCAATTGGATATCTGTTGCTGGATTAATACTGTTTGATCCACAGCAGCTAAATGGTTTTCATCAAGTTCATTCAATTGATTCAATCTTCTCTCTTGAGCTTTGGTTACATCCAATTTTACCTCCGTAGCTGTCTTCAAAGTCTTAATTTCAAATTCAATCGGGAAGACAACACTTTTCCCATATACCAAGTCATAAGGAGAAAAACCCGTAGTGTTGCGCCAAGTAGTATGATATGCCCACAATGCTTCCGGAAGTCTATCAGCCCAATCTCTATGATAGCTCTTGATTGTCTTGGTAAGGATAGCTTCAATAACTTTGTTAGTGCTTTCCACCTGGACATTGGCTTTGGGATGGTATGGTGAAGCTATTCGGTGCTGAATATGGTACTTTCATAGAAGAGATTCAAATTGATGCAACACAAACTGTGGTCCTCCATCAGTAACCACTTCCTTGGGTACCCCGAAACGGGTGAATATTTCACCATACATGAAATCGATCACAGCCTGGTCATTGGCTTTCACCAGAGCCATAGCTTCTACCCATTTCAGCATATAGTCGATACAAACCAATATGCAGGATTTTTGCTTGGAATGAGGGCTGATAGGACCAACAAAATCTAAGGCCCACCTATCAAAGGGTTCAACCACCAATTGCGGTTGAAGAGGCATTTGATCTAATCTATTGGGCTGGCCCATCCTCTGGCAATTATCACAAGACTGGACATATATTTTTGCATCCCTAAAAAGGGTCGGCCAATAGTATCCCATTCTCATCACTTTGTGTCATGTCCTCCTATCTGCAAAATTCCCCCCACAAGGCTCATCATGGCAAGCCTTCAAAATATGGAATATTTCATCTTCTCTTACGCACCTTCTGATCTCAAGATCAGGGCCTGTGTAGAAGAGATGATTGTCTATCCAACAATACCTGGCACTTTGTTGAATAATTTTCCTCTTTTCTCTTTTGGACAAATGTGATGGAAGCTTTCCTGCAGCCAAGTAGTTAGTGACATCTGCATACCAAGCGGAGTGAGCTGAAACTGCAAATAATTGTTCATCTAGAAAAGAGTCCTCAATAGGCAAATTATCATCACTGTTAGTAAAACGGGATAAGAAATCAGTGACAACATTTTCTCTTCCAGGCCTGTCTATAATGGTAATATCAAAATCCTGCAATAATAACAGCCACCTAGTTACCCTGGCATTGGTAACAAGTTTATTCATTAGATATTTGATGGTTGAGTGGTCAGTGTGCACAAATGTAGGATATCCAGTGATATAACATCGAAATTTGTTAATGGAGTAAACAATAGCTAAAAAATCCTTCTCGATAATAGTATAAATAAGTTCAGCAGGGGATAAAAATTTTCTAATATAGTAAACCGCATAAGGTGACCATCCTGTTGTCCTAAAACTTCTCCAATGGTAGTATCAGAAGCATCTGAAGAAATGTGAAAACGCACGGTCCAATTGGGTCCTCTTAGGATAGGAGATGTGGAAAGCTTCTCCTTAAGTTTAACAAACGCTGCCTGGCATGCCTCATTCCAAATAAATTGCACATCCTTCATTAACAGTGAAAACAAAGGAGAGACAAGTTTGGAAAAGTTTTCTATAAATCTTCGGTAATATCCAGCATGCCCCAAGAAACTTCGCACTCTTTTTGAGTTATAGGAGTAGGTATATTTTTTATTACCTTGATTTTTGAGGGGTCCACCTAGATGCCATCAGCAGATATGAAATGCCCCAACACCACTCCTTCACTCATCATCATATGGTACTTTTCAGTGCTTAAAGAGAGCTGGGTCTATTCACAGCAAGTTAAAACCTTTTCCAAAATTTTCAATGCTTCTTCAAAATCTCTGCCATAAGGAGTAAAATCATCCATAAAAATTTCCATACTATCATTAACTAATTCTGAAAATATGCCAATCATAGCTCTTTGAAATGTTGCTGGTGCATTGCATAAGCCAAAGGGGAGCACTCTATATGCAAATGTTCCCCAGGGACAAGTGAAGGTAGTTTTATCCTGGTCTTCAAGAGCAATCTGGATTTGATTGTACCCACTAAACCCATCTAGGGAGGAGAAGAACTTATTCCTGGATAAAGTGTCAAGTACTTGATCGATGAAAGGCATGGGAAAATTATCTTTCTGTGTTGCCTTGTTCAGCTCTCTATAGTCCACACAGACTCTCCATTTACTGTTTTTCTTGGGTACTATTACTAGTGGAGACACCCACTCACTATCCGAAATGGGATATATAAATCCTGCTTCCAAGAGTTTCTAAATTTCTTCCTTCACTATGTCCCTAAGATTGGGGTTCATTCATCGTTGAGGCTGGCACACAGGTCAAGAGTCACTTTTGATATAAATATGATGGGTGCATAGATTAGAGGGGATACCCCTCATGTCTGTGTACTCCCAAGCAAATGCCCCCTTGTGTTTTTTTAGGAGACTGATCAAGCGCTTCTGTTCATCTAGGGAAAGTCTGGAATTAATATTCAGGGTTTTTCTAGACTCTACCTCGATAGGAACACTTTTAGAATTTTTCAATACTGGAACTATATGAGTGTCACTAACTAATGCCTCTTCTATGAGATTTTCTTGTTCCTCTTCACCTAGAGTAGTATTTAGGATCTGATAAATTTTCTTATTGACAGAAGTGGGTTCACTGATGAAATTATTAATGGCGTCATCCTTAGTTTCATCTTTAAAAGTTAAGGCCTTCCCTGTTGTTAATAATAGCTGAACGCCCTCTTCTTCCTCTGGCTCCATCCATAACAGGGTTTCGGCTTCTAAGCTCGGTCGAGCTGGAGGATAGAGAGTGAGGTTCTTTATGTCAGTGCCATCTGATATGGTCATAGATCCAGATCGACAGCTGATGCAAGCATCAACTGTAGCTAACCAAGGTCTTCCCAGGATCAATGGGTGTCCTCCTAGCTGCGACTTAGGTTGTAAAACCAAAAAGTCAACAGGGTACTCCCAAGAATCAATCGAGATAATGAAATCATCCAAAATTTCTTCAGGTTTAATAGTGGACCTATTTGCCAATTCTAAAATGGTGGGAGTTGGCCTAAGATTAGTGAGCCCAAGTTTTCTTACAGTTTCAATAGTCATAACGTTAATTGTTTCTCCTAATTTTACCAGTACGTTGGGTATCTGTGTATGCCTAATCTACATAGTGACAGTGGGATTCCCAGGGTCATCGTATTTGGCCAAGAGGGTTTTTCCCATTATTAATGCAGATAGCTTCCCTATGACATGAACAATGGGGGTATCCCTGGGTTTTCTTCTTGGTTTCCTTGTACACAGGTCCTGAACAGTTCTAGCATAGATGGGCAAATCTTGAAGGGCCTAAAGGAGGGGAATTTTAACATAAATAGTTTTTAGCTCTCCTAAGAGGTTAAACTAAGGTTGTCCCACTACCTTTGGTAACATTAATCTTTCAGGGTATGGTGGTTCTCTAATCAACTGGGTAGGTTGTGTGTCAATAGATGCATCATTCTGTGTTTTATCCACCATATTAGTAGGATGTTCAGCGTCTTCAATGATGGGGGTCGCATTGAATAAATACTGTGGGTTCATCCCTTCTTCATGCACAAGGGATGGAACATCCTCAAAGATCAAAGGCTCCAGTACCTTTCCTGATCGTAAGCGAATATCATTGCAAGGTATAGGAGTAAGGGAGTAAGCGGGCATGCTGACAGTCTCAAATTGATGGAATTTTTTATTATTTGGGTTAGGATTAGGTTGAGCAGGTAGCTGAGGTCGTATCGACATATTGGGGGCAGCATTGTTCTGTAGTTGCAGCTACGACTGCGAATAAGGCTGAGGATATTGAGGAGGGTATGGTTGTTGTGAAAATAGTTGATGTGGAAGCTGTTGAGGAAATTGGTTCCCTGGATGGAAATTCCTCCATCCAGGAGACCAAGAATTTGGTTGGTGTGGTGGCTGAACCTAGGGGTTCCAGGAGTTAAAATTTTGCATTGAAGGTTGAGAGGGGTACCATTGAGGATTAGAATAAGATGAAGGGAATTGTGTATTCATGTGCTGCATATTATTCCAATTATTCATGTTATTCAAAAATGGAGTCATACCTTGGTTTCGAGGCTGCCAAGGCTTCTTTTGTGCAATAATGTAAGTTGGTTCCACCTCTAGAGTTGATGCCTGCAGAACGGCCTTCAATTGAGGTAGTGATGGGAATTCTTTTGTGTCATGGTTCAGATTGCACAGCTGACACACTTCTATCTTGTCGAGCGAGAACTCCTTCAGAGGGTGGTTCTTTCTACATCTAGGGCAGAATACACCTAGTGTGAGATCCTCTACTGCTTGTTTCTGCTTTGCCCTCAAGACATCTATTTCCGAGGAGATGGAGCTCATCATTTCTGTTTTGAAATTTTTAAGGAGATTACCTATCTATGATTGGGTGGCTCCTCCATTAGATTACTTCTAAGTTCTGTCGAAGACATCACGTTCTAATTTGTCCCATTTGTCCCGCCTGTTATTCTTGGAAGATCCCCTGGAGTATCTTTTGCACAACTCCTCGATTTTCTCGAATGACTCCTTGGAGATATCCCCCTTTCCTAACAGGTTTAACATATCTAGGCAATCATCCCTAATCCTGTGAAGTAGGATTATTTTGAGCACATCTAACCCCATATTAGTCTGCCCAACTCTCTGCACATTATATAAAAGCCTTTCAACAAAATATTCTAGACTTTCATCATCCTTTTGTACCATTTTAAATAGTTCTTCTCTCTTATCCTTGGTATTGCAATACTCCTGATATTTCTCTAGGAACACTTGTTTCATCCTGTCCCAATTAGTGATAGTTCTACCTCCTAGGCTCATAAACTAACGTAATGCATTGTCCTTCAAAGTGGCAGGGAAGAGTTTCAGCTTCTATGCGTTGGTGGTGTAGTCATAGCTACGACAGAGAATATCAAATTAGAAAAGAAATTCATCTGGATCCTCTGTTTATTTTCCATAAAAGTGAGGCAACACCGATCGTGATATATTTTTCATGAGGGCTACCCCTTCTGGTTGTTGAATTGGGAACTGAAGTGTAGCCACCGTCCCTTCAGGCAGGGAATTGCCTTCATGATGATGATTTTCTCCCATTGCCTCTTCTTCTTCGAAATTGTGTCTATTACTCATATTTTCTTATGTTTTATCCTCTTCATTCTTCCACTGATCGATGAATTTATGATGGAACTATGTCCACTCTTCTTCAGTCACAACCTTCCCGTTAATGTGATAGATCATATCTTGATCAGTCGATCCGGCAGTACTAACTTTGTCTTCCTCTGCAGGGGTATTCGAGGGTGTTGTAGCTCCTCGTGTGTTCTCCACTGTAGATCCTAATGATGCCACTCCAAGGTTGGCAGGTCTTCTTCTGATGGGTGTTTCCTAATAGCAAGCCCTAGTGGAAGAATTGGTTCCATCAACCAGATCGTCAATGAATGTTCTTCTTCCCAATGTTGTACCTCTCCCACAACCTCGACCACCTGCAACGTTAATGTTCTGTGGGGTTCTAGGATTTATAAGATGGTCATGCTATACCCTTCTTGTATTCATGCAACCCAAAACATGCAAACAAAAAAACTGAGGAAGACTGAATAAAGACAATTACCAGATGCAGCTACAATAGTGTCTAATACTTATCCTCCCCGGCAATGGCGCCAAAATGTTGGGCACCCTATATGCAAGTTAATTAAATATAACATACAGAGTGTTCCATATAAATTGTCAACCCAGGGAAGTATTTTATTTCAAGGATAATATGCACTATAAATGCTTTAAACACTAAGTTTCTATAAGTAAATGGTCCTACTTTCCTGTTCAGCCACACTCATCCCATAATCCACTTAATCTAGTTTACTTTCTCAAGAATACAGCCACAAGTACCTTTTATGATGCTTAATCTAGAATTGAAAGATTCGGGAAATAATATATAGATTACTTTTGCAGAAAATGGAATCTTGATTGCCAAACCATCTAATGTTCCACCCAATTATCCTGATTTAGTCATTCTAGAAATCTAAAGGACATGAATTGAATTCATCTATTCTAGAAATTCAAAGTACATAAATGAAATTTTGCAACTATAAAAGTGAAGGAACGAACTACAAGGATCTATGGAAATAGCAATTGAAAGAACCAGGGATTAATAGGGTTGTTACAGCTATCACATAGTTGCATAAGGGTCAATTACCTATACAGTCGACTGACACACTATACCACTACAATCTTACAAGAAATGCAATTACTGTTTATCCAATAACACACTGTAAATCAATAACTATTGCAGCTTACTATGAAGAAAGAAAATTATCACAAAATCACACAACAAAATAAATACCTAATTAACTCAGCAATCCCTGTGGGAAGGCGAGCCCAGCCTTCACACAGAGACGCTGGAAATAACACACGTTAAAACGCCAAGATCTGAAGTAAAATCCTTGTATTAAAAAGGGTAGATGAATTTCGCAACCTTAATCACAGTTGATACAATAATTTAGTTAAATGTTCAACCCCTGGCTCAGAATGGTTTCCCATATTTATGCCATTACAATCATAACCTCTTTCTCCTATTATCGAGCAGCCATGAAGATCTCTAATCTTTAGGCTGCCCTAATTACAATAAGCTGTCACAGTCGTGGAAAGATGAAAGCAGCATATATAGGGAAGCTGTTATTTGAGCCAGAAATAATGATCCTGATTGATTGAGAATATATTCTATGGATTACAACTACTTTTGAGCAGCGTTGTACTGTTGCCTCCAAATCTGTCACAATCTGTTGCAGCTACCCTTGTACAGCTCGCATGGACTAATACACTGGGACTGCATTCTCTGGGAAACGATGGAATGGATGGCAATCAACTTTAGCAATGAATGTCCATCCATCCTTTGGCATGTTCAGCCCGCTCCACCTGTATCCTCTATATCTCAAAATATCTTTATAAAACCATCACATGTTAGCATAATTTAAGATGTAAGGTCCTGATTACTACAATCCTAAGCATTAATAAAATAAGACAATAATTAACCAAACCTTTATGACTTGAGGATTAAAGTGAGGGAAAAACATATGTTTAGCATGCAGAATAGGGTAGGATGAGGCAAAAAGAGGTGGATAAGAGTGGTAAAAAAGGGGCCATTTCTGGGCCCAACAGATATGCTTGTCTTGCATTGTTTGATGTCTGAAGTTCATCTTGCTAACCGTGATTGTATGACTAATCTAAGATAGTTTCCAGATGACATGTGTTATGTGAATATCCATGTTTTGGGCAACATGTGTAAGTAAGGGATAAATACTCCCACTTGCAAAGGCCAAACAATATTAGGATGGCCTCATGGTTGCAAAAAGTTTAAATTCTATAGGAGACGGAATTGTAGACTCAGATTTGATTTGAGTGTCAATGTATTGATCAATTGATAATTGGGAATTCATTATAGGCATGAAATAGATTTGAAAATACATGACTAAAATTTGTATGACGACATCTCATGTAAACTACATGCTTGTGTGTGACGTAGGAGAGATGATGAAAACATGCATAGCTCTTGGGAGGATGTACTTGGGTACATAGCTCCTTAGAAATATGTACTTGGGTGCATGGTTCTCGAAAAATATGTATTGGGTGTACATGGCTCCTCGGAAGGATGTACTTAGATACATAGCTCCTCAGATGGATGTGTTTGGAATAGGTTTGAAAACCTATAATTGAAGTTATTTTTATGATGATATCTCATATGAATTACATGGTTCTATGTAACGCAGGTGAGATGATGAAAATATGTAGTGGGTGTACCTAGCTTCTTGGAAGAATATGTTTGGGATACATGGCTCCTCTAGAAGGATGTACTTGGGTACATCACTTCTCCCCCTACCAACTAGGCACCGGTATGCATCATTGGGGACACCCGAGGTGTAAGACATCCAGTTAGACTTCTTTCCACACACAATTCATGCCGTAAGGGGACTGTCACAGGAGTGGGGACTCGATGAAGAGAATAACCCCTAGGTATTATGTTGTCTAGAAAGGGAGTGTCTGATCTTGGTAAGCACTTGGAGGAGGTGCTAGACTTTCAAGGCAGAGCTTCCATTGAACACACAAAAAGGTACTTAGGATCCTACACCTCCTCTGAGCTTGGTAAGCACAAAGAGGAGGTGTAGGATCCTAAGTAGAGCTTCCATTGAGCACCCAAAGAAGTGTTAGGCTCTGAATCTGGACTACCAAATCTCGGTTGAGTAATGTTGTCACAAGTGATCTGAGGCTTGCAAAAGTTTGGCTACCTATTGATGCACACCTTAGAGAGTAGAGGGAGGGTGGGTACACTCGAAGGACTGTATAACAAAGAAGACGTACAATCCTCATGCGAGGTGGGGAAATTCTTGTCAGTGCCATAGTTGTGTAAAGACAAAGTCGGATACCTATGGAGCCAAAGGAAATACTTATGCAGATAAGTATTTGGCTCATCTTGAAACTTCTTGTTGATATGATCCAAGCTAAGGAGAGGGATTCTCTAGAGTCACACATTAGATCACTTCTTGCAAAAGAAGGGAATAAATTCTGAATGGACACAAGAGTTCGAAGAAAGCTTCCAGCAATGAAGAATATTCTTACAAGTGCACCTAGTGGTGCATATTGATGTAGGAAATCTAGGATTTTGAAGAGCTCTAGAATGTGCCATTGGACAGGTGAAGGTGTGGTAGAAGCACTATAGTCCTGATGAGGCTATGTGAGAGATGGAAAATGCCATGTGATGGGCACATCCATTGTCGTTCAAGCAATGAAGCACTGAGGACAGTGCTAATGAAGGGGGAGGAGAATGTAACACCCCGGTTTTGACCTCGTTTGCATTTAAAGTATATGATGTAAATATTGTATTTAATCCTGGTGTGGAGCTCAAGGAAAAATCCCCACCATCGATTTAGCATGTTGTATTTCAGCAAGTAAATTAGATGCCGATGGTATTTTGTGCTAGCTAAGAACATTATAATTTTACATCATGTAACTATGCAATTAATAAAATATACCACAGCCGGCTATGTCAATGCGACCATTGAAGAGAAGGTGATGATCTCAGAAGGATAAGTTGGGGGGGACCATTTAAACCTTTGGTCCAATGGAGAAAAGACAAATGTCAAAGGGAAAACCCATAAAGCTGTCAACTACCCCTTTTTGTCTTTTGTGCCCAGTCATTTAGGAAGTGGTTGAGAAATTAATGCATGGGGATGGGAAGAGTATGGGAGTCAAATTTGAATTTGGGGAGCCACTCATTTTGGAAAAGTGTGTATTTGACTTGTTGGGCAAGTAAATTCTTGCAAAAAGCATGCCCAAGCTATTTACTCACCCACACCCTTTCATTTTTCACCATTCCCATGAAGGTTGGGCACTCTCACGTAGGTGAAGCTTGTTGAGCTCCTTCCCATACAATTTATGCAATTAAATCTCGTTTCCATGGCTGGAAAACCCGATTTTGTTGTGTTCAATGGATGGGAGAAGAGACCCGTGATTTTGAGGGTTTAAGGGGACGTTTTTCCCTCTACTCACGCGGGTGAGTTTGCTGGGCGTTTTTCCTCCACGATTCTTTTGGTTTTCCTCATTTTCCCATGCCTAGAATTCGTCCATTTGGGTTGTTTAGTGGTTACAGAGCCAAGTATTCCCGATTTGGAAGTTTGGGGAGGTTTTTTTTGCCCCCATGTTGCCCATAAACATTTTCCAAGTTCAAATCTACGATTTGGCGATTTATGGTGGCTATTTTTTCCCTTGAAATGCCCGTGGGTGATTTATGAAACCGTGTTTGCATTCTGAGGGGTTTTTTCCCTTTCACCGAATTGTTTTTAGTTGAAAAACATTTCCTTTTCATGCCCGGCATGTGCATTTTGCGGTTATGTGCATCCTTGTGTTGGCTTGGTTGAGTAAGTCCAAGAAACCCATCTGTTAATTGGTTTGCTTGGTTGAGTAAGTCTACGGAACCTAGCTATTAGATGGGTGACTGAGTCAGGATGTGATTGGTTGTCTTAGCTGAGTAAGTCCAAGGAACTTCCACGTTATTGGTTTGTTTCCCCCACGTAGTCTCTGAAACCCAACTGTGTGTTGGCTTGACTATGGGTGTGTGGTTTTGCTGCATGTAAGCCTATTGTTCCCTTGTTCCTTGTGGAATCATGCCCTACTTTGGGGTGGTAGCGTTGCTGAGAGATTGATGAGCATGCTGGCTTATGGTTGGGTGGAACGACACAGCGACATAGCTGGTTGCGGGAGGCATCAAGATTCAATTCAAGATAAGTATTCGTGTGCTTTCTAACTCCTACAACTGTAATTGTTTTACGGATGGAAAGATGAACAATGTTGAAATGTGTTGAATGTATGTGATTGCTTCCACTATTTACTTATTGATGATTAGGCATTTGCATCTATGTATGCTTCATTATTCAATGCATTTGTAAATGATCATGTTCATGGGGCTAGATTGCCCAGTTCCACAGTGTTGGTCACGTCCTCTCCACGGTAATAGGCGAGGGGACGTGACAGTCCACCACCTCCAATACATCAAATTTGACAATGGATCAAGAGGCATGAAAAAAATCTATCATGAAGCCATCGATCCCTAACGATTTCCATTTTTATGTAGCCATAACCACATGCTCAACTTCTTCTAGGGATATTGATTGCATTAGATTTTCATTTTGCTCCTGCGACCAATTTGGGGATGTTATTGGAACAATTTTTTGAATAATTAGATCCTTTCTTCTCGAGGGCTCAGATAGAATGGACCCATAGAATATAATAAATTCATGTTCTATATCTTCATGTTGAGTGACTGAGTTACCTTGAGCATCTCAAATAGATGATATGTGATTACGATGTCGATGATTAATCATTGTCTAGTGGAATAATTTTGAACTCATGTCCCCTTATTATAACCATTGAACCCTTGATTTATGATTGTACAAAATTTTCTCTTATGTATACCAGATGTTAAGTTGAAATTGCAAAACTTCTTCTATTCTCATTATCTATTCTAATATGCCTTCTTGAATGATTTATTGTTGAATTTTTTCCATTTCCTAATCAAGGCCCTTTTTCATCGTTGAATATATTTCCAAAGACCTCCTTTTTATATCCCTCAAAGCATTTTCTATATGCTTTAGTTGTTGCTGGAATCAATGAATTTTTCCTCCCCTTCGAATCACCCCTTCTTCCCACCACTAAGCATACAAATGTTGTATCTAGAATTGTTCAAACCTAAATGGGCAGATTTTGGGATGATCATCAAGATATGTATAAACATATAGACCATTTATATGATCCCACATAGGGTAGGATATGTTGGGACATATGACCCATATAGACATTAGGCATGTAGGCATGCAACATGTGCATGAAGGTATGCAACAATATTTGTTCTCCCTAGAGTTTAGACCATGTTTGTTGACTACCTAGTGCATAGTCCTCATCATTCTGATGATCCAAGACCTTTTTTATCATGCGTTCCCTCATTATCCATAGATGCACCCTCTTCCATGTTTTAATGCATGTTGATCCAATCGTGAGCCAATCTCCCAGGATTTAGGACCTAGACCATCAATTAACTAGTTTAACTGGAGCACCTTCCTTAATTTCATGCATTTTGGGATGATAGTGAACACCGATGACCATTAATAGTCAACTAAATGATATTGTGCACCCCCCTATCATCAGATACCATTATTTAACTCCCTCATGCGACATACATTTATACCTACCATCATTTCGGTTCAGTTAACTAGAGAATTGGCACTACCATCAGGAGTTACAACTAGTTCTATAGTCTAGTGATGGGAATCTTCCAAACTAAGCCTACCTCATGTATTGGATTCTAAATTCCTCCTAAGGCACATGAATTTATCTATTGATAATGTATTATAAATCTACACACATTGATGAATAGTATATGCATGGAAATTATTCCAATTGAGTTCCAAATATCTTGTGTTATATCACCTTTTTTCTTCTCTTTTTTTTTTGTATGTGGGGATTGTTTTTTGTCTCTAGATATTCTTGTAAAATTTTACATGGTATTAGAAACACTATGAGCAAAGAATTATTCTAGAGTATTTTCAGATTTTTTTTGCAAGTGTAGTTGCTTCCAATTTTGCACCAACAACAGTGGAGTATCCACATTATTCCTGGGGAAAGTGCATCCAATCAATTTTGGTTCATCTAAATTGGTATTACCATGTGTGATGCGCTCATGAATGTGCATACTCTTGAAGTAAATATTTTTCATATATTTTTGTTGCAAGTTATTGTATCACTAAGAGCATATTAGCAAAGCATGGATCATAATCGAGCTGTGATTTTGACTCCCTTCAATTATTTGGAATGGAAGTTCTACTTCGAAGTAAGGGTCTCTAAGGAGTCACCATGGAACTAGAAATGAACCAAATTCTCTTATTGATAAATCTAAGTGGTTTCATATATTGGATGAATCTTATGGTTTGATTTCTCTCAACATATCCCAAGATCTTTTGTTTCATCTTGAATTTTGACAACTTCAAATCAAGTGTGCACCAAGCTCAAGTCCCTCTTTGGAAAACAAGATCCGCTAAGTGGTCACCTATTGGTTAATGTGTTAATCTCATTTAGTCCCAGAAGTTTCAAAACCATTCGTGACTTCTTCACCAAGTTCAAGTCACTGACACTCCAACTCAAGCAATGTGGCATTGAGAGGCTATTGGTGCCTTTTAGTTGACAAAAGTCATTTAAGATTGAAATTGTCTTAACCTATTATAATTAGACAATGATAAGTCATCAAATCAAATTGGTAATATCCATTTTTTAACAAGTCCACTCGCAAGAAAAATCCCTGGTTTGGTGTTAATTCAAAGGTTTCTGCAAACCAACCTCCACTTAAAACTCAAAAAATGCAATAAAATAAACCTTAAATTTGATGATCTAGCCATTTACCATACACAAAATTAAAAAAAATTATTGCAACAAAACAAAGAAAATTATGCAAAAAAAAAAGCAAAAATTGATGTGCTCAAAGAACAACACTAGGAAACCAATGACCAATAGTTAGTTTAAGATCAATGCAATTATTAATATCACTTTTGCTGAATATTGTTAATTTATTGTAACTTTGGAAGATATTCCAAGTAGTATTGTATTCCTCTTCGGGAGATGAGCTTGGTCTTGTCAGTATCATTAAAAGAAGCAATGTAAATCTATGAATGTAAGTCGGGTCATTAGTACCCAAGTGTCATTATAATAAATGATTTTTGTAATGTCCAGTTGGACAAGTCGACCTTGACAACTAGTGAAGCCGGCCCCACTAAGTTAGATGTCAAGTCAACAGAAGAATATAAATAGGAGGTGACTCCCTTCATTTGTACTCACTCGTTCACGCTATTCTTAGCGAATGAGAGAAGTAGTAGTGCACCAAAAAGAAGGATAAGTTCTTGTCTGAGTTTTTACATTGCACTGATTGAGTTCTTATATGCTGAGGAAGTTTTGCGAGGTTTTCTTCCTTGTGGTTTCCCCAAGGAAAATATCTGTGTTCTTGTGTTCTTATGTTTTTGTGCATGTTGTTCTTTCATTGATCTTCTAGTGGAAAATTGTTTTAAGATATCATCTAAGCAATTATTAAGAAATTTCAACATGGTATCAGAGCCACCCTGAAGAGAGACACTGCACAACTAGGGTTTGTTGTTCTTAACAAATCCCTCAACAGATCAACCAGAAAATAGGGCTCCTCCAACTCGCCTTTGAAGGGCGCATCTTTCTATGGTGACAGAACTAAATTATGAGAATTTTCAATTTTGTACCAGTTACTGTTGCAGGGACAAACTAGGGTTTTAGTTTTCCTAGGGTTTCATCATCAATCTCAGAAAAGGGAAGATACAGTCTACCTCGCCTTAGGAGGGTGCATCTTTCCCACCACTCAACTCCACCTATGATCCCAACTACAAAATTAGGGTTTCTACTCCAAACCCAAGGACCTCAAGAAGAAGGTGAGTCGGGAGCTGCTTTATGCAAGTAAGTATATTTCTATCGATTTCCATTTGAGGTTCTCAGTTTTTTTCCTAAAGATGACACAAAATACCAAGCTAGATTAAAATCTTGAAGGGGCTGAAAACTTTAGAGCATGGAAGTACAGAATCATGCTCATCCTCTAAGAGAATGATCTAGACCAGTTTGTGAAAGAGGAAGTGAAAGAACCAGAAGGAGATGAAGCCAGATCCAAGCACAAGAAGCATATGATCATAGCTAAAAGAATCATAGCTGATTCAATCAAAGACAATCTGATTCCTCAAGTATCTTCCATGGAGACTCCAAAAGAAATGTTTGATGCCCTATCAGGGCTATTTGAAGGAAGAAACATTAATAGGAGTATGACCCCAAGGAATCAACTCAAAAGTATAAGAGCTCATAAATTAGAGACCATGCAATCTTACTTTACAAGAGTAACTCAAATCAAGGATCAATTAGAAGCCATTGGTGACATGGTTGAAGAAGCAGAAGTTGTAATGACAACCTTGATTTGTCTTCCAAGAGATTGGGAAGCTTTGATTCAAGGAATTTTTTCAAGGAGGAAACTAACCAAATTCCGGAAGTTATGGGAAGAATGTGTCCAAGAAGAAGAGAGGATAACAGCCAGAGAATAAAAGCTAAATGAAAATGAGGATCAAGCCTTAACTTCCCATACCAAAGGCAAAAGGAAGAGTCATGACCATCCTCCTAAGACTCAAGGGTTTAAAAGACCCAAGAGATATTTCTCAAGATTTGAATGTTTCAATTGTCACAAGTTAGGAAACATTTCAATTAACGGTCCCATGAAATAAAAAAGAATCAAGAAGATGAGAAGGTTTCAAGCACATGTTGCCGAAGACAGTGATTGAAAAGAAGAAGAGGAATCAAAGAAGGATGAAGACTCTAGTGAAGAATATGTTTTGATCTATGGCCTAACTAGATCAGTCTCACCAAGAAATGATACCCAACTGATTGATAGTGGTGCCTCCAAGCACATGACTAGTTTCAAGGAGTCACTCTCATTCCTTGAACAAAAGGAATCTCCACACAAAGTAATGCTTGGAGATGATTCTCAATATCCCATTAAAGGGTTAAGAGAAGCATATTATAAATTGGAATCCAGAAAACCTATGAAAATGAAGGATGTCCTATATGTTCCAGGACTAAAGAAGAATATTCTTTCCATTTCAGCTTTAGACAAGAAAGGCTTCATAGTTTCTTTTGTAGATGGAAAAGTACTCATGTGGACCAAAGGAAAAGCTATCAATGATGCAATAGAGAATGGAGTTGAGGAAGGAGGTCTCTACAAATTAAAGGGACATACAGATTCTAAATTCACAACCAGTACCATCAATCCAAGTGATCTATGGCATAGAAGGCTTGCTCATGTTCACTACAAACCTCTTCCAATTCTAAGTAAGGTGGTAACTAGTTTACCAGAAATTTAGGTAAAACATGAAGGAGTGTGCAAAGGATGTGCACAAGGGAAGAATACTAAGAATCCTTTTCCGAAAAGTAATAGTAAGGCAAAAGGGATCCTAGATATTATTCACTCATATATCTGTGATCCAATGCAAACCACTTCATGAAGTGGATACTCTTACTATGCCTCCTTCATTGATGACTACTCCAGAAAGAGTTGGATATACTTCTTGAAAAAGAAGGATGAAGTGTTTGAAATATTCAAAGAATTTAAATCCCTAGTAGAAAACATTTCTGAAAAGAAAATTAGGATTCTAAGGTCAGATAATGGAGGAGAGTTTACTTCAAATGAATTCAATGATTTTTGTAAAGAGGTCGGGATTAAGAGGGAGCTCACCATTCCCTAAAATCCACAACAAAATGTTGTGGTAGAAAGAAGGAACAAATCCATCATGGAAGTCGTGAAAGCTATGATACATGATCAAGATCTCCCAATGTACCTATGGGCAGAAGCAACAAGAACAACAATATATGTTCAATATCAAATCTCTCACAGTTCTCTTTGGAATAAGACTCCAGAAGAAATGTTTTCTGGTGAAAGACCAGAGGTAAGTCATCTAAATATTTTTGGTTTCCCTGTATACATTCATATTCACAAGGAGAAAAGATCAAAATTAGATCATTCATGAAAGAAAGGATTGTTCGTAGGATATAGTGAAAAATCAAAAGCCTTTCAAATATACATCCCAGGATACCATCAAAATGAACTTAGCAGAGATGTTACATTTGATGAATTTTTAGCCTTCAGAAAATCAAGAAATTAAAGACAAGGAAGATGAAAAGGAGCATGAAACTCCCAAAACTATTGAAGTTCCTAAAGAAATCAGAATTGAAGAAGAAGACCCGATACCTGAGGAGCATGATATGACAGAACCCCAACTACTTGAATATTTACCAAGTGAACTGTTTTCCCAAAAGAGAAAACATGCCTGGGATCATGAAGCAATTGAAGAAGAAAAAATACTTGGTGCTCCTGAAGGAGCCATCTGAGAAAGAACGAAGCCAAATTCATATCCTAGTTACATGGCCTTGATGTGTGATCTAGTCGATAAAGAACCAACTTGTTTTGAAGAAGAAATAAAACAAAAGGAGTGGGCTGATGCAATGGTCGGGGAATACCAATCCATTATGAAGAATGATGTATGGGAAATAGTACCTAGACCAAAGGACAAGTCACTGGTATCCTCTAAATGGATATTCAAAACCAAACACTCAGCAGATGGAAGTATAGAAAATTATAAGGCTAGATTTGTAGCCTAATGATTCTCTCAGAAAGAGGGAAATGATTATGAAGATACTTTTGCCCCAGTAGCTAGATACACCTCTATAAGAATTGTACTTGCCCTGGCCTCCAACATGAAATGGAAGCTACATAAAATGGACGTAAAGATGACATTTCTAAATGGTGTGATTGAAGAAGAAGTTTTTATCGAACAATCGCAAGGATTCGATATCAATGATCAGAAGACGCATGTATGCCGACTAAAGAAAGCATTGTATGGATTAAAGAAAGCACCTAGAGCAGGGTATGGAAGGATCGATGGATTCCTAATGAGCTTAGGATTTACTAAGAGTAAATCAGATTTCAACCTCTACTAAAAGGTTGATGAAGATGGAATTTTGATTTTGTTGCTATATGTAGATCATCTATTTTTGACAGGAGAATATAAGTCGATTATCGAATGTAAGAAGAGGCTTGGTGCAAAATTTGAAATGAAAGACCTTGGAATGATGCACTAATTTCTAGGACTTGAACTATGGCAACATTCAGATGAGGATTTTCTAAATCAAGGAAAGTATACTATTTAAATCTTAAAATGATTTGGAATGCTAGATTGCAAAGCTATGACTGCTCCAATGATTACTAGTTTGAAGCTACTGAATGATGACACCTCAGAAGTTGTTTATTCCATGCTATATAGATAGATCATTGGTTCGTTGATGTACCTCACCAATACTAGACCAGATATATGTTTTGCAGTAAACACCTTAAGTCAGTACATGGTGAATCCTAAACACATTCACCTAATTGGTGTAAAACATGTGATGAGGTATCTAAAGGGAACTTTAGATTATGGGCTCAAATATGCATCCAATGGAGAGATCAAGTTGCATGGATATGAAGAGTCAAATTGGGGTGGAAGTGCCAAAGACAGGAAAAGTACATCTGAATGTTGTTTTAGTTTTGGATCTGGCATGATCTCTTGGTTCTGTAGAAAGCAGATGAGTATTGCACTTAGTACAGCAAAGGCAGAATACATTGCAGCATGTTCAACCTGTAGCGAGGTAGTATGGATTTGAAATATGTTTTCAGCATTATTCAATACAGAGATAGATGTCACTGATATCCTACGTGATAAATTAGAGTTGTATCAAGATGACAAAGGATCCCATATTTCATGATAAGTCGAAACACATTGAGATAAAATATCATTTCATTTGGGATATGGTGTATAAGGGAGTTGTAAAGCTCAAGTACGTTCCCACTGAGGAACAAGTAGCAGATGTGTTGACTAAGTCTCTAGCTCATGTAAAGTTTGAATACTTTCAAGAAAAGCTTGGTTTGGTCTGAAAGGACCTCTCTCGAAAGAGAGAGTGATAGAAGATGTTGGATGGAGTGGTGAGTAGGTCAGTCTAGGGGAGGGTGCGTCTGGCTAGGATTGTTTGTCCCGAAAGGGTTAGTAAGCCAGACTAAAGACATGTTGATACTATGGGGATTAGTATGTCTGGCTAGGCTTGTTTGGTCCCCAAGGAGATCCATCTGTCTAACTAGGATTGTTTGGCTCGAAAGAGTTAGTAAGTTAGACAAAATGCCCAGATGTATCTACCGGATAAATCACTGTGATGTTGCTCTGAAGAAGATGAAGGGAAAGATGTATCCTCGATATTTCTATATTGTTGGTTGTTGATGACTGCTAATGCTTGAATATTGTTATATTATTGCTATATTGTTCATTGTTGATGACTGCTAAAAAGCTTGATGGTTGTTACAGTATTACTGATGAAATGATTGATACTGTTAGTAGTTGTTGATTGCTGAAAGGCTTGATGATTGGTCCAGTATTTCTATACTACTAATATGTAGATGTTTGATGATTAGTTGATATGATAATTATTATGTTGTTGTTATTATTGAGTTGTCTGTTTTCTTCTTGATCAGTGATTGATTGAGTCCGTATCAGTAATGATACACTGATGATTATAGTGGCATGCTACTTCAGTATTCGTGTATTGATGATGATGTCGATGTACCAACATATCTATGTTGATTATGCAGATAGTTCTCTAGCATTGATTATTGTTGAGTCTTTAGCACTAACAAGCTGATGATGATTGTTGATGTTGTCAATATCCTTACACAGATATTGCAGGAAATAAAATCAAATACGATGCCTCAGTATTCTCATACTGATGGAATAGAAGATGATACAGTACTCATAATGAAGATACAGACATATGTTGATTCAATATTCACATACTAATGTTTCAAGAAGAAGATCCAGAAGTTGATTCAAGTAGAAGACAAATAAAAGATGTTCGAAAGTGGACGAAAGACACAGACTTCAAGAAAAAGATTCAGAAGATTGCTAAGCAGAAGACAAATAGAAGATGTTCAAGAACATATGAAAGACGAAGACTACAAGAAGAAGATACAGAAGATGATTCAATGAAAGTCAAAAGATATCCAACAACACACAAAAGATGAATATTGCAAAAGATGTTCTAGCCTATATCAATGATGAAGATGCTAGACAAATGTTCCAAAAATTCCTATGACATATAGAGTCTCACCAGACAGTTGTAGTAGCAGATGTTGAATACCTTCCTAGTTAAGAGGGAGTGTTCATTTATTGTAACTTCAGAAGATATTCAAGTAGTATTGTATTCATCCTTTGGGAGATGAGCTTGGTCTTGTCAGTATCATTAAAAGAATCAATGTAAATCTTCGAATGTAAGTTGGGTCATTAGTACCCAAGTGCCATTATAATAAATGCTTTTTGTAATGTCTAGTTGGACAAGCCGTCCCTAACAGCGAGTGAAGTCGGCCCCACCAAGTTAGATGTCAAGTCAATGGAAGAATATAAATAGGAGGCACCTCCCTTCATTTGTACTCACTCACTCAAGCTGTTCTTAGCAGAGAGAGAAGTAGTAGTGCGCCGGAAATAAGGATAAGATGTTGTCTAAGTTTTTACACTACACTGGTTGAGTTCTATGCTAAGGAAGTTTTGCGGGGTTTTCTCCCTTGTGGTTTCCCCGAGGAAAATATTTGTGTTCTTTTGTTCTTATGTTTTTGTGCATGTTGTTCTTTTAGTGATTTTCTAGTGGCAAATTGTTTTAAGATATCATCTAAGCAATTATAAAGAAATTTCAACATATATATATTTTTATGCATGTTAAGATGTATTGGTACCCATGGAACTACCTAGATTCTCAAGAGGAGGAAAAATACACAAAAAAAGAAAACCAATACTCTTTTTATGTAAAACTGTTGTGGTTACAATCAATTCTCCTTCCTGCATCGTTGAAAACATCACGTTTTAGGTACCGCAAGCCTCTATCTCATCCCAAAAATAAATTATGAACTTCCTGGACTTTCTCGTCTACCCATATTTTTTGTCATCTATAGATATCATGACTACAAATATGAAATATGAAATATGAAATAGACGACAACTCTATGTGGCACATTGTTGTAAGCATCAATTTATAGTAAGCTTAAATATATTATGATCATTTTTCCCCTCCCTTATTTTTCATGTTGGTTAAGAATTATCCAATCTACCATTAGTTCTTTTTGGCAATAATATTATATAAATTTAAATATTCAATAATATTTTTACCAAATTATTGAAATAATTTCTACTTACTTAAAATATCAATCCCTACCATGCATAAGTAAAAGACATTTTCTGAATAATAATCCTTAGGAGTTTTTCAGGTTTGACAAGTTGAATGGAGAAAGATACAATAAAGGAAACAAGTTCACAATTGTTGCAAGATTTAGTGAGATGATCATAATCAAAATGATGAGATGATGCATGTGATGTTGTTGTATTCATCTAAAGGAGGAAAAATCCATAGTGTGATATTTCGTCCACAAACAATGTTTGTTAAGGAATTGTCTAATGGCATAACGTTTTTCATGTAGTTTATTTGGGTGTGAACTCTTTAGAGAAGGCTTCCTAATCTATTGTCAAAAGAAACTAGTTGTTGATGGTTAGGAATAGATCAACCACAATATTCTTTGTATTATGTATGGTAATAGGTGTAAAACACAACCAGCATGGAGTTCTCTCAGGAAATGGGCTCTCATGCCCAGCTCGCCGCCTTCAAGGCCCTTGTTCAAGCTGCCGCTCCTCAGGCATCTTAGGCAGCTTCTCATTCTTCTTCCAAGTTCGTGAAAAAGATGGACGAGATCCCTTCTCTAGAGCTCTCTCCTTCGGATCCATGCCAGAAAGCTCTCATCCTCTCTGAGCAAGCCCTCATTGGCAAGTTCATAGGGTTGTGGCCCAGCCCTAAGGTAGTGGAGATCTGGATTGTAGAACATTGAAACCCACTTCTGCAAGGACAGCTTTCTCTCTTTGCAGTTGGTCGAGGGTTTTTTGTATTCTTGTTCTCAAATAAAGAAGAAAGAGACCTTGTCTTTCGTTCGGGCCCTTTTTCATGGGTACGAGAGGTCAGTTTTTAGCCCCTTGGTCTCTAGGGTTTAACCCAGAAGCAGAGATCACTGCTGCTCCATTCTGGGTAAGACTCCCTAACCTCCCTCTTCATCTACGGGGTAAAAGTACTCTAATTGACATTGGTAATAAGCTAGACCGCTATCTAGATACTGCAGAACCAAAAGGGGGTCAGTATAGATGTGCCCATATCTACGTAGAGGTGAATATAGAGAAAGGGGTTTCGGAGGCCCTAAAGCTCACTTTAGGAGAATGGAGCCACATTCAAGAACTAGATTATAAGAAAATCCCTTTCAAATGCAACTTCTGTCATGTATACGACCACTTCGCTAAAAGTTGCCCCAAGCTTGTAGAACCACAGAAACCAGCAAATCCCCCAGCTTCCAATGATACAGAGTTCCAGATGGTCTCTAATCAACGCCGTCCTCCCTGACGAAAGGAGCCTCAAGCGTCTCAGCAAAAGGTTTCCCAAGATCATTCTCCTCTTGCAGATACTCCACAGCCGGAAAACAAAAATAGTTTTGCAATACTCCAAGAAGATGAAGCACAAGAACTTGAAGTTGTAGCTATCCAGGATTAGGGCAACTCTGGCCCCATTGGCTCCTTGGAGGTAGCTGAACAAGTTTCTCCAAAACCTGCTTCTCCAGGTTCAAAGAAAGATCTCAGTGTTTTGATTCTCGAGACTCCAACCCAGGCAGGACCGACATCCTTGATCCCTTCGTCAGAGGGAACCTCCGAATCTAAAGACTTTTCAGCTCCTTCTCCTCCCCTCACCAAAGGGAGAAAGACAAATAAAGAACGTAGATAAAAGGAAGCAGCCTCAAACATCAGCGCGGGCTCCCAAAAGAAATTGGATCCTTTCATTAAGGGGCACTCCTCTCCGCCTGTTTAATGTTTTGTTTCTATATTCTTCTCTGCTCACAATTCATGAGAGTCTACTCTTGCAAGCAGTCCTTCTCTCGAAATAGCATCAGAAAAATTTGTGATTCACTTCTCAAAGTACTTTTAAGAAGGCTAATTGTTCTAATAGAGATCATCATCTTTCCTTTTCAGAATTCCTCTTTGTACGCCTGGCTGGGCTACAACCTTTTTTAATCAATCAAAAAAAATTCAGTTTCTGTTAAAAAAAAAAATAGGTATAAAACACAACCCATTTATCCAAGAGTAACATTCTTCCAATAGATGGAATTGTGCACCATTTTTACATAGTGGGAAACCATGTTATGACACCCACACCAATATATTTATTGAACTTGTAAACCCAGGGAACTTCCTTACCTAAATGGTTTTGTAACATGAAGAAAAAGGTTTATAAAACACAAAACCAAGCCCCAAACTCAAACTCAAAGTTGGTTACTATCATATTAGGCACATTCTCCCATCAATAGAAAGAAAGCAACAATATTTACTAAATAGAATCAGTTGCCTATTAGGATCGATGACAATGACATTAAATGAATAGACATGGTCAATAAATTATTAATTGAAAGAACTCATCACATACTTTGTTAAGAGATGAATTATATTTTTAAGATTTATTTTCAATGTCAATTGGTATAAGAAAGTATTTTTCTGCAATGGCATTAGGTTTCAAATTTTGTTGTGAGAGAGGATCTAGGTCCTCTTGAAAATTTGAATCTTGGATGTAGGTTTTAAATTCTACTACGAGAGAGGATCTAGGTCCTCTTGAATATTCAAAGCTTTGCTAAGTGAGTGTAAGAGTGTGATTGGAATTTCACAAATTCAAATTTTCCCCATTGGATTATGTCTAGTTAAACTTTGGTATTTCTTGTATAATCCATTGTTTTTTCTCCAAATCTACTCATATTATTCCTAAATATATTAATATCTCATAAAACAAGTGTTTTTCACTTCCCAAACATATTTCACTCAAACTTATAGGCCACATGTAATACCCCATTTTCACCCCTGGATTGTATTGAATCAAATATGTAAAGGATGTAAATATGCATTAATGGATATCAAATCCAATTCCTAATTAGTGAATTCTTAAGTGTGTATCATGCAAATAAACTTATATGGACCATGGTAAAATCAAACTATGTAAATGCTTGTATTGAGCTATAATACACTAGAGCATTGACCTATAATATAATGCTTGTATTGAACTATAATACACTATAATACACTAGAGGGTGTAAACCTTGCCATTCATGGCACATAACTGAGCAGAGCTCATACCGATAGATTTATCATCGAATCCTCTATCCATTGAGGTATCATGCATGCATTTTGGAATTCATATGGGTTTTTTTTAATTAGTTCTAAAACTTACACTTAGAAAACCTGACAACAACTTCAAAGCAACTCAAAGAAAAATCCGCAGGGTAAAAAATACACATCCAAAAATTTCTTAAAAATGCATAGCCCACATATCGACACATCCTCTTCAAAAGGGTATCTTGGGTTTTTCAATTTTTGAAAACAGTGAAAAAAAAGATGGGATGGATACATGTGTATAAAATGATGCTGAAATCAGATGTGGTCACTTTCGAAAAATAATAAATAATTGTATATTGCGAAATAAATTAACAAAAAAATATGTAGACCACAGTGCATTTTGTGTAGATCATGCTCATATATATATAATTATTAATGTAATATTGAATTATTGGGGTTGGACACGAGACACTTATTAACTTCTTCAAATTTTTAAGGTCACACAGTTCATTAAATGCAAAATTTCACACATTAAATGACATCGGAATATTTAAAAAAAATATCATTGGGAAGCCAACAAAATATTCTACAATTTATTTTTTTACTACAAGTCGAAATTCACATGGCATATATGCGTTTCGAAATTCACATGAGTAAAAAATAGGTTTTCATCGCCAAATTTGGCCAAAAAGTGTTACCCACCTTCATGTTATCACCCATTGATAGTAAAATACTTTTCCACTTCTTAGATCCATGTTTTCTTCAAGGAATACGATTAATAAAAAGATAAAAAAAAAATATTTGTTATGTAATGCCCCATTAAATAATTTGTAATTGTAGGTGCATAATAATAATAACAACAAGGCTTAGCAGCAAAGCTGCATATTCCTTTCCTTTAGGGTTGCAAGGTTGAATTTCTTTTAAAACTCAATGCAAGATTTTCGTTATTCAAGATCAATTATAAATTTGTTGCTGATATAAGAAGAATATAAGAGGCTAATATTATTAATATGATTTTGTGATATAAGAAGAATATAAGAGGTTGATATTATTAATTTTATTTTGTCATCTTGGTTAAATTCAAAAGAAGAATCATAATTTTCTTCTTAGGAACAGGTCCAAAAGAACATAAGAGGCCGATATTATTAATTTGATTTTGTCAACTTGGTTAAATGCAATTATATTCTTGGAAAACCATAGGATTAACATCAAACTTGTTTGTTTAAACCTTTCCACAATGTCTCATTTATGTTGAGACCTACCATACCGCCCTCTACTCAGGATCTTCAAAGAAAAAATATGGATGTGCCCAAACAATATGTGTGTGTGTGTGTGTGTATGCGTGCGTGTAATTTCTTTTTTATTTATAAATGTTACACCTTATGCATCTCATTTATGAGAAATGGACTTTGCTTTCTCAATACAATGCTTTTTTAATAGTTTAAAGTATAGTTTTACAATGTTTAATTATTTGTTTACCATAATATCAAACTTGGTTGCCTAACCATATCCATAATGTCTCAATATCTGTTGAGACTTTCCATACCACTCTCCACTTAGGATCTTCAAAGAAAATATATGGGTGTATATATTTTATGGTAATTTATGGTCAATTTTTCTTTGAGAAAAAAATACACAGCTTGATTTTGACTTCTGATTATCTTGATACTTAAAAGTTACACCCCCACACAATAGGTTTTGAACCCGAAATCCAACGACAGAATATGATGACATCCGACGTATTGTACGAATGTGTCAGAAAGCAATGATGAAAAGTACTGAGCCTTTTGAAGTATTTTAGCGTCGTCAAATTTCTGATACTAGGGCATAGGTTTTTCGATGGATATGTCATCGTATTTCCAACACACTAGGGGGTAGGACATTCGATTTTTATGCGTAGGATATTCAACAGTTAAGTGTAGGATATTCAACAGTTAAGTGTAGGATTTTTTATGGTTAAGTGTAGGATATTCAGACACTAGTTTGTGGGATTTTCAATGGGTGTGTCGTCGGATTTCTGACACTAGTTCATAGTTTTTTTTGAAATACCATAATATCATATTTGAAATTGTTTGTCCCATGTCATCAACATTATCATCATCATCATCATCATCATCATTGTCATCATCATCATCAACATCATAATCATCATCATCATCATCATCATCAACATCATCATCATCATCATCAACATCGTTGTCGTCATCTTCATCATCATCAACATCGTTGTCGTCATCTTCA
>LPNX010863677.1:280809-310809 GCA_001517045.1 Pseudotsuga menziesii | reverse complement strand
TCATATATAATAAAAATTGTGTGTTCTGCATTTTTATGCTTGCTCAGTTTTAGGACTGACCTAAACCAAATCACCTGACGAAGAAGCTAGTGGACCTCCTGGGCTGTGGGATACTTGGATTTGCTACCGGGATTAGCTGGTCGGCTCATTCGCTTGGCTGCCGGGCTGGGTTGGGATACTCTGTTGGGATGGTATGGCATGGGTGGGATAGCATGGGATGGCATGGGCTCATAGTTCTGGGTTGGGTTACCTGGCTACTCGGCTTTGGCTTATGGGCTTAGCTCCCGGGCTGGGATGGAAACAGTCATCGCAGGAGGTTCTTGATAGCCGGTCATCTGATAGATCAGGGTTTTACGACATGGCACCGGCTAAAAGATGAGGAGAAAAACATATGCCTGCAGACAATGGAGAATTAGAGACCTTATGCTCGCCAAGGTCAAGGGATTTCCTACATGGATCGCTAAGGTACGCCGGTCTATTTTTCATCCCCATTTGTTTGCCCTTATTTAATGTATGCGATGTATGTTGTTGCTGTCATTTTCTTTTTCCACATCAAATTATATACTTCTTTTTCCCTGTTTTAATACCCGATTGTCTTCCAAGGGTTTGTGTGAATGTTTGTAGATTTTCATAGGGTTTCATTTCCATTGCACAGATTGCAATGGCTATCGACATCTTTTTCGATTGCCCAATATGTGCCGATATTTTCTTCTTAATCCTAGAATTGCAAAACCTGGTTGCTGCACGGGGATTCTTTGAAACCCTGCACGAGAAAAACCCTATCATATATTAGTGTTTAAACCCAAGCGATGGATGAAAGTTTGTGTTTTTTGGTGTTTAAACCCAAGCGATGGATGCAAGTTTGTGTTTTTTAAGGTGGAAATTGCTTCTATCTAGCTCCAAGAGGATTACAATTGGCCTGAATTCGTCAGGCTCACAAGCGGCCTGTTTTTGAGTCTAAATCACTAGGACAATGTCTTTTGAACTTACCCTGTGGGAACCTAAACTCTAGCATAATATTGGCTTCCATCTTGTAGTTTTGAAATTGTTGATACAATAATGTTCAATGTACATATTGTAAGCAATTAAACCTCTTTTCTTTTCTTTTGATAAAGAGGAACTGAAGCCATGAAGAATAGTTTGGTAAGTTATTTCTTGTAGGACTAACTTGTTTGTAACATATTTTGGTCATAGATGAGGAGGATCACCTATCCGAAATATCTTTAACTAGGTTAATAATCCTCTTGTAAATACCCATGCCTGATATTTTTCAGTAAAACCTTTCTTCCTCTGTCATCCTAGGGGATTATTTAAAAAAATCAATCATATACAGGGGAAAATAAATGATCAGATATCAATTCATAATGTCTTTTGTACTTATACTCCCAAAGGTTTTGGTGATAAGCATGGAGTGGGTTTCCAACATTCTAGCTGCAACATAATCATGGGAAATAATTGCTTGCACATATAATATATCAATAGATAAAAGGCCATATAGAATGTAGGATTTCTTTTAGAATAATGACTCTTAGGTTTTCCTATAACCTTATGCATTGCATATGCTAGAATAAATTCCCAATTGAAGTATGAAACTCTTGTAACCACAATATGTATGATAGGAACCCAAACATATTTAAAGTGCATATAATCATTCTTCCAATCCAATCTACACATCAAATACCTTGCACAGATATATGGATATCTTAGATTAGTGACTAGATACATGTCATTGTTCTTTGCAAAAAATATTTTTCCTTTTATCCAATATATTGCCAAAATATTCTTCATATCATTTTCCTTGTGGAATTGTTCTACCCAATTAGTTGTCAAGTATGTTTCAAGTTCATGTATCTTATATTACTTCTATGATTCTGATGCTTGAAAGGAGGATTTTCCTACTCTACATATCACTATGTTGAATTATTCATTCAATTACATTAGAGCAAGGAAGAAAAATGATTTTATTAGCAATATTGTGTAAGTGAGATCTTCTAATAATAGAGAAAACATTGTCATCTATATTCATGTTTGTCACCAAGAGGAATCACATTAGGGTAATATTCATCCTTGAATATTATAAAAATATCTACCCATATAGGAAAACTTAGTTGTACTGATTAAGTATTTGATAACTTTGATTTTTTTTTAACATGCTGTATGTCAGTTTTTTCCAAGTAAATTACTAGCACAAAAGAATATATTCCTTCTTCCATCTCAATATCAATAGCTTTTTAAACTTCAATGATTTTCTTCTTTGCTTTGAGAGATGGATTTGAGGTTCTAGGAGTAGACCTTCTTGGTGGCATAATAACTATAATGTCTACACTCAGCATGGGGAATAAACTTACTATAAATGCATTTTGAATGAAGTAAAATGCATTACTGTAATGGAATGAAGTATCAACTTACCATAAATGCATTTTTGAATGCATTACTATCAACTTACTATAAATGCATTACTATTTTGAATGAAGTATCAACTTGCTATAAATGAATTTTTGAATGGAAGAAATGGAACTAGAAAATGGCATACCTTTGAAACCCACGGCTATGGTGAGTGACTCATCCCTTGAATCAAATCTTAGATCATGTTGTACTATTACAGTAGTATTTATCTTTCTCTTGTTCTTGAACTTCTTAGGTAGCAGTTCTAAGTGCAATGTCATTGGTCCTCTTTATGCCCTTTTCCACAATGATAACGTGTAGGCCTATGTTTCTTCACTCTCATTGTCTTCTTCGATCATGGCTCTACAAATGCATCCTCCATATCATACTTTGTGTTTTTTGGTGTTTAAACCTAAGCGCTGGATGGAAGTTTGTGTTTTTTAAGGTGGAAATTGCTTCTGTCTAGCTCCAAGAGGATTACAATTGGTTTGAATTCGTCAGGCCCACAAGAGGCATGTTTTTGAGTGGCCGAATTAAAACTTAATACGTAAACCATAGACTCAATCATATGGTGAATCTAATTTTTGTTATTGATCTGCATGTTGGTCATGTACCATTTCTTCATCTTATAGATCTATCCCTGTAATGCCTATTAGTGTCTCAAGTGAGACTTTACCCTCCTTGAGGGTATTTCAAAGTATGATTCTAATGGGTTCATTGTTGTCCTATGCATCGAACCCCCAGTTTAGTATTTAGTGCCAAAAATCCCCAACCTAGCTTTAAAATTTTCACAATTATAAAGTGTTATAAAGAAAATCCCTCCATCGTGACTTAAATTAGTCGGGTCTTTCCAAGTCCCATAAAAGAAACCCCAACCATAGGTCCTCTATAACTAGATAACCAACTTGGCATGGGATTTCCTGTTTTACTTCAATTTTTCAAATTGCAACAATTATCTAACTTGTGACAAAGCTTTAAAAGCAGGAACATGTTTGTCATCAAATATCTATTTTTTTGGCTAACTAGATGCCCCACAAAATGAGGCAAGCCTCTTATATAAACTCCTTAAGTTCTTTTTTATAAAACCATAACCTCAAGCACTCTTCTACCATTTCTCCATGATAGACATTTGGGATGGCTGTGAGTTGTTCTGTTTCTTTCCAAAGATGTTGAGCATAAAGACATTTAATTACTAAATAAGAAAGTTACGCTTTTATGGTGAGGGGATGCCTAGAGCTATATCGATAGTGATAGGTCAAGCATCTAACGATCAACTCACCCTTCCCATATAACTTAGGTAGAAAAAAAGGTGACCCACCTAGTGCTACCACCATATTACCAAGAGAATACCCGACCAAAATAAATCCTCTAGGACCTAGTTGCGTAATTAAATTCTGACTATTACTACTACCTTCATGAGTACTTATTTATAGATCTCTATTAACACCATGATATTTTATACTATTAACTCCACATAATATTGATTGACTGGAATTATAAGGCCAATTTAAATTAATAGGATTAAGTATAAACACCTAGGCTGGGGCTGGGGCTGGGCTGGTATAAGGGTAAATAAGAATAAATGAAGAAAATACTAAAATTAAAAATTGGAAAGGTGTGAATGCATAATGAAGCATATCAATTAAACATCAGTGACTTGGATGAGTCCCTGTGAAAAAAATAATCTTAAAGAAGAAAACATGCACTCAACTTTTTGAATTTGAAAAAAGAGAAAAATAATAACGTGTATGACCTGAATATAAAACAAACACTAGTGTACTGTGACAACAGAATGAAGTTTGGCAGCTTAGTAGAGACTACGGGGACTTCACTTAGTGAACCTCTCACATAGCACGTGCGATCGTGGGATATTAAAGAATACCCTTAATTTCGAGAGATATTGACCCAAAATCTTTTTGTTGAAACCCCCTCCCAATACTTAAAACTTCCTCCCCACCCCATTTTATTCCTCAATCCTTATAAACCACCCTACCCTCCCCCACCTTAAACCCCTCATCCCCCCAATACCTGCAATATATTGATTTGATTTTTTATAATTTTAAAACCCACAATATGAACTAACGTGATAGGATATTGGTAAACAAGTGAAGACCCCGTGGTAGAGATAATCCTGGAGGGTTTATAACAAGCTTGAGAGGTTGTGAGGTCTCTTGTGACATGGGCATGAATGTGTGGAATATTTTGAACAAAAGGGGAAGATTTGTACTGTTCACATTTCTTGTGTTTTGAAGTGGATGGTGTAAGAGTGATGGGTAGCTCAAAAGGTGCCAAAGGTTGATAGCCATAACATGCTTCAACATGTGAATAACCTGTAAATTTATAGATTGCGTGATTATAGTTGTGTTGAAATACATGACATAACATGCTACAAAATGTGAATAACTTGTAAATGTATATATTTATCGAATATAGTTATGTTGCAATACATGTAATTTTGTAAATAGGAATTCCATAATGTGTTGTTAGAATAGTAGACAGAAAAGGAATGTATCAAGTTGTGGATACCAACCTTAGTGGTAAGGACACTGGAAAATACATGTATATGGACTCCCAAGGGTGAGAAAGCAGCGATAGAGTTGGTAGAGTACCTACTTTTTCTGTGCTAGTTTTCTTTAACTGCAAATAACATATGATCTAAAAATGATTTGACCTAATGAGTCGTGTATGGCCAAAATGAGTTTGATTTAGTTAAGTAAAATGATGTATTATATGCTATATGGGACCAAGAAAAGGGTATAAATTATACAACTATTTCTAGTCTTCATAAGAAAGATAAAATATATCCAAAATATGTAATATCTGAGCTACGGGACGACTCAACATATCAACCACATAGTTAGAATTTTATTTTTTATTTTTTATAAGAAGATGGAACTTTTGGATGTATGGTATGTTGTACTATCATTAAATCTTACTTATTATAGATGAAAACTATCATATCTCAATTAGTGACATGTATTCATAGCTCGTATCAATCACACTATTAATATTAGCTACGTCGCAATTATAACATATGTATAACTTGTGTTTCATATAAAACGATTCATAGAATTGTGTAATGATATAATACCATTGATGGACCATACTTATTCATAAGTGGTTGGCATATACAATATGTATTAAGATTCAATACGGGTATGTAATAGATTACAACAGAGATTACCGATACCTATTAGAGGTTAAGCTCTTAGGTAGAGTCTATTATTCCCATTAGACTGACATAGTAAGGAATAGTTTATAATTTACGTATTATCCATAATAAGTGATGTAATTAGTCACAAATTCATTTAAAATGATATCATAGAATTAAATACCTTATAACCACCACAAGTAATGACATAGTTTAACTTTGGAAAATATAAATTTGTTTGCTATGTGGAGCCATCTTGTGATTTGAGATGATATTGCCCAATTTTTTCAATTAGTTGCATTATTTTTCCATCCGTTCTACACCATAAATTGATGGTTTTTGTTTGTCCTAAGTTTTATGTGGTAGATTTGATTGATCATTTTTTATGGAAATGAATGCTCTACTTCTTCTTGTCAGAGGAATGAATGCACTGCCACCACCTCTCAATCCAATGACCACCTGTAATGGTTGTATTGTAGACTAAGATGGCATGACACCACATAATGGCCACATATAATTACTACTGTGCAAGTTTACACATATTCACATCCGCTTATGCTTGACATGGCATTATTTTCTTTTAGAGGGGTGATGCAAATCTTGGTCTTGATATACTTAGATGCAAAGTGATGTAGTCCCATAGTTGAGATTTCGACCCATCACTGGGGTCATCAACGCAGCATGGTCTAGCATATGTTGTAACAAAACTAGATATAATAACAATAACATAGGAAGCATTAGGTACAAAGAGAGGCAACAACAAATGCAAGTATTCTAGCTTACAACGTGAATATGAGGTTTCTGACTGGAAGCAGTACCAGACGCAGGTTGGCACTCAAATGGGGGAAGCCTATGGGAATCACAAAGGATCGTCATCAAAGGAAGAGCATAAGTATCTTGGTACTGTTAATAAGTTCATCACAGACAAAGCTCCCAAAAGGTAAGGCGATATGCTAGAATATCATGCTGCATTTTATTTAATGGCATTTGAATATATCAGTCTTTCAGTAAATTAAAATTCACTTTATAAACTTTCACTTTTTCATATTTGAGTTGGAATATTTACATTTATTTTAGATTATATTTAGTTTACATATTGTCAATTGTGTTCTATTATATTTATTTTGCAGGTCCTGAAGAGTATGCAATTCTGGCATAATGACAGAGCTTAATGGAAGTGATATTATGAAGGGTTTTAGTGTTATTTAGAAGATAACTAGAGAATTCATTTGGATTGTTTTTTCGTCCTGAAGAGTATGCAATTCTGGCATAATGACAAAGCTTAATGGAAATGATATTATGAAGGGTTTTAGTGTTATTTAGAAGAGAACTAGGGAATTCATTTGGATTATTTTTGGATTATATGAATTTTATGTATTGTGTGGTATTCTTCCATTATGATATTTGAAGAGAAATGAAGACTTTTTTTTATTAGATATCTTTTATGGCCTATGTGGAATTTTCCAAATGGTGTATTTGAAAGAAAATGAAGAATGATTTTTTAGTGTTTTTGGATTATATAATTTTATGTACTGTGTCGTATTTGCTAAGTATGGTATTTGAAGAGAATGAAGAATGCCTCTAAGGGTTTTAGTGTTTTCCGAAGAGAAATAGAGAATTACTCTTTAGTGGTTTTAGATTATATTAATATTATGTATTATGTGGTATTCACCAAGTAGGGTATTTGAAAAGAATTGAAGAATGCATATGTAGTGTTTTTGGATTAATTTTATGTAATATGTGGTATTTTCCAAGTAGGGTAGTTAAAAAGAAATAAATAATGCTTTGGTAGTGTTTTTGGATTATATGAATTTTATGTACTTTGTGGTATTTTCCAAGTAAGGTATTTGAAGGTCTATAAATGAAAAATGCATCTCTAATGTATTTGGATTATATGAGCCTGATGTCTTGTGTAATATTTTCCAAGTAGGATATTTGAAGAGAAATGAAAAATGTCTATGTAGTGTTTTTGGATTATCTGAATTTATATACTCTGTGGTATTTGCCAAATAGGTTTTTGCAAAGGGAAGAGACAATTTTTTCTTATTTCAATTATATTAATATTTTGTCTTATTACTTCATTTCTATTTTGATTTCTCTCTATCGCAAATCATGTTTTATATTGATATTTCGATTTATTTGTATTGAAAATGATGTTTTATATTGATAGTTTTTTTAAATTAGATTTTTTACTAAAAAAATATATTTAATTATTGTTACTTATTTTGTGTTAAAGTTATTTTTATGATAATAAAAATAAAGTAGAATCCCTTTAAATAGTTTAAGAGGAGATCATTTAGAATTTATGAACTATATAATTCTAAAAATTTACAATTATAGTTTTGATGTCTTTTATTTCCTACCTACTAAACTTACTATATACTCTCCTTTTTTAAGTGTTATAAAACTTTTTTTTATGTATTCTAAATAATTTTTTATATTTTATTCTTATCATAATAAAAACAAAGTATAATTTCTTTAAGTAATTATGAAAATTTACAATTATAGACTCTAGAATTATGAAAATTTACAATTATAATTTTGATGTGTTTTATTTATTTTTTAGTGTTCTAAATCATTCCATTAACTTATATAAGTTAATGATAACATTAAACAAAGAATAAATTTGGTCCATTTTAATGTTTCAAATTTGAGCCATTAGTAGTAAACAAAAACAACCTTTCTTGCATATCTTTCAATAAATAGGAATCAACATGTTTTACTTTCTCAAGCAGTTTTTAGATCAGTAGATACAATGTTTGATGAATACAATTTTTTTTTTAATTAATATACAGTACCCCGTCAGTTATCCGACATTCAATGCCTAGCAACTGTTGTCGGATTTCATGTCAATCTGACGAAGTTGCTGTGGCTCCGACGGTAGATTGTTGTTTCATTTTCAACATCCCGGGGCCCTTGTTCGACAACCTTGTCGTAGGAAATTCGACAGCCTTGCCGTAGGAAATTCGACAACCTTGCCGCAGGAAATTCGTTGGCCTTAGCGTAGGAAATTCGACGGCCTTGGTGTAGGAAATTTGACAGCCTTGGCATAGGAAATTCGATGTCCTTGGCATAGGAAATTCGACAGCCTTGGCTTGGCGTTGAATATCCAACGTTATGCCACCGACGAAAAAAAAATTGAGGTTGTCGAATTTTATACATGGCAGCCGTCAGATTTTGGGCTCAAATTATGTTGTGCCCTTATCTCAATCCAATCATTACACATTGAAGGATGTAACAAAATACCATGTTTCTTATCTTTGTTTCTTAACTCTTGTTTCTCATATCTCCCCCAAAAGGCTAATTTTATCATACCTCGTAACTATTTTATAGCTAGATTGTTTGCAAAGGGTATTGTTGTGTTTGTTTAATTCTAAATTATAGACTACTAAAACAAAAATGGTACAGCTAATTCCATTCAACCACTGAAAAAATAGTCAAGTTCAGAATCGTAACTAATTGTAGAAAGTATCTTCAGCTTATTCCTTGAACCCAAGTTTCCTAGCAACTTAGGGATTTTCAATTAGCTACATTTACTGTTGCCACACGATAAGGAAAGTATTTGACCTATGGAAATCCATTTATTGAATCTAAAGCTTCCTCAACCAACCAATGATGTTTTATAATTCATTTCAATCTTAGATTGTGAAGAGCAATTAAATGGTTTATGATTCTCAAGATGGTTACATATTTATGATTGACATTCCATTAACACTATAACGTTATCTGAAAGCATCCTACTTTCTAGCGTCTGGGCATGATGTTTTGAATGGATGATCAATCTCTCAGCAAAATTGCATATTTTGTTTTAAATTTAAAAAAATCAGAATAACTTACTTACTTGACAAGGGCATGATATAACCAACAATACAATCGAGAGAATTGAGAGTGTCCTACAACCCCAAACTCCTTTCTTTCTCTATAATCTAGTAGTTTTCAGTAGCATTCCAAAGATATTTACTATATCCATTTTGAGCAACAACTGCAATAAGAATAATCAGTGTCCAAAATGCAGACAAAATCACAATCTACTTAGTGCATGTTCAACTTGAGCAATATTCTTAATATTATATTAAAAAACACCATTGAATTGTTGAAACTTGAAAGAGTAAAGACAAAGCCATGTAATTTGTTTTTTTTTTATCAGTAAGCAGGAGAAATTATATTATAGTACAAAATGGTGATACAAAAATGATATACAAACAGACCTGGTTTGCTAGCTGCACTAGACAGAACCAGTCTGGACACACGCAGGGCTCATAAAGGCCATCCCCGAAGATCTGAAATGTAGCAGGAATTCATACAAGTCTATTACCTACCAAGATCCCAAAGAAATGGCTCCTATCATACCATTTTATCTACTTCTACTGGAGCACTCATTATATTGAAGCCAATATGAATACCTACAAATAAAACAAGAACCTAGACCCTCCCAAGGCATTGAGCCACAAAAAAATAGAACTACCCTTTTTATAGCCGGTGGATAAACCGCACAAGTTAAAATCCAAAGCAGTAGACACGGCTCTACTGATGCGCCCCAAACAAAACAAAATATAATTTTTTTCCCCAAAAAACATCACAATGTAACACTTCAACCCTACTTACATTGTAGCAAAGCATAAAGTCCACATAACAAAAGATCTGATATTCATCTACCCACTTCCAGGTTTGATCCTAGGTGCCGCTCCTCTTACTGAGAGTGAAGATTACTAGCGCCCTCATTGACAAGAGAATTGACAGGAGTATTCACTAGGGTGGTGGCTTTATCCCCTAGACTCTCCAAAATCTCCCTTGCAGGCTGATCAAGAAGCCGAAACCTAGTCGAACTTTCCTGCTGCACCCTCCGGATGAGGTCCAGAGCCTCCCATATTCCTTGTGCAGTCTAAACCTTGGCTTGTATATCTCAGGCCAGAAGAATACAAGCAGTCCAGAAAGGATTGATCGTCAAGGGTCTTGTACTCCCTGAGGAGATCTAACTCCTTAACGGTGATGAAAGCATCTATTGTCGAGGGATTCTCCGCCATATACTGGTTGCCCCAGTTAAAGGGTCTCAAGCTTGGCATAGCCCCGATGTTACCTTCCCCTCTTCTATCTCCCCTCTGACGGTTACGAATTATCTAGTAGTGAGGAATTATACCATCACACAGACTGTTATTAGATCTCAAAAGGAACAGAATCGACACAGTGAGTGAGACCCTACGCTCACGACTGGGTAAATATATAAGCCACCATCCTTTCCTCCACCGAATTTTTGCATTGAATCTGCTCATTTTCCTTAACCTCCGTCATTCTCTACTCTTCATCATGCTTCACCAGATATTTCATGCAGTGTGGGAGATTCACCACCTTTTGCATCATTGAAGTCCAGTTGATATAGAGATCTGTGAAATTCCCCGTTATTACGATAGCTAGCGTGGGATCTGTACCTGTAGGCTCGCAAGTTCAACTCCTCTCCTTCTCCTCGCACAGATTGGCCAGTGTGTTAATCCTACAAAGTGAGGTGCAACTTTGACGGTTAACAATCCCACCTGCTAGCAGACAATCCTTCAGCTGCAACCACGTGCTATGTACCTTCACCGCGTATTTAGGCATGTGGTACCCCGACCCCACCTGGCGATCGAGACATCTCATGGAATTCCTCGCCTGCCACCACTGCACTTGAGGCCCCGTTACATAATAACGATATGACGGATGGTTTAATTCCCATTGAGTTGGAGCGCCAACTGTCCACCACCTACTACGGGTTGGGGCGTGTCTGACAGTTGTGCATTGTACAACTACCTTCCCTGTCATTCTCTGCCAACTTCATGCAACGTTGCCATATTTCCTGTTTGTTTCCCCTGTCATCAAGCTCTTCTGCATGGAAAGAGCATCAAATTTCCACTCCTTCATTCGTGTGACTGTCTGCCACCTTGTTGCTCGATGTCCTCACATGCGAGAAAAGAATGGCTGAATGTTCTGCTAGGATCCTTCTGAGAGCAAACAATGGTCCTTCCCATCACCAGTTCTTAGAGACCTATGAAGTAGAAGCACCATTTTGGAGTCGTCGAGCCATGTTTATTATAATCTGTGAATCACCTTCCACCACCAATGGAGTCTTCCATGTTTGCAGTGCCCATGATATTCCATTAATTAGTCCTTCTAGCCCAACCATATTGTCTATGATGTTTCCAATTGATTGCCATATCAAGCTGAGGATATATCCATCCGATTTCTTGACAGCTCCTCCAAAACTTGCAGGGCCTAGGTTTCCTTTGTCCGCTCCGTCAAAATTGAATTTGAAGGATCCAGCTGGTGGTCTAGTCCAAGTTTTCACACCATTAACAAAGGTTGGTGTATGGTGATTGTTTCTTTTAGGTGTGCTTCTATAGTGTTCCATATTTCCCCTTGTTTTCGGTTTTGTTTTCAAATATTTGATTGTTGCGAGTTTTCCATAGTTCCCATACGGTGAAACCAGGGAGAAGCTCCCACAGTCTATTAACAATTTTATTTTTGAACACCTTCATGAGCCATTCTGCAATTGTGATATCCGACCTTCCTCTGTGTCGGTGGTTTTTTTTTAAAATTGATGCTCCTTTTTCCCAAATTGAGTTTTCCACCTTACATTCATCCAAGAGATGGTTGATAGTTTCATTTCTCTCCTCGCACATACAGCACCTAGAGGGTCCAATTATGCCCTTGGTCTGAAGGTTATCCCATGTTAGGATGCACAATTTGAGCATGAGCCAACAAAAAATTGTGACCTTTGGCCACCATATACCTTTCCATATTTTCCCCCATTGGGCTTCAGGTTCAATATTCTGAGTCCCTGTTAACAAACCTAGGGCTTCTTTGGGCTTGAGATTGCCTATGTTGGAGTACCCCCACCTGAGTTTGTCCGGTCCATCATTATTAGTGATTCTTCCGAAGTTAAGATCTGTCATGAATTCTTCTATATCTTCCCCTGGAACTTGATCTTGTTACCAGTTGTCGTCTTTCCAAGTCCTAAAGAGTCGATCATTGTCTCTAGTATCACAAAAATTTTCCATCGTGCTTCGGGAATGGTTCTGAAGAAAGGCGCTTAGAGTAGGGAAGGTGTCACCACATGTTAGCATTGGTTCCTGGTTCCATACATCCTTAGAAAAACATGTGGTTCTGCCATCCCTCACTTCCCAAAAGCTATGTTTCTGTATCAATCCTCTATTTTCCTACGCCGCTTTCCATATACTAGACCCTGGTAAGTTTTCTCCAAAACGCACCAACGATTGCTTGGGCCAGAGAGGAGCATATTTCAGGTGCCACATTTTGGCCCATGGTTCCTCCTCATAATTTATCCACCTCCACCATATTTTGGCACTCATCACCTTATTACTATCTAGTGGGTCTCGTAGTCCCATGCCCCCCACTACTTTAGGAGTACAAATGGTTTGTCAATCCACCAAAGGCCATTTCTTGTTCCCTTCTGATCCTCCCCATAGGAAATTCCTCTGAATATTTCTGATTTGTTTAATAACAGATTTCGAGGATGCCAGCACCGAGAATAGATATAAGGGAATTTCCTAAAGAACCATTTTCACCAGGATGAGACTGCTTGGAAAATTAAGGGTTCTATAGGTCCAGATGTTGAGCTTCTGTTTAATTTTATCCAGCAGCTCCTTCCATGATATTTGTCTAATGGTTGATTCCTCTAACAGTGCACCCAGATATTTTGATGGAAGTCTTCCTTCCAAGAACTCCAATATTCTGAGGATATTTCTTTTGGTAATTATCAAGGTATTGAAAAAGTATGTTTGATACTTTTCCTTGTTAATTTCTAGACCACTTGATTCCAGGAATGTGTTCAGACTATCTTTGATGCCCCTGGCCTCCTGGACCGATGATGGTTCCATAAGCATATTATCATTCACGGACTGTTGATGGGTTTGGGGGTCCATCCCTGCAATCAGAGCTAGGCCATGTATCTTGTTCTCAACTCTTCTATTTTTTAGCAACCTTCCTAAACCTTCAGCCGCTATGATGAAAAGGAAGGGAGATAGGGGGTCCCCCTACCTTAGTACTCTATTGGAATTGAAGGGGGTTGAAGGGGATCCATTAATCAATATTGAGAAAAAGGCCGAAGAGACCATATTCATTACCCATTTTGTCCAATCTTTTGAGAAGCCAAAAGCTTTGAGAATTCCTACTAAGAAATTCCAGTTCAATTTGTCATATGCTTTCGATATATCTAGTTTTAGGAGCATACCTGGAATGTTCTTTTTTTAAGTGAATGAATTGTTTCATGGACTAAAATAATGCCATCCAGGATCTTCCTTCCTTCCATGAACCCGGCCTGCTCCAGTGAGATGATGAGAGAAAGTAGGGGCCTTAGACGATTTTCTATAACCTTAGAGATGATTTTGTAGATGACATTGCACAAAGCAATCGGTATTAGTTTCCCAGGATCCCCTGTAACATTTCCACTGGGGATGAGGGTTAGGAATGTAGAGTTAAGAGCTCTCAAGATATTCCTTGTCTTCCTAGAGTCTTCCACCAAGGCCCATATTTCCTCCTTTAACCAGTCCCAACAAGCATGGAAAAAATTCGTAGTGAACCCATTCGGTCCCGGTGCTTTGACTTTTTCCATTTGCTTGATATCCATCTCCAATTCCTTCATCTCAATGGATTTTCCTAGGATGTTATTGTGTTCATTCGTTATAAGCTTGGGGATATGTCGAAAAACTTCTCTCTGAGCTTCCTCTCTGTCTTCTTCCGCTTCCTACAGAAGCTTAGAAAAATACGAGCTCAAAGTGGTTTCTAATTCTTCTTTATTTTTAGCTATATTCCCATCCTGCATCTTCATTCTGTCCAGTTGATTCCCCTGTGTGTGTTGGATGGCCACTTTGTGAAAAAAACTAGTGTTTAGTTCCCCTTCTTGGAGCCATTTAACCCTTGCCTTCTGGCTCCAATAAACTTCCTCCTGTTGTTCTCTTTGGATGAATTCTTGTAACAAGCCCTTTTCTTGGATCCTTAGCTCCTCCGTAAATCCCATACCCATCCCTTGAGCTTGGTTCAGCTGCATCTTACAATCTAAAGCCTGCTTATCTTGAAAAATATTGCCAAAGGATTCCTTGTTCCATTTTTTAATGTTATCTTTCAGGATTTTAAGTTTCTGTTGAAATTGATACATTCAGGTGCCTCTAATGGGTGGGAAGCCTTCCCACCATTCCTTGATTTTGTCATGGAAATCCATTTGGAGGAGCCAAAAAATTTCAAATCCGAATGGTCTACGATGATTTATCCCTACATTATCCCATTCTAGACTGATGAGCTAGTGATCCGATCATGCCGCTGGAAGAACCACCGCTCTTAATTCTCCTCCAACCATCATGATAGATTCTAAGATTAGAAAGCAATCAAGATGACAAGCTATCCCTCTGTCTCTAGCTTGTTTGTTGTTCCATGTGAATATACCATTAGAAGTTTTAACATCTATCAAATTCAAGTCATCAATTAAATCATTGTAATGAGTGCTGGCAGGGTTTAAGTTCCGTATACCACCTTTTTTCTCTTCTAGGTTCCTGATCAGGTTGAAATCTCCACCTAGGATCCATGGTTTGTCTTCAACAATTTATTTGATTTTTGGGAGCGATTCCAAAATGGATAGCTTCTGCTCTACCCTTGGGGGCACATAGACATTGGTCAGAAATCCTTTTATTCTAGTACCTAAAACATGAAATTCTGCAGAGAGAGTAAAAGGTGTTGCTAGGAAGACTGAGAGGTTAAACTCTCATGGATTCCATAATATGCCCATCCCTCTCGCTGCCCCTTTGGAATCTATCGCAACTGATTCACAGCCCTTCCAAATTTTCCAGGCTATACTTGATAGTTCTTCACCCGAGCATTTTGTTTCTTGCAAAAAGACTATCCCATATTTTTATTTTTCAATCCTTCTTCTGAGAAGACGGATTTTTAGAGCCCTGCTACAGCCTCTAATGTTCCAGGATGTAATCTACATCAATACTGGGTTAGATGGATGGAGAAAGGGCAGCAACTATAGTTGGATACTTCCCTGAAGCCACCAATTGTTCTTCTATAGCTTTGATTCTTTGTACATTGGTTGGCCTTCACCACTTTTCTTTTCTTAGTTTCTTCTTTCCATCTGTGTCTTTGAGGGATTCAAAAACAACTCCCAGGGAATTCAGGTTTTTAGCTTGAATTATCGCCTTCTCCAGCAGGGAGACTTGTTGTGGGGGAATCTGGGTTGGAATCTTTTCAGAGCAGGCCCCTTCCAATCCTTCTAGATCCAGATCTCCTATCTCCATGTCTTCCGATGCGGGTTCTGATATCTCTAAGCCTTTCTTGACCGTCTCTTGTTGTTTCTAGATCTGTAGAGGTTTTGATAGTTTCTTGTTGCTTAATTGAGGTTATCTCTGTCTCCTTTTCTTGGTTAACTTGAATCTGTTCACTCTGGTGATCATCTTTATTTCTTACCTTGCTCTACTCTGTTTGTTGGATTTATTTGCTAATTTCCTGATCTTCTTAGAGGATCTCATACCTATTATGGGTTTGCACTCTTTCATTGGTATATGGTCCCGATGTCTTTCTTGCTTGCTATTTCCTGTTTTGGGTTTTAGTGAATCCATCAAAATCTTGGTTTTCCTGATATTTCTTCCCTCCTGGTCTTTTATTTTGTGGACAATCTCATAAGAGATGTCCATGGTCATGAAATCTTCTACATCTGAACAGGATCTGTTCATAGTCTATTTCCTGGAACCATTCTTCATCTTCCCAGGTTAGCTCAATTCCATCTGGTAGATCCTTGGACATGTCAAGATAAATACATATTCTGGCATACGATATGTATTTTATTTGTCGATTTTGATCTGAAACTTTGATAAAATTCCCCAATGTGTTCCCTATATCCATCAAGATTTCTTCCTTCCAGTATTCCGTAGGAAGGGAGTACATCCTTATCCATACTGGAGCAATCGTGAGATTTTCTTTGTCCGAATTAAATCTCTCTTTCCAAGGTCAGAGAAAAAGGCCCGCCGAATAATAGAAGTAGGGGCCATTCTCAAAAATTATCGTTCAGTCTTCTTCATTAAAGAAGATAATCATGAAGAACCCTTTAGCTCCCAGCTGAATGTTGTAGTGGCCTTGAGGTTTCCACGTGGTGTTTATCCACCAGACCAGGGTCTTTTCTATGGGCCAAATCCCCATAAATTTTCCTATGAGAGCTTTTTCTTTTAGGTATTGAATGTCCTCTTTGACTCTTTCTGATTTGATCTGCAGCTTTGGGACTGTCTTGGATTTCAGGTCACATTGCCCTGTCCTTCTTGTCCCCTGATTATTTGTTTCCTCCTTATTGATTCCACTAGAGCCTTCCCCATATCTGAGCATGTTAGATGGGTTCTCTATTCCTTTTCCCTTTTCAATTTCCATTCCTGAGATCATAGAGGGGATTGCGGTTCCCTCCTCCAAGGATGCATTCCTCCCACGGTCCCTCTCTCCACGAGGAGGAGTAGGAACCATCCTTAGCCACCTTTCTAAGGCACCTCCTTACTGCTTGTACTCCGTAGAACCTTCCTTCTTGGTACCCAAACCCCCAACCTTGCATCATGTTACAGATCCCATCCATTCGGAAATTCAACCTCAAAGGCATGTACTATGTTGACCAAAAATACAAAAATGATTTTTACCGGTTGAGTGAGTAAAACCTATATAAGGCTTCAAGAGAAGGAAAAATACATAGTTGCATGGGTACCACTCCCGGTATTTTTGTAACCCGTACCCGACATTTCCCCGCTCCTGGGAGCTTGGGAGCTGGTATGAAACGTCCCCTTTTTTATGGGAGCTTCCTTGGGAACTTGGGAGCTTTTCGAGAGCTTTTTGGGAACTTGCTTTTGTCGCTCCCTTTTTATTGGGAGCTTGTAGAAGCTCCCTGTCTGTTTGGGAGCTTCCAGAAGCTTTCAAACAGACAGGGAACTTTTACAAGCTCCTGACCATGCGGAGGCCCAAATCATAAGAAAAGTGTTGAAAATCAGTTGAATGATTCAAGTTTATTGTGTCAAGAAATCACCAATAACAAAAAATTCAATTGAATCTATCAATAATGCCATTTTTTTTTATTTTCAAGGTTATATAAATAAAGAGGGCCCACACTTCTTAAATGTTTAAAGCCATTCACACTCAATATACGTTGCAAGTGTACTTAAGTGAATATACATGAATTTTGTATAATACTAAGATATTGAACTACTTTAATTCATATCTCAAATGATTATAGCTAGCTTATGTTATTCATACTGACTGATATAGCAATTTAGGATCATAAACCATATCAAATTCAAGATACCAAAAGATTTGAAAGTTTGTTAGTTGAACTTAAAACAATCAAGTTCATTCAAATTAGAATTAAGTAGTAGTTACCATAAAAAAAAATGCAGAGGCACCCAAATACTAAGAACTCTTAGGAGCAATGTGAGATTACAGTGAGATTTGTATAATGTGGACCTAAAGGAGTGAGCAAATTTTAAAAAAATGAATTTCATGACACTACTAGAGGATTAAGAGGATAAAATAGTTTAAGCTATGAAATTAATCAATTATGTATTTTTTAACTTAATTTTTTTTAATATATTTTAAAAAAATTAATATATATTATTGCCGCTCCCAACCCTACGTTTCCTGCAAATTTGGGCGAATCTTCTAGCCGTATCGGATACTCGTGTCCGCGTACCCGATGTACCCGCGTTCCAGAAACTTGTGCAACATAGGAAAAATAAATCAAATGACCTTCTAAGGGTTGGGTTAGGCTTGACTCTATTGCAGGAAAAGTGAATTGGAGAATGAATAAATGTATGGATTATTTCCTCTAACATCAGACATGTAATTCCTGATTGAATTGTAATTTAAATTAATTTAATGAATTGATAAGTTAATATTTTGATTATTCCAAAAGGGAAAAAGGAAAAAATAACTCCAAATTTGATGAATTCCTACAATGCAATACCAGCTTGTAGTTTTCCCCAAGGTTATAGCCATAAACCACGACTCATCATTATAACAGGCCCTTAATTACTAAATAATATTTTCACCACTTAGTAATGTTAACACTGTTATCCCTTCATCACGTGTACTACACATAGTTCCATGTAGGGTGCACCCACAAAGAACTTAGAAGCCATGGAAAAATAGCAGTTGAATGTTGCGACTGAGTACTACAATATTTCTTGCTCTGAAGCAAAAGGTGTATAACAAGATGCTATGTTTATTGAATCCAAGACAACTCGAAAAGGTTGGAACTTTTTTGAGGGGATTTTCCCATTTGACTATAAAGAAAAGTGGGATTTGTATCAAATATAAAACCATGATCAATGATCAGTTTGCCTAGAAATATCCATGTATGCTGGCAATTGGTTTCTAACCTTGAAAACTTCTTTACAACCATACTAAAAGTTTACTTAATGAATGATTTCCTCTAACTTCAACCTCTAAAAATATTTGTAATATTTTAGGTATGACAATACAGATGTCAATGCCAAGGCATGAATGCAATCCAATGGTGTTGAATAATCCTTTGGGATTACATTGTAAATACTATTTCAGTTATTAGTTAGTAAAATCTAGTTAATAATATCGTTATCTAACTATAGATAACGGTTTTATTTCCTTTATATGTAACACTCATATACGTAATAAGATATTGATTTGCTGAGGTTCTTCACGGCCTGTGTCAGTGGTATTAGAGCAAAGGCAGCGAAGCATTGGTGAGAAAGACTTGGTGAGAGAGAAGGAGCCCGTGAAGGAGGAGCCAGCAAAGGAGCTATCACCAAGAAAGGAGAGTTGCTTAGTAAAGATTGTGGAAGAAAGATAAAGACTGTACATTAAGGGGATACTGCAAGTAAATTGTTCCGGTAATTGTTTTGAAGAATTATTTTTCTTTTTTTAAAGGAAAAAAAAAAAGAAAAAAGAAGAGAGCTGCCATTTATATTTTCATGCAATGGTTTCTTTAAATTAATTATCAAATCTTTGGGGAGTTATTTTCAGAAAATAAAAGTTTTTAAACAGCCATTTATATTTGAGTGCAAGGTTTTTTAAATTGAAATATTAAACCTTTCAGGAAATATTTTTAGAAGATAAAAATATTTTAAAGAACATTGGCTAAGAGGAAAAGAATATATCAGACTATATTTTGTACAAAATTTACTACACAGTAAATTTCAATGAATTCTTTAATTTCAATTATTGGAGTTATTTTTTCTGGAAAAGAAAATTATCAAGAATGGTTTCGTAAAGTTAAAAATACCCTTATTTTTAATGATATGTGGGATGGAATTTGTGAAAATGATAATTTAGAAGATAAGAAAGATGGAGAAGCAATAGATGAAGTGGATAAAAGTGCACGTACTAATGCCAAATATTTAGCATTATGGAATAGCAAGGATAAGAAGGCTTACGCCTTGATTATTGCCTTTGTAAGTGAAGAAGTAAGTAGACATTTAGTTTCTAGGAAAAGTTCTTGGGAAGCATTAAATAAACTAAAAGATTTGTATGATTCACATTCTGAGCTTGAAATCATACAATTGTTAATGAAGTTATTTAACTTAGAGTTAAAAGATAATGATCCAATGAAACTTGCTTCTGAAATTAGATCAATTTTCCATGATATTGATGCAACTGGTGTAAAAGTTGACATTCAACTTACTGCATTTATTAAAGCTCTTTATCCTACCTATACTCATTATTTAGAATCACTTCAAGCTAGTGGCCAAATGAAAGTTATGACCTTTGAAACACTTGTTGAGAAAATTGTAGAAAGAGAGAAAGCATTTGGGAAGGAGTCTAAACCCAATGAAGAAACTTTGTGTCTTGCACAGAAAGGACACAAATCAAAAGAAGAATTTGCAAAGGATGAAAATAGAAGCAGAGGTCGAGGTAGAGGAAAAAGAGGACAGTACAGAGGAAGGTAGGGAAGATTTAATCAAGGAGAGAAACAATGTAATAGATGTCGAAAAATTGGTTATACTGCCAGTTATTGTAGAACTTCTTGGGATAAAATTGTTAACAAGAAAGAGTAAGTACAAGATAAAGGAAATGATAAAGGTAACCCTCCTGAATCTGCACATTGTAATATAAGAATTGAAGAAGCTTTTAGTACTTCATTTTCATGGAATGACATTTGGTTATTGGATACCGGAGCCACATGTCATATGACATTTAGAAAAGAATTCTTTGAAACTTTTAGTGATCAAATTGATGGGGTAGTACATTTGGCAGATAAGTCTTAGCTAAAACCTGCAGGAATTGGTTCTGTTAGATTGAAATTATCAGGACTTGCTGATTATATACTTTCTGATGTTCTTTATGTTGCATAATTGAAGAGAAATCTAATATCTCTTGTGCAAATTAGACAACAAAATCACTCAATACACATGTTTGATGGTATCATTGAGATTAGAAAGGCTTATGATAATGTGATTGTAATGAATGGAATGGAATATAACAAACTTTTAAATTTGAATGGTACATCATCCAATTCATAGAATTCTGCAAATTTGGTTCAGCATAATAGTAATTTATCTTCCAGCTTATTGTGGCATGCTAGATTTGCTCATATTAATTATGACAGTCTCATGATTATGAAACATAAAGGAGTTCAAGGGCTTCCTACTATTCCAAGACAACTTTCCCCATGTGATGCTTGTATCTTAGGCAAGCACAGTAAACAACCTTTTAATGATTTTATGTTTCGAGCTTCAAGAAAGCTTGGTCTTGTTCACTCAGATTTATGTGGGCTCATGCCTGTTCCATCAACAAATGGTAACAAATATATCATGACTTTCATTGATGAATTTACGAGGATTTGTTGGTTTTATTTATTAAAAGAAAAATCTCAAGCTTTTGATACATTCAGAAATTTTCATTTATGGATTAAAAATGAAGCTCAACTCAATATTGGAACCCTTCGAACTGATAACGGTGGTGATTATACATCTAAAGATTTTGAAAAATATTTGCAGCAGAATGGCATTAAACATCAAACAATTGTTCCTTATAATCCACAACAAAATGTTGTGGCAGAACGTATGAATATGACATTGTTGAATATGGTAAGATCAATGATGTTTTTTAAGAATGTCAAGCTAACACTAGTACAAAATGAGGAATTAGCTACTAGGTGACTAAAAATTCTAGTCACCACAGGTTTTCCAAGTGATTTACTACTAAATATGAGCAATTTTGATTGACCCAACTATAAACGACTAAAATTAACGACTAATTTAGTCACGACATAAAAAATGACTAGATAGAAGAATATGAATTAGTCATTTATGTTAGTCATTTTTAATTGTGTCATGGAAAATTGGAAATTTGGCAATGAAGTGTAATTTTTGTAAGTTGTCTACCTTCTATTAGTAATATTAGTGTCATGCACCTCGATCTTCAGAGATCCAACAAAGCAATTGCATGAATTTTCTCTTGACCATCTTTATCCCTGCTGCACCATTGAAGCAAACTTGGTTAAGCGTGTTCCAAGGGAAAATTATGTTCCTACATCAATTACGAATTAGGTAATAGAACCAGTACCATATATATTGTTACCTAGATAGAAGCATCATAGCCCTACATCCCCTCGAGAACTGGCCATTCGAATGCACCTCCTCCACCTAGACTTACCAAATGCATCCAATGCATGGCCAAAAAAACACGTCAACTTCGTATTTCTGGGCTGAAGGTATCGTTTGACCCCTGCTCCCCTATTTTTGCACTCGATACCCTATTTTTGCATACAATAAGCCGGTTCAGGATCTCGCAGTGACCAATCGGAGTGCTTCAAAGGTATGGTTCTTGCCACTCTGATTGTGTTCATCACTCCAATCAATCATACCAGTTGTTATGGTTTTTTACAAGTCTCAATGCTGCTGAAGTTACTGCTTCCATTCTATATTTGCAATTATCACCATCTCCAACCTATGCACTCATAAGCATATGCATTTTGAGCTTTCAACCTGGGAAAAGCATGAGCACCCTCATGCAATGCCACTATTTGCAAAGGTCACTAGTTTTTGCACATCGACATTCCTCACACGCTCCAAAGGAAAACTGAAGCAGACATTAGAAGAAGTGATTAAAATTTGTAAGGAGGTTTACTTGTTTCTTAGATTGTGGCAAGTTTTCTGTAATGGAACAGAGATTGTGCCCCAAAAGTTTAAAAGATTCGAATCATCCCGATGTTGGAATCGGATACCATATATGGATTCTTTGATGGGGCAGAGCAGGATGGAAATTGTGGTACTGGCATGATCCTCCGTATATATGACTCTCATAGTTTCAAGCTAAGGATGGGTGTTGGGAGTGGCACTAATACTTTTTCTGAACTTTTAGCCTTATGGGGGCTTTTATGGTTTGCAAAAAAAATAAATATTCTCTGGCTTTCTATTTTTGGCAAATCAAATGTCATAATTGATTGGGCTAGAGGTCTCACCAATTTGCAGTCACTGAGTTATGATTGTTGGTTGAAAAGGATTGGGCTCCTAAAGAATTGTTCTTTCTTTATCCTTCAGGCACCTGTACAGGGAGTTCAATTCTGACGCGGACAACCTATCAAATCTTGCGATAGGAGACTTCCCTGGTATTCTTCACTTATGTAAGTACTCAATTAACAGAATCATGATTACTGAAGGTCACTTTACCTACTTCTAATTTCTCCATTCTGGTTTTTCCTTGGACTGTTTTAGGTTGTATCTGCATGACAAGTCTCTGGAGCCCTGCTATTTTTTGTCTCACGGTTATTTTGTCTTTTCTGAATTTTTGCTTTCTATAGGTTGATGGGTAGAATCCCTCTCGTTGATGTTTGGATATTGTAATGTTTTTCCCAGGGCTTCAATATTGTCTTCTATCCTACTTTGAAGGGGATTTTACATGAACAACTATGATGTAATTTTGATTCTTATGAATAACAAATTACATATTTTTTTACAATGAAAAAAAACCGTTAATATAGAAATATTCCACCATGTTTCTTTCTATATTTAGAAAAACAATTTAAAAAGCTATATTTTAACAAAATATATAATCTAAATTTCAATAAATTATAACAAAATATATAATTTATATTTCAATAAATAGAGATTTCATAATTTTTTCATTTACACCTTGGAAAAAACACAATTTAAAACAACCTATTTTGACAAATATATAATATATATTTTTATGTATAAATTTGTTTCCATTTTTCTTGTTATCTTTGAAAAAAAAAAAAATTTTGACTAGTCAATTTTTCTTTATAAAACCAAATACCTTCAAAAATAAAAAATAAAAATAATCAAAAGTAAAAATTAACATTGTTTAATATTTCTATATATTATTAATATTACTAAAAAAATACTTAAAATCATTTTTAGTAATATAAATAAAACTAACCAAACACAATTATGTCTATACCAACATAACCTATATTTAAACCTTACCACGTTATAATTCCATAGTTCAAACGATGGCATTTTTTTATGTTATATGGTTATAACACATAAAGTTTGACATTACCACTTGCATACAATCTCTTCGTGGCATGACCTTGGATAAAGATATGGTTAAGATTTATGATGTGGCATATAATAATATAACAATCCACATTATATTGGTATGGTTTTAATGGATATAAACATATGTCTTTGTGATATGTTTTAAACATTGGCGCTTATGGTTTAGGCTCCACATTATACCATATTATACCATATGGTTTAAATATAGTGTTATAACATATGATTTACATTATATTGGTATGGTTTTAATGGACATAAACATATGCCTTTGTGATATGTTTCAAACATTGGCACTTATGGTTTAGGCTCCACATTATACCATATTATACCATATGGTTTAAATATAGTGTTATAACATATGATTTACATGGAGTCATGGTGACCTTGGGTTTGGTTACTAGGCTTAATCCAAAAGCAAACGAAATAAAGAAGTATTAGGTACGCTTTTTCTTGGACATGGATTGCATCCACACCTGCTGCTGCGAGTAGTGTCTCCCATCAATGATAAGCTATGTGAGTACATCTAATTCCACCTATATGCCTTGCCTTCGGACATCCTTGTTTTATTGCTTTAGACACCATCTGGCTATGGATATGTTGCACCTACATATTGGAAAGAAGGATACAATATGATGTTCCCATCCCTAAATTATATAGAAAAGGGAGGGGTTATTTTCCTACATGACCAACTGGAATCCACACCACTACGTATGGCACATGATCCCCTAGTAAACTGCTATAGAGTGCCTAACGCTTCCGCAGACTAGAAAGATATACCCAAGATAACGGTGGATGCCCTATTGCAGACTGACGGGTTTTATGTAATGAAGTGAAGCTTCATTTAGTTTTTGGTTTATTGAGGGAAATGACATCAGTGCAGACAAGCGGAGCTGATTCTGAGAATGGATCAGAAAATTTACAAAGCAGGGCAAGAACAAGCTGAGGCCGGGGTCGTGGTCACCGAAAATGAAACCCTTGCCCCATTATATGAATCACAACCCTACCCTACTGTGTTGAATACTTAGGCTAAGAGGACTAGATTTACAAGTAAATGGAGTTGGAATTCAGGCAATTCTAAACATGGTGATGAGATTGGTGTCAGTGGACAGAAATTGAAACTATCAAATATTGGTATTGAGCTTCACATTGGGTCTCCACTGCCTTCAGAATGGCATCAATGTTTAGACCTTCAAGTTTATTCTGTATTTTTCTTGATTATCTATTGTGTTTTTCTTTTATTCATGTTTTTTTTCTTTGTTGTGGATGTGGTGGAGATGAAATGGCTAGATCAAAATTCCCTTACAGTAACAGAGGATTGCTACACCTATAGATGCACTAGAATAGGCCATAAGGATAAAATCTATTATTGGATATCCCGTGATTTTCACAAGTTGCAGCCCCAAAAATAGGTTAGACCTGCCCAGGTTCATAATAATATTGCTATGTTTACAGATAAAACTTAGGAACTAGCAATTCCAAGGGTTGGTAGACCAAAAATGTTGTGTACAGGATTTTAGACTGAAGGTTATAATATCTAAGAATTTCCTCACTTCAAGGTTCAAGGGAAGGACCTGGACTCTTTACTTTCCATGCGGGACCCCTTCCAGAAACACTTACGAGAGGAGTTGTGCAAGTATTTACCTGCTGTTGCACCTCTTTTTTTGTAGTAAAGTATAATGCTTTCCGAAATACTAAAACTGCGTAATCTGCTTAATATTGTTATATTTGTAATATTCATGAGCAGCCCCCAGGAATCGTAAGACTCATTGATTAACTTTTGGGATTACAACAATCTCATACAGAAATAAGCTTTCCATTACTCGGAGAATCCAACCTTTTAACAAACTAATTCAGAATATATACAAAAGGAGAAGGAAACTAAATATAGAATTAGAAAGTTAATTCCTAAATTTATGCTAACAATCTGACAACTTCACAAGATATCCTAAATGAATTCAACTGCATTCTATCCTATTTCTAACTTAACTCTTCCATTGATAGCAAAGCTAACTCGATTCTTTCCAAAACTAGTACACTAAATTAATTACCACTAACCTAAACATATGGAGATTCAATTAACGGAAACCCACTCCCTTTTGTAAATTTTAGAATCTTAATTTTCAAATGGCCACATTGCAATTTAAGAGTGATTCCCCTGCATCATTTATCCTTAGTAAAAGATCTAGAGTAACCTTGGTAAGTTACACTACAACTTTGGGAGAAGAGAGGTCTGTAGTGCTTTGGAGCATAACCCAATTGTCAAAGAAAGAGCTAGTACTAATTTGCCAAGTGTGGGAGGTGTGAGTACCTCCTAAATGCATACTAATTTTCCATATGTGAGAGGAAGTGATGTTTTAATTTCGGTAAAAAATTAATGACGTATTTTTTATGTTTAGCTATTTCTATAAGTCGCTATTAATTTTTTCTTAATTTTTCTAGAGGTTGAACTTTAATGAAAGTGGTTTCTAAACCCAAATTTTAATTGCAAGTAGTATGGATATGATGGGTGTATATTGCATAATGTTAGAGGGTGTCATTTATGATTTGTGTTATATCAGGAAACCTACATCCATTTTACAACAATGCTCACAAGTGTTTGTCGATCCCAAGAGTTGATACACTCAATGTTTGTACTTCATGTATAAGTTGATGTGATCAGGTGGCAATGTTGTTAATCAATCCAAGTATGCGTAAAGATTCGATGTTGATTCTCATTATGCTACTCCATGCAGTCGATCCCATAGTTGATACAGGAGTCAATGCCTTCTTATGAAAGGAAATATTCGTTAGAATATTTTTATTGAGGGCAATTCTTACAAAACTTGGTGCCATGATCAGTTTTATCTTCGGGTCCCTATTTCATCAATTTTTCCTATATATCGATTTAATTGCTTAATTTTCTGTTTCGCCTTTGCATTTGCTGCTGGGAGTTTATTGTTTCAGGCAGGCTCGAGCACTTTGCATAATTTTATTTTTTGACAGAAAAATGGCAGAGCAAAGTCGGAGATTAAAATTACGTGGAACGACGTTAGTTGCAACTATAATGAAATTTGTGTCCCAAGGGGATCTGAGCCTCTGAATTCATTATGAAGGATGGGTAGCCAGGATACACGTCTTTGGTATATTCCCCAAAATCGTCAAGCATACACATTGAACGACAAAGATTTATTGTGAATGGGAAGCAAATATTTATTGTGAATGGGCAGCAATGTGGGAAAACCTCAAATCAAATGCGTAAGCAATTTTTCAAAATGTATTTTTGATGCAATTTTATATGCTGTCATTTTATTTTTAGTTTTTACTATTTAGAAAAACAAAATTTTAAAACCTGTTTCTAAACTCAAATTTTAAGTGCAGATAATATGAATGCTAGGAGGTGTATATTGCATAATGTTAATGTTAATGAGTATTAATTATTGATTTGTGTTATTTTTGGTAAGTAATTTTTTAGATTTTTGTTAAATATATAATAAAAACTAATTTTTCATTACTTAAATTCTTTAATAAAAAATTTATTAATGAAAGAATTTTACCTTAAATTTATTAATGAAAGAGTTCTACCGTAATGGTTGAAAAGGTAACTTTTTTATAAGAGAAAAGAAATAAAAATAAATAAATAAAATTGAAATGATCGAGGCAAAAAGACAATTGCTAACCAATTCTATTGGCATCGGTTTTTTCCTAATCCAATTCTGTTGCCATCATTTTTTCTTCATCCTATTCTTGCCATGGATGTGCTAGTTATATATCAATCAATCTTACAAATTTCAATTGGTCGTCGTCGAGTAGATAATCCACGGAGGGACAATGTGAATCTGAAGAGAGTCTCTCTAGACTGCGGACCGTAGAGCTACATTGTTCCACCTATTCAGCAGTCTAGGAAACGTGTTCCTCTTTCCAATTTGACAAATCAGGCATCCACCCAATGTAAGCATGGCGTTCCCCATAGCTACATGAAAGCATTTTCCAATTTCTGTCCAAATGGATTTTCTTGGTTTTGGCATTTGTATTCAAAGAATGCAAGGGTTTTAGGTTTTTTTTGGTATTTATTCTAATTTTACTGGGTAGTTTGCTTTTGAAAATTTCTATCTGAAATTGTAAAAAAATGATTACTTTGTCTTCAAGGGATCTATTAGCCAATTAGCATCTTCAAAATCCAGGGCTAGAGGGACTCCCAGTCGCACAAGAGACTCTGAAATTCAAAAGGGTCCTGCAAAATCCTCTATTCCCAGACACTGCAAAACCCAATAATGTTGGTCTAAGGGTTCTGAGAAACAATGTGGCCTGTAGTATCTCTGGTTCCTCTAATTCGAACAACAGGATTTCATCTACAGGGGGTAAGATTTCAAATACAACTACTTCTCATTCTTCAATTATTACAGAGGCTCTACCCATCAACGGCAATGCCTCAGATATTGCTTCGCTGGAGCAGAAAACCTTGCAGAACCTGTACATATCAAAGAATCATTTAAATTCAAAACCATTGGAAGGTAATTTTATGAATAAACTCTTTTTGCTTCATTGCGTGTGTGCTATGTGACTAGAAACCTGACCCAAGGGATCATTTCTTGTTTATGTTCCAATTCTTGTTCTCACTCCTTACTTGACTCTATATTTGTCCATTACTAATCAAATTTATATGTATAATATAGAGGGTGTTAGGGGACTATCCACAAATAAGAATAAGAAGAAGTGCCGAGGGGTTTCTCCATGAAGTTTTTCTTGAAAGAAATGATATGATGTTCTGACTATCCACAAATAAGAAGAAGTGCCCAGGGGTTTCTCCATGGAGTTTTTCTTGAAAGAAATGATATGATGTTCTTTCTATTGTTCTTTTGTAGTTTATAATTTGAAACTGAACTGCTTGATTTGGCTATGATGCAGGTTTAATTCGAAGTGTCCTACATGAATTCAAGTTGCACTGTAGTATATGGTCTTTCTTGTATCAGGGGAAAGAAGGACAAGTTCTTTTTTTTGATATTGACCTACCTTTTCCCACGAATTCCTGAGTTTGCATTGGTGTATGCTAGTTCCCATTTGCTCAAGTCTGTTCTTAGAGTGCCTCCTGCGGTGTATCCATAACAAAGGTTTCTGCAGGGTTGTCTGGTGTTCTCACATTTGACAAGAGCAAGTCTTTCATTTTAAGACTCCCATTGGATTCTCAATCCAATGGGCAATTGGGATATGAGGAGATTGAATTTTCAGATATATTTGGTCCTTCTGTGGAGTCAACATAGACTTTCCAAGGGATTCTTTCCCTGAATGATCCTCAAACCATTAATAGGCGGTCTCACTCCTTAGTTGGCCCGTCTCTTGAACTCAATCTTGAAGGGCATCTGAGCAAGCTTGATTTGAATAACAAAGAGCAAGGTGGGGAAGGGAATATATTGGAAAAATCTGAGAGTGTTGACATAGGATATCAAGTTGCATCTAACAACATATTATTGCATCGTAGCCTCCTTCTGGTGGAAGCCGGAAAACTAGGGAGTGGCAGCTTCCTTCAGGTCGTAGCCTGTAAATCAAGGGGGTCGTAGCCTCCTTCCAGTTGAAGCTGGAGAAATTGAAGTCTTTGTAATAAGGGGGTGTTGCCTCCTTCCAGTTATTTCTGGAAAACTATTTTAAAAAGGCTTCCGTGGTTTTCCCCCCAGGACTTGGGTTTCCACGTAAAAATCTTGTGTACTGTGTTGCTATGCTTTCTATGTGATGTTGATGATATGATGATGATAACAATGTTGATGGTCATATAATGATAATGTGACAATGCATAATATTGAATAAGTTGTTGATTATAAAAGTTGAAAAAGTAATAAAGATTGCACACACTGATTCACCCCCCCTCTCAGTGTCTACAATTGGTATCAGAGCGGGTCCTTCACAGAAAGCCTTACTAGCTTGAAGTAGATCCTTGACACGCCATGGGGTTTTCAGTGAATGGAGTACCATTGTTTTGTGGGAAAA
>LPNX010863677.1:250169-275976 GCA_001517045.1 Pseudotsuga menziesii | reverse complement strand
AATGTGACAATGCATAATATTGAATAAGTTGTTGATTATAAAAGTTGAAAAAGTAATAAAGATTGCACACACTGATTCACCCCCCCTCTCAGTGTCTACATGTAGCTGCACTAATGGGTTCCTCACTAGATCTGTAGTCCTTGCAAGAGGCAAAATCTATTTTCCATTCTTTCTTCTCTGTACTCCACTAGGCCTTTCTACTTGCCAATAATATGGGGCCACTAACTAGTAAACTGTACCATATATTTTTGTATATCGATTTCACACAGTCTAATTCTTAGTTCTCCTTGTTGACACTGCATGCTAGTCTGATATGTCTGACGTAGGACCTCCATCTTCTTAAAAGTATACGCTAGTAACTATGCCACATCCCTTTTTTCATAAAATTTGAGTAATGGTTCTCCTAATTGTTCTGTTCAAGTTGAATGGATAGGTTCAAAGCGGATTGATTTAGTTTCTTTTCAGAATTACACTCTGTCAAGGTCGAAATATTATTGTTGGTTGGGATTGTTTAGTAAAATAATTTTCGTTTGGGGTCATTGGTTAAAGCCTGTATTTGCATATTCAAGGTGATCAACTATATGAGATCCACAGGGGAGTGGTATTTGTGTAAATGTGGGTAGCCCTATCAGAAGCTCCCAGATATGTACTTGCTACGGCACTTTATTAATGAATTGCATTCATTATTCTTTCCATACATTCTGTGTTTCGTGTGTTTATTTCATTATTCTCATCATACTAGTTATTAACGAACCTGTTGCCCTTTTCTGAAACAATAAATATGGCCAGTCTGAAATTTACCCAAGCATGCTTGAAAATCAAGTTAGTTGCTTGCTTTGTAGCAAGTGATTGTACATTATCAAGCTAGAAGTTTTAAAAACGAGTACAAAGGACATTAAGCAAAGGGGACGATTAGTATAAAGTTATAAACATAATTAATGGCAAATAATTGTGACTATAGGATTGAATGATCATGTCACACTTAACACAATATATGTATAAATGTCAAGCCTTGTAATATCATCATTCATATCATCAATACACTTCTTTTTCTTATTTTTTCCCGTTTGCATACTTTGTGATCCAACTGGTCTAGTATTGTGATAATTCTTCATCTTATTTCGACTGCTTTTCACTGCCATTCCTTTGATTATCTGTGTTGAAGTAAATTTCCAATAACGAAAACTTTGATTTCCTTGCTTTTGATTTTTGTCGAGGACCTTTTTATTGGTAGTACAACATTATCTAAGTTCATTCAAACTCATTACTAGGTACAGAAGAGACAGATTTCTCTAGTACGACAATTAAATGGGAAATTGTTGGAAAGAGTGCATTCAATCTCTCTGAAGGTTGTAGATTGTATTGAGCAATGGGAAGATGTAGGTCCTTTAGGTTTGGAACTTGATTGTAAATCAGCTTCCCAGCACATGGCTTTCTCAGTTCTTGGAGCTACTCTTTTTGGAGATGGGTTTCTGGTCTGGCCTGCCACTAGAAAGTTTGAAGAACAGCTAATGATGATTGCAAAGGAGGATTGCTTCGGGGCAACCTACAGTGTTTTGCCATTATGGAATAAAGGCTTTCAAAGGTACAAATCCATATGTGCAAGGCTGCAAGGATTAACTGAGCAGCTGATTTAGGAGAGCAAGAAGCAACATTACAATGTAAGGATATCATGTCAAAAGCTCTCTCCTGAAAATGTTGCTGCTAGGATTGTGGCTGAATATGAAGGGACAAGTGGAGAGCTTGTTGATGATTTGATATCTGGAATTCTATCTTCATCAGATTCTTCAGGTCATTTCAATTTAGCAGAGGAAATTCGTGGCAATTTCATGGGTATGATGTTTCATGGTTGATGGTTGTCTGACAACATTAGGCATTATAAGTGGTGTGCTCACAAGACTTGCATAGCATCCAAAAATTCAAGCCAAGGTAAAAGCTTTATTTCATTCATTGTATGTTTATGTCTAAGGCTTTAAGCATGTGTTTTTGCTCTATTATATGAGTGAGATATGTTGTCTGTTCTTCTGGGGTTGAGTTACTGATGAGACCACCATTTTGATTTCCAGAATACATTGCATTTGAAGTACCTTATTCTAATTCATTTACAAAGTTGCTGTAAACTAGGACTACCACATTGCATGTGCAGGGTGCATTTTTGCGGCAGCTGTTACTTTAATGCAAAGTTGTAAGAATATTTGACTTTATAGAAAATCTTAATTTCTCTGTATGCATCAAGAGTGGCTTGGTTTTAGTTTTAGCGATTTTATACATGTGTTTTTATCTATAGTTTAGCATAAGCTTAGCCTCATGAGCTTGAAATGAAAAACAAATTTATCATCACATGTGCATTTCCTGATAGTTTAGTTCTTTTGTGTGCCTTTCAGAGTTGGACTGGATTAGTGTTTTGAGAAAAGAAATGGGTGTAGAATTGAAAATCTCAAGTTCTGAATACTTACTTTGCATCAAGAAACACATTACTGGCATCACGGATACAATTGCAGAGATCAAATCTCGATGGTAGTCATGGGAAGAAAGACTTACATGATCCCAGATTAAGAAATTGTCACTGTTTGCAACATCAAACAGCTTCATGCCCTTCTAATTAAAACTGGAAGACATATACTCTACTGCCAATGATTGCTAGTTAATATGATCGTGATGAAGAAATAACATCTCAGATCCTGGATCTATGTGAATTGTAGCGTTCACAACATTCAAAATGGTACTACTCATAAAACTGGAGGACATATGATCCTATCCTGCTAATTGATCATCGTGATGAAATGAAATCAAGATCGTCAGTTGATGAGTATGCCCACTTTCTCAAAATATTGGACGCTGTCATCAATAATCTCCTCTAGACTGTATTTATATTTGAATCCCAAATCTAGTAATTTCTTGGATGAGATGACAGCACCACCACCACCATACTGCGATTCATCGAACCTGCATCAAACAATCAACATATCATAAATTACGAAATTGAAGGAACTGAGTAAATGTATAGGTCAAACAAAATTCGGACGAAATATATCTGAAAACTTTCTGACTTTGATGTTATTATGTACTGTGGATAGCACTCAGAAATGAGATGTGCAAACTTTGGCAAGGTAGTGGAATGGCCAGAGAAAAAATAGCGTGTTGAAATATTGTAACTTTGAAGAATATTCTATATGTATCTTTTATGGTCCTCGATGGTCCTATCGGGAGAACCACTTGTATTATCTTGTACCCCGATGCTTCTGATCGGAAGAACTAATAAGAGTCATGAGGTTGTCCCCTCTAATTGTAAAGGCGGGTCATTAGCACCCCAGTGTGGTTACTTGAGCCTACATGTGTAACTCGAGCCTACGTGATTAACTCGAGCCTACATGTCGGATGAGTTAATTGAAGTGAACGGATGAATATAAATAGAGGTGTAGCTTTCCTCATTTGAGCACACACTCTCACTTGTGTAGTGCATTAGTGGAGAAGAGAAGTAGCTGGAGAAGGAGGAGGATCAGGCTTTGATCTCCTTGCTGGTTTTATATTTTATCTTTTTAGGGAATCTATATTGAGGAATATTTTGCTAGGTTTTTCCCTTTAGGGTTTTCCCAGGATAAATATTTGTGTTCCTTTTGTATGATTGTGCTTGTCTATCTTTCAGTGATCCTGTTTATATGCTTTTGTTATGAAAATGAAATGAAATACTGATGTCTTAGCTAAGCATATGAAAAATTAACATGGTATCAGAGCCACCCTGAAAGAAGACATTGTGTAGCTATAGAAGATAGGGCTTCTTAATTTTTGGGTCTCTATCCACAATTGATCAACAAAAGAAGGCTAGAATGACTCTCCATTGAAGGGCGCATCTTTCTGTCAAAGCTGAATTCAATTCCAAGCATTTTCAGTTTTGGTGCGGAAAATTAGGACTTTCTACAGAAGAAAAATTTTGAGTGAAACTGGAATAGGATTTTTATCCTCATCAAAATCGATTTTTAGAGACCTGGATCAAGAAATTGGGTTGGGTGAAACTCCGGGAAAGTCAAACCCTAGTTTGACCTTGAGCTAGAAAAAATCCTAAATACTAAAACCTCTAAGTTTTGGTACATTTGCTATATCCTGATATTGGTGAAGGATCAGGAGTTGAAAATTTCAGAGACCGAAGATAAAATCCTGATTTACATGGTGTCCTCAATTCATCCTCATATTCGTTATATTCTGGGAGATATGATCCCTCCAAGTTAGGGTTCCAGCCTCTTCCAGAATTCATCCCTAAACAGGACACCTGGGGATAATTGTTGTAGTGTGTGATACAGAGGTCCAAATGGAATTCCTGAAGATGTTATAGAAATAGCACAGCCTGTAATTTATTTTGTCCAAATTTCAGAACCTGAAGATGAACCAGTGACACGTGGCATGTCGTACAACTTCACTGTTATTAACAGTCCTGTAACATGCCACCTTGGGAAAAGGATCATAAATCCCAATTGTTGAAACCAATTCTGATGAAGCCTATGTTTTTGGATCAGGTACATGTGAATTTACCTCAGTACGAAATTTCAGACACAGAGAAGCAGTAATTTCAGAGATATCACAGAAACAGTGACAGGAATTTCTGTAGAAGAAATTGGAAAACTAGGGCTTCCTGTTCCGAGAGCTTCCCTCCACTGTTTTCAGAAAAGGAGTACATTGGACAGCTCCATTTGAAGAGATCTATCTTTCTATCCTATCATATCTAAAATATTCCAATTTTTTAAAATTAGGGTTTCTCTAACAAACCCTAGATCAACCAGCTCCAGAAGCAAGACGGACACCTCAAATCGGTAAGATCTAATCATTTGCTATTTGCATTTGAGGTTCTCATTTCAAAGTGATCTATCACATCAGCTTGATGATAAGATTGGTGAATTTTACAACTTCCAAGCATGGAAGTATTTGATCTCTCTGAAGAAAATGAATTGGACACCTTTATGAGTAGAGAGGTTCCAGTTCCAGAAGGAGATGAGGCTCAAAGCCTTACACAAGAAGAACTTGATCAAGGCCAAGAAGATCATTGTTGATTAAATCACAGATCAACCTGTACCACAAGTGTCTTTCCTAAAGACACCAAATATGTTTGATTCCTTGATCAAGCTATTTGAATATAAGAACATAAATCAGAAGATGGTTTTGAGAAAACAGTTGAAGAATGCGAAGATCCAGAATGCAGAACATCTTGAAGCGGTAGTAGAAGAAGCGGAGAATGCAGAAGTGGTGATAGCCACCTTGAATGGTCTCCCCGGATCATAGAATTCATTCAAGGAATGTGTGCCAGAAGGAATTAATTACTTTCAACAAACTCTGGGAAGAAGAAGAAGCTCGTCTCATAAGAAGAGAAGAAGAAAGATGGAAGCAATTGAAGATCAAGCTCTCACCATTCAAAGAAGATCCCTCAAGCAATGAATATGAAGAACTCAATTATTAAAGAACCTCTTATCCATCTTATCATTTGGATAAGAAATGATGATTTCATGAATGAAGAGGATAATGAAGCAGAATGATCAAGAAGGAATCTACCCACGAAACAAACAAAAGATAAGTATTCAATTGTCATTTAATGATACTGTTTTGTTATGCATTTGATTATATGCAGTTGATGTGTTATGCATGATAGATTGTTTGCATTAACGACTGTATACTACTAATATGCATGTGATGGATAAGTAGCTCATGGTGCTATACAACTCTCCATTGCTACTTATCTAGAATGAAATCTCTTTGCTGACATATTGGATTAGTGCACAATCTCAATGGTGTCCTGATACAGATGGAAGGCATCTAGAAAAGTTTCCGTGAGATATGGATGAATGTTGTATTGGCTAAACAGTTGCATGATGCATAAGAATTTGTCATTATGCATATATTTTATGAAATAGTTCTAACCATGAAACTGGTTCATTTGAATTGTAGGAAAGGTCCTGTACAACCTCCTACAAGAAAATAAGGATGAGACTTGTTCTGAAGAACAAGTGATGACAATTCAAGATTCACTCCAATAAACATGAATCTAAAGCTCCCAGGGTCAAAGACACCATGACGGAAGAAAGAGCTTCAAAGAGCGGTAGATCCACCTCGAAGGATGAAGACCACCATGGGTACGAAAGATAACTCAAGATGAAGAAAAGAATGCTATGAAAGAAGATATGATCAAAGATTAACATTTGATCATGGGGAATGATGTATACGATATGATTTCGAGACATAAAGGGAAGTACGTAGTATCTTCCATATGGATCTACAAGAACAAGTGTACAAAGCAAGGTTCATGATTTGCCTCAGAAAGAATAGACTATGACATGACATACTCTATTGACAAGTATATATCAAGCATAGAACCACCTGTACAGAATGAAAAAGGAAGACGATACTCCACTTCAGGGGGAGTGACTACAGAAGATATCAAATTTTGACATGGTACGACATGATGGACGACTTCCTAATGGATCAAGACTTTACCAAGAGTAAATTGGGTTCCAACCTTCAAGGTTGAATGCAGAATACTAGGATATGTTGATGACCTAACAAGACGAACTCATGGAAGATGTTATGATGAAAGAATACTAGAATGATGTATGGGATATAGTTCCCAAACCAGAAGGAAAGAGTATTGTATCCTCCAAATGGATATACAAAATAAATCATGCAGTTGACAGAAGTATCGAGAAGTATAAAGCAATATTTGTGGCCAGAGGTTTCTATCAGAAATAAGGAATTAATTCTGAAAAGACACTTACTCTAGGAAGCAAGGTACACTTCCTTCAGAACTATCATGGTAGTTTCTTCCATGATGAAGTAAAGACAAGCCTCCCTTAATGATATGATTATGGAAGAGTTTTACATCGAATAATCATGAGGATTTGAAGTTGAAGACAGATGGAACCAAGTATTCAAGTTGAAGAAGGCCCTCTATGGCCTGAAGCAAGCTCCCAGATCTTGGTATGGAAGAATAAATAGTTTCTTATTGAGCATGGGATTTACCAAGAGTAAAGATGATCCTAACCTTTATCTCAAGGTTGTAGAAGATGAACTTGTCATCCTGTTATTATATGCGGATGACTTATCCTTGACAGGAAATGAGAAACAGATCATGGAAAGAAAGAAGAAACTAGCAGAAGAATTTGAGATGAAAGACCTTGGGTTAATGCATTATTTCCTAGGTCTGGAAGTATGGCAAAGTTTAGAAGAAATCTTTCTCAACCAAGGAAAGTATGCGGTAGAGATATTGAAGAGATTCAATATGTTGGAATGCAAAGTCATGGCCACACCCATGAACTCCAAACTGAAGCTGTTAGTTGATGACTCATCAGAGTTAGTGGATATGACTCATTACAGACAGATCATTGGGTCATTGATGTACTTAACAAATACCAGACCAGACATTTGTTTTGCTGTGAACACCTTAAGTCAATATCTTGTTCAACCAATACGGGTTCACCTAGTAACTGCAAAACATGAGATGAGATATCTGAAAGGGACTATAGACTTTGGTTTATATTATTATGGTATCCATGAGTATAGATTGTATGGCTACACAGATGCAGATTGGGCTGGAAGTATCTCAGACAGGAAAAGCACATTAGGTAGATGCTTTTGTTTGGGGTTTGCTATGAGTTCATGGCTTAGCAGGAAACAGTCCAATGTTTCTCGTAGCATGGCTGAAGCAGAATACATAGCAGATTGCTCTGCTGAGTTGTGAAGCCATATGTCTTCGAAAGCTGATATCAGGTCTCTTTGAACTGAAGATGGATACTACATTGATTCTATGTGATAACGAGAGTTGTGATAACAGAGGACCCTGTGTTCCATCGTAACACATAGAAATCTGGTATTTTTACATTCAAGATAAAGATGCAGATGATGATGTTTCAGTATTTACATACTGTAGATATAGATGATGGTGATTTAGTATTTCTATACTGAATATAGAGATGATGATGATTTCATTATTCCCATACTGAATATATAGATGATGTTTCAGTATTTACATACTGTAGATATAGATGATGGTGATTTAGTATTTCTACACTGAATATAGAGATGATGATGATTTCAGTATTCACATACTAAAGATATAGATGATGTTTCAGTATTTACATACTATAGATGCAGATGATGGTGACCTGATGATGCTTTCAGTACTCACATACTAGAGATACAGATGGTGATAGTTCAATATTCACATACTGAAGATGTAGATGAAGATGGTTTAGATGATGATGGTCTGATAAAGCCTTTGTCTCGGGTAAAATTCGAACACTTTCGAGACAAGCTTGGTGTGGTTCAGAAAGACCTTCCCTGAAAGGGGGAGTAGTGATGTTGCAGTGGGATTGTATCATCCCGAGACATCTGTCCAAAAGTGATCCGGTGACCTCGGTCCTCGAGAATGAAGAGGGATTGTATCATTCTGGGACATCTGTCCAAAATGGATCCGGTGACTTCGGTCTTCGTGAATGTGGTGGGATTGCATCATCCCTGAACTTCGGTTCAAAATGTATCCAGAGGTCTCGGCCCCCGTGAATGTGGTGGGATTGCATCATCCTTGAACTTTGGTTCAAAATGTATCCGAAGGTCTTGGCCCCTGTGAATGTGGTGGGATTGCATCATCCCTGAACTTCGGTTCAAAATGTATCAGGACGTCTCGGCCCTCGTGAATGTGGTGGGATTGCATCATCCCTGAACTTCGGTTCAAAATGTATCCGGAGGTCTCGGCCCCTGTGAAAGTGGTGGATTTCATCATCCCTGAACCTCGGTTCAAAATGTATCCAGAGGTCTCGGCCCCCATGAAAGTGTTGGATTGCATCATCCCTGAACCTCAGTTCAAAATGTATCCGGAGGTCTTGGCCCCCGTGAAAGTGGTGGGATTGCATCATCCCTGAACCTCGGTTCAAAATGTATCTGGAGATCTTGGTCCCCGTGAATGTGGTAGGATTGTATCATCCTTGAACTTCGGTTCAGAATGGATCCGGTGACTTCGATACTTGAGAATGTGTGTTGATCCCGTAATTCCTAGAGGAAGGATTTTCTGAGTTCCACATCTGTGTTGATCCCGTAATTCCGAAAGGAAGGATCATTAGTAACTCCGTAAAGACCTAAATCCCATAATTTCGGAAGGAAGGATCATTGAATTGATCCCATAATTCCAATAGGAAGGATTGTCTGAGTTCCACAGATGTGTTGATCCCGTAATTCCAATAGGAAGGATTGTCTGAGTTCCACATCTGTGTTGATCCCGTAATTCCGAAAGGAAGGATCGTTAGTAACTCTGTAAAGACCTAAATCCCATAATTATGAAAGGAAGGATCATTGAATTGATCCTGTAATTCCAATAGGAAAAATTGTCTGAATTCCACAGATGTGTTGATCCCATAATTCCAATTGGAAGGATTGTCTGAGTTCCACAAATGTGTTGATCCCGTAATTCCGAAAGGAAGGATCATTAGTAACTCTATAAAGACCTGAATCCCGTAATTCCGAAAGGAAGGATCGTTAGTAACTCCGTAAAGACCTAAATCCCGTAATTCTGAAAGGAAGGATCATTCGTAACTCCGAAAAGACCTAAATCCTGTAATTCTGAAAGGAAGGATCATGTTGATGTTTTGATGATGTTGATGTCTTGATGATAATGATGTTTTCATGATAATGATGTTTTTATGATGATGATGATGTACTGATCGAAAGATCAGAGTATGATGATGATTACGATGTACTGATCAAAAGATCAGAGCGTGATGATGATGATGTGCTAATCAAAAAGATCAGAGCATGATGATGATGTACTGATTGAAAGATCAGAATATGATGATGGTGATGCTGTTCGAGAATTGAAGTATGATGATGTTACTGATCAAGATATGATGATGTTGCTGATCGAAAGAACAAAATGTTGAAGAAGTTGTTGCTGATTAAAAGATCAAAGTGCTGAAGACGTTGCTGATCGAAATGTTGAAGATTTTGTTGTTGATCGAAAGATCAAAGTGCTGAAGACATTGTTGTTGATCGAAAGGTCAAAGTGCTGAAGATGATGTTGCTGATCTAAAGGTCAAAGTGCTGAAGATGTTGCTGATCAAAGCAGTCAAAGTATTAATGATGATGAAGACTGAAGATTGAAGATGAAGACTACATAATGTTGAAAAGCTTCCAATGATTTATAGATGTGTTAGCCTGATGATGCTGATGATGTCCTCTATCTCTCTCTTACTATTGTTGTTGTTGATGTTGTTGAAGAATACCCTTCTTGTTAAGGGGGAGTGTTGAAATATTGTAACTTTGAAGAATATTCTATATGTATCTTTTATGGTCCCCGATGGTCCTATCGGGAGAACCACTTGTATTATCTTGTACCCCGATGCTTCTAATCGGAAGAACTAATAAGAGTCATGAGGTTGTCCCCTCTAATTGTAAATGTGGGTCATTAGCACCCCAGTGTGGTTACTTGAGCCTACATGTGTAACTCGAGCCTACATGATTAACTCGAGCCTACATGTCGGATGAGTTAATTGAAGTGAACGGATGAATATAAATAGAGGTGTAGCTCTCCTCATTTGAGCACACACTCTCACTTGTGTAGCACATTAGTGGAGAAGAGAAGTAGCTGGAGAAGGAGGAGCCTTCAGGCTTTGATCTCCTTGTTGGTTTTATTTTTTATCTTTTTGGGGCATCTATATTGAGGAAGCTTTTTCTAGGTTTTTCCCTTCAGGGTTTTCCCAGGATAAATCTTTGTGTTCCTTTTGTATGGTTGTGCTTGTCTATATTTCAGTGATCCTGTTTATATGCTTGTGTTATGAAAATGAAATGAAATACTGATGTCTTAGCTAAGCATATGAAAAGTTAACATAGCGTCCCCCCATAACAGGGTACTCCATCATAAATACGTGAGCATCACAGATATCTTGAACATGGATGAACGAGACAATATTCGATAGGAAGTTAATGGATTGCAGCAATCCATACCATAACGAATTGCCTGTGGATTGAATCAGATTCGGCATCCATAAAAGACCAAATATATCAGAAACCCCCGAAAAATATTCTTAATGCAAAGTTGTAAGAATATTTGACTTTATACAAAGTCTTAATTTCTTTGTATGCATCAAGAGTGGCTTGGTTTTAGTTTTAGTGATTTTATACATGTGTTTTTATCTATAGTTTAGCATAAGCTTAGCCTCATGAGCTTGAAATGAAAAACAAATTTATCATCACATGTGCATTTCCTGATAGTTTAGTTCTTTTGTGTGCCTTTCAGGATTTGTGTTTTGATAAAAGAAATGGGTGTAGAATTGAAAATCTCAAGTTTTGAATACTTACTTTGCAGTGAAGCATGTTCCATTGTAGATTTCCAGGAAATCAATAACAAACACAGTCTAAGGTACCACACGCACAGATTTAGAATCCAAAGACCCAGTGAGCATAAAGTAGCAACATAACTTTTTGTGAAGACAAAGTGTGTGAATTTCATTCAGGAACGTTATTGAAATTAAATTCATTTGAATTGTTAGTTGTGCAAATCTTGAACTAGCCTGTGTTGCTGTGAAAATCAGACAACTCAGGAAAATAATAAAATTGAATGTAGCTAGTGTTAGATGTGCCTTGGTAATAATATTTTTTCCTAAAATGTTTTATGTCGTATTATTGCATGGAACATATATGGTTGCTCAATTAATAGATGCTATTGATCCTTCTTGTTTCATTGTTTCTTTCAATTTCTCTGCCCTTTGTTCTCTTTATAAATTTGGGAGGAAGCGTAATTTAAGTAAACTAAGATGGTTCTACAAATATAATGTTTGATTTGTATTTGACCATGTTATCCCTCTCCGTTTTCTCAAATATTCTTCGTTTCAGGAGTGCCAAAGGAAAGCGCGCTTTCCTTTTCTTTTGGCTTCATGCTTTTTTATTTGAGAATTTGTTTGACTGTTTTAGGTTTATAAAGACATTGTTTCAATCTGTGGGAGATCAATGCCACCAAGTGCAATCAATGTGCAGAAAATCCATTTTCTCTTGGCAACTGTCCATGGGTCTGCTTGGCTTTTACCTGCTGGACCACTTCTGTAGCGATGTTAATTAAAGCATGGTTTTGCTCCACTTTGACTGAAATGCGGACATTATTTACTCAATATTGATATGAATATACTTTGCAATAAGTTTCATAACTAGATATACAGTAACAATCAGCCTTAATATGGGAATCTGATAACTTGACCATCTCCATAATTTATGGTAAGGCATAAAGTAGTTTACCAAATATTTGATATTCGAATATGAAAGCAGAGAAAGAGTAAATTGTCTATGGGTTGCCGGGTCAAGTTTCTATTAGAAACTCATTGCAGATCCGTATGCAAATATTAGAGGACTTTTTTCACATATGTTGGACAACTAGCTAGGTCAGACCCTCTCTTACTCTTACCGTCTGCTCTGCCCTGCCTCTATCCTCCCGCAGAAACATACCCTATGTTATAATGCTATACTAATGGTAGGTTTTGAACAATTCTTCATGAACTTTGTACTTGTAAATATAACTCCACACCAAAATACGAGACCCAAGTCTTAGTGAGGCTCTTATATTCCATTGAAGAAGCAACGCATCCCACGTGGGGAGTCGGAGTGGAAGGCGTAAACATGCCATAGGGCCTCAAGGTAATTGGAACTTAAAACTAATTCATAATCAGATAATCAGGGCATAGCACTTTCACATTCCACTCAAGCAGGATGGAGACATGCTTTATTACCCTTACGAAGAAATAGTTTCTTCTAGGCAGTTCAAATGGGGAATATGAACCTCATCATGATTTTCTCTATCCCTTGCTTCATCATAAATGTGCATTTCATGGTCAAGTAAATTCCTTCATTTTGAAAGTCACAAATCTTGATAAGAATATGCCTTTATGCAACTGTGCATTATAAGAACACTGTAGAATACCAGTCTCTCCAACCTTTTCCATAGGTTTAGTCAATCTCAAAAGCTTACTAGAATCTAAATTTTAGTGTAGTCTTATTTTAGGTGACCATACATTCTAAGGAAAGTTCAGTTCTTATCAATGGTTATTTCTCTCTATGAACCATTGCCCAATCATCATGGAAGCTATTTCAGATCCTGTACATCTCAACACAAAGCTGATATATATTTTGTTATACCTAATAGTTTGCAAGTTTTTCAAGTTTAATTCATGCTTAATCAGTTGTCTTGCCTTTCAAATAACTGGTATAATCACCTAGAAGACAAATATACAACCCTTTAAAGGTTTCTCTAAAGACGCAATGTTGTAGGAGCAGGGTATTTCTCTTTATATTTGCAACATGACTCTTTAATTATTGAATCCACTATTAGGTGCCCTTATAGCCAAGGAATAATGATTCACAAAGCATAACTCCTCCATACAAAATGGTACCTTTGAAACAGTAAATGATTCAATTCTAAATACTTGCAATACTTGCAATTCCCCAAGTCAAAATACTTGCAATTCTTTGAATTCTAGGTCTAGAGATCATTTTTGCAGGACATTACGGTGCATAGGGAGTCAAGTCTCTAATTTTGCTAATGATAATCGTCGAGTCTCCATTAGAAATAAGTTTTTGAATCTGCCTGGCTCTTAGAATGTTTATCACTTGTCTTAAAGCTAAAATAGGCTTCACAATAAGAGAAGAAACCTTTTGCAGTTTGATCACAACCATAGACCTGCTTATTATGAAACCTTCTCAAAGAAAAGGTGAATATACTTTGCATAATTTTAAGTTTATTAATTATCAAAGCAACATGTTGTGTTTTAATTTTGATAGCCCATGATGAGGAACATCTGAAACACCTTGAAGTTCATGGATTCTTAATATTGCAGTAGACAAGAGGGAAAGTTTTGTTTCTGACTCTTTGTTTTTGATGCAGTGATGGCATTGGGCTTTGAAATCCTTTCAGGAAGGACTCTTCTTTAGACTATGAGAATGATAGTGATGAAGAATGGGAAGAGGTACTCATCACTAAATCTCTTTGGTAAGAGTATTTGTAGTATTTTTATTAGCTTTAGTTACAGGGAAAATTGTACATAGCTCTCAGGAATTAGTTTATCATAAGTACTAGTTACTAGTAATTTGTAATAGTAATAATTATGTAGTTTGTAGATTGATATCTATCATAAATTTGTTTGAATATTATCATTGTCAAGCAATAACAACTTCTTAAAGGGTGCTAGCTCAATGGTAGAGCACCTGCCTAATTATAGGTAGGAGGTTGGTGGTTCGATTCCTCCATGCCCTATCATAAATTTGTGACTACAAAAACAACTAAATTCGCATATATACGACTATTAGTAGCTAATTTCCTGTATCTTAGTTGTATTTAGCTTAGTCATTAATATGTTAACGTCTAGTAGTTTATTTAGTCGTATATTTGGTCATTAACGGTTGCAATCAGTGATTAAATCAGCGACTAAATCAATGACTAACTCAGTGACTAAATCAATGACTAAATCCATGACTAAATCAATGACTAAATCATTAACTATCAATGACTAAATCCATGACTAAATCAATGACTAAATCATTAACTATCAATGACTAAATCATTGACTATCAATGACTAAAGCATTGTCTATCAATGACTAAATAAATGACTACTAAGTCAAGCTATTAATGACTAGTGAAATACGACTAGCTATAAGATAGTGGAAATTTGCTACTATTAGTCATCGACTAAAAAATAGTAGTTTATAGCCTGATTTTAGTCATTTTTTTAGTCATTAATTTCTCATTTTCTACTAGTGTAATGTTTTGGGGAGAAGCAGTTCTTTGTGCTGTCTACATTAAGAATAGATGTCCTTCTACTGCACTACAAAACAAAACACCTTATAAAATGTGGCATGATCATCTTCCAGTTGTCAAGCATTTTAGAATTTTCAATTCCACATGTTATGCTTTGATTCTTGAGCAACAAAGACATAAATTGGGAGCAAGAAGTCGGAAGTGCATTTTTTTGGGATATTCTAATACTTCTAAAGCTTATAGGTTGTATGATGAAGATAACAGGAATTTTATTGTTTCTAGAGATGTTATATTTCTTGAATTTGAGAAACATGCACTCACTATTGATAAACAAATTTCTCAGCTTGATAGATTTCATTCTAAAAAAATCTATCATGAAATGGATAATGAACTTCCAAATCTTAAAGGGGGGGATTCCTGTTCTAAGTCAAGTTTTGGAATTTCCTTCTATAGCAACAAGTTCTTCTAATGCACAAGTTGATGATTCTAATGCACAAGTTGATGAAACAAAAGATAAGACAGTTGATGATATTGTTAATGGAATGGATAAATTAAGTATCATAGATACTATAGAACCTGCTCTTAAAGAAGAAACATAGCAAACACCACAACAACAAGAAGTTCATAGATCGATACGGACTAAGACATTTCCTAAAAGGTATGATGATTTTGTAAAATTAGATTGTGAATTAAACTTTCATGCGTTTGATGAACCTACATCTTTTCAAGACGCAGTAAATAGTGATGTATGGAAAAGTGCAATGCAAAGAGAGTATGATGCTCTCATAAAAAATGGAACTTTGAGGTTGGTGAACCCTCCAATTGGAACCAAACCGATTGGATGCAAGTGGATATATAAAAATAAGTATAAAGTAGATGGGTCACTTAACAAACACAAAGCGAGACTTGTAGAAAAAGGGTATGCACAGAAAGAAGGTGTTGATTACACATAAACATTTGCTCCTACAGCTAAATGGGGCACCATTCGAACTTTGTTTTCATTAGCAGCACAAAAAGGATGGAAGATACATCATATGGATGTTAAAACTACCTTTTTGAATGGAGACTTAAAAGAATATGTGCCATATGGATCATTCTGAAGGCTTTGCTATCAAAGGTCAAGAACATAAGGTATGCAAATTAGTCAAATCTTTATATGGTTTGACGCAGGCACCCCGAGCTTGGTATGAAAAGTTAATTGAAAATATTCTCAAATTGAATTATAAGCACTTCGATCTAGATGATGCAACATTATTTGTCAAGAAAGTTGGAAGATCGGTTGTATATCTAGTTGTCTATGTGGATGATTTGCTTATCATGGGAAATAATGATGATTATATAGTATCTATCAAAAGAGAGTTGAAAAAGGTTTTTGATATGACAGATTTGGGATTATTACATTATTATTTAGGAATTGAAGTAGATAAAAAACCAAAGCACATTTTCATTTCTCAGAAAAAATATGTTGGAGATTTATTTAAACAAATTTGGTATGCAGGATTGTAATCATGTTTCAACACCAATGGAACAGAATCTAAAGCTTACTTCAAATGAAGGTAGCACATTTGAAGATCCAACAAAGTACAGGCATCTTGTTGGAAGTTTAATTTATCTTACTACTACTCATCCTGACATAACTTTTGTTGTACGAATACTTTCCAGGTTTATGCATCATCCCTGTGAAGGTCATTGGAATGCAGCATAGCGAGTGCTCAAATATTTAAAAGGAACTCAACCTTATGGCATCAAATATTCTAAATTTTCAAACTTTCATCTCATTGGTTATTCAGATTTAGATTTTGATGGAGATAAAGAGCATGGGGTCTCTACTTCATGTTATTTGATGAACCTTGGATTAGCAGCTATCACATGGAAATCACGAAAGCAATATGTTCCTGCTAATTCTACAACTGAAGTCGAATATGTTGCAGCAACTCAAGCCACAAAAGAAATCATTTGGCCTTGTAAAATACTTGAAGATTTGCAGGACAAACAAATGACTTCAACGCCTCTCTTTGTTGACAACACTTCTGCAATTCAATTGGCCAAGAATCCAAAATTCTATGATCGAACCAAACATATCAACACCAAATATCACTTGATTCGACATCATGTTGAGGCCAAAAAAATTCATCTGACACATTGTCCTACTTCAGAGAAAATTGTAGATATCTTTACTAAAGCATTGGGCCGTGAAAAGTTTGAAAAATTTAGAATGCAGCTTGGCATGTCAGATGTCCCTTCGGATTAAGGGGGGAATGTTGAATAATCCTTCGGGATTACATTGTAAATACTATTTCAGTTATTAGTTAGTAAAATCTAGTTAATAATCTCGTTATCTAACTGTAGATAACGGTTTTTATTTCCTTTATATGTAACACTCATATACGTAATAAGATATTGATTTTCTAAGGTTCTTCACAGCCTGTGTCAAATGGAAGAAACCATTTTCACACACTATATACACCTTGGTTTCCTACAATAATTATTGGAAAGAAATGCACCTTATAGCGTTCATGTATACACTGTGCACAGGCCCTGGCCACCAACAATAGTTTCTTGAAAGGAAGCTTCCACAAAGACTATTGTTTAAAGAATTCCAAATTCACTGAAATTATTCTAAGGGCTTCAACTCTCGTGAGTCAATTGAATATGTGTGAACCAAAAAATGAATTCAACAAACATTTAGTAGCTTTGGCACCTAAATACCCAAATTTTTTGTTTGTGAGTTTAGACGCAAAAAAATTTAGGGTCACAATTCATAGCTTAGATGTAGTTCTGGGTAATAGGGGTAACAGGGTCAACAATAGTGGTCATAACTTGAATTCCTATGTGGTTTAGACAAACACTGGAAGTTTCTTAAAAATTGAATTTGTATCTTCATGCATATCATGTAGTCTGGGTCTCAATGCCTTGAGGGTTTTTAGGACAAAGTTGAATGAGAGATCAATGTCCTTCAAATCAATTGGTTTCTGTAACCTTTGAAATTACAATTTTCAATTAATGACTAAGCAATGTATATTTTGTTATGTAATTTCCTCGCAAAGCCTTTGGGATCATTTTTTAAGACAAATGGATGATACATGGGCAATTGAAAACATTTGGGAACACCATAAGATTGGTTGGCATTTCCTTCTTATGAAAAGGTGATCCAGGCTATTTTTAATAAGGAAGCTATTCCATTTCACATCAGAAAATTCACAACATTTAAATCAGATCAGAGGCAATACAGTTTCCATCTGGTACCACTACAGTAAGCTAGTATTGTAGACATTATACAGATAACAAAAATAACAAACAAAAGACAAAGATGATCACAAGCCAAAGATGGCCCATGGCCCACAAGGCATAACACTGAACACCACTCTTGCAATCAACATACAGGAAATCTACATTTCCTTATGTAGGAATTCAAATTTTGTAAGAATTCATTGTATTAAGGATGTGATACCTGTCTTCAAAATTTATGATACACACAAGCTTCACAGTAGTACCCATCAAATGCAGCAGGATCTAACACGTCCACTGTCGAATAGCTCGACCCCAGTGAGGTATCGACTATAGTAGAATGATCATGTTGTGGGTATCTTTTTCCACACAGGCGTCTTCAATAGTTTAGGGAGGTTCAATTTTATGCACAATAGAGTATGCAAATCATGGGAGGTGAATAGTCACAGTAACAGTACGCACCATCATGGGTTCATTGTTATCTAGCATCACTTGGAGAGATCAAAAGCACTTGCAGAGGTCAAACCATGCAGAAATAATTAAAAGAATATTGCAGCTCCACATTTAGTTTCCAATTCGCAGCACCAATTGCAGAGAGTGAGCTCATGAAATTCATCAAGAGACATCCACGATGAGGAGATTACGGTTGAGAGAAACCTAGGGTTCGCAGCTCTAGGAAGCTCATACCACTATTTTGAAGAGAAATCAAGAAATCTGAATCCAAACTTCCCAAGAAGGAGACCTATGAGCTCGTGGCACTAATCACCCAAATGACCCACAATCACATCAACTGGAGTGGAAAATATTTTAGTGTGGTTAGTGGCTAGGAAATTCCTCTATTTTACAATGAAACTAACACTATTCAGCTTTGGCTATAGCCATTTCAGCACAAAAAATCACAGAAAACTGTTTCCAAACTTACTTGTCAAATGTGAATGTCTCCAACTTGGTGACCGCCATAGCTTCTCACTAAGAAAGAACCCACATTGACCAAAGCCTAGAGCCCAATTACAAGAAATGTGCTCTCTAACAGAGCATGAAGGAAGAAATACAACGGATAGCATGACGTAGAGTAATCCACTGAAACAAACCAAATCAAACCAACTAAGGACGTCACCTTGGTGGATCGAACTCAAGACCGCCTGTAGGCTCCATGATGAATATGAGACCTCTGCACCATGGTCTCGTCTCCAACACGACCAAATCTCAGTGCCAACCCAAACAACCACGATGAACGAGAACCATGTTGAAGATAACCTTGCCATGCAAATTGCCTGGTTGCCACGCAAAACACTCATGCAACCTGCCACAGAAATGGACGGAGACCTAGGTAGTGGAGTTTCCAATACGTCAAGGAATGCAAAATAAAAAGTTTTTTCGACATTACGAGGTGGAGGTTTAAAACTTAGGAAAAAAACAGGTATAAAATGAAAAGCCTTGACATAAAAATTTGGGTTATACGTTGCACTGTTTTCAAAACATAATCAATTACATTATTCCCTACATGCACAAAATAATAATAATAATAATAATAATAATAGGTGCATAATAAACAAATATACATATAATGGGGTTAAGTTCATGGAGGACAAGTGGATTCATCCATGCCCACAAACTTTATTATCTTAAAAAGAAAAGGGGGCTATTTAAGGAGGGGGAAAATAGGACTTGGGGGTTCTTCTTCCCATTGTTCTTTCTTCTTTTATCTTAGGGCTATTGAGGAATGAGGATTTCTTATTGGTGTGAGGAGGTCTAGAGGAAAACAATAAGATTTCTTATGAAGAGCCAAGTTGATTTCTTACTGCATGGGGGATTGGGTGTTCTAGTCTTTGAGTGATATGTTTGCATATCTAAGTGTGTTTATGTGACTATGTTTCCTTTATCCACTTTTATTTCATCAAAATATAATTATTTTAATAAACATAATTTTTATAATAAATTTATTTTACTAATTAAAATTAATTTTTAATATCATATATATTAAAATTTTATTTATAGAGTCTTTTAACCATAAATAATATTTTAATACCTACTTTATTAATTAAAATTGAATTATTTAATAAGTATATATATTTGAAGCCATAATACTCTATTATGTCATTAAAATTGAATTATATAATAAATCTATTATGTCATTAAAATTGAATTATATAATAAATCTATTATGTCATTAAAATCGAATTATATATTAAATATATTTTTGAAGCCATAATACTCTATTATGTCATTGCACTAAACATTGATTTAGTCAAAATTGATGATTTCTTAATTTAGGGTGTGTGAGGACCAATTAACCATGATCCATGATCATAGCCTCAATCTAGGTGTGCTCGTGTGCCTGGTGGTAGATAAATGAATACAACTTAAATTAACGTTTTTAGTTTTAGTTGGATAAAGAAAACATTGCTCCCCAGATTGTTTGACATTTATTTTATTTTATATTAAAAAAACATTGTACCCCGAATTGTTTGGCATGAAAAGGCCGCCCACAAAATATGCACTTTCAAGTATCTTCTATAAAGAATATATAGATATAAATAGGCAATTCAGATAGTAGTTTAATGGCAGGTTGGATTGAGAAAGTTTCTTTTCTTTCTTGCGGAGTTTAGAGGAGCTTCTGATTTCTTTATTTTCTATTCAACGACTTATTCTTATTTTGGCTGACTGGTTGGTCTGATAGTATGTTACTGGAGTTTTTGGGATCCTATCGCTCTAGAAGTTTTGGGTGTTTCGGGTTTGTTTACATCTGGACGAAGCCAGCTCTTCAGGTGCACAGTGATTTTTTTTTTTTCTCTGGTAATCCTCGCAGAATATATTGCTACAGTGATGAGGCTTACCCTAATCATTCTTACAACTCAGGCTCGAGTCCAAAACCCTAGTTGGTTGTAGGGTTTAACGACCTCCGACAAAGTTGTTTGTTGTTGTTGAGAAACAGATCGTAAATGACAAGTCTACCAGACACAAATATTAATACAAACACTACTGTTGGAATGAGTTCAAACCCTAATGTTAGTGTTCAAACGAGTCCAAACAGCAATGTTACTGTTCCAATCAGTTCAAACGCCAACATGGAGATGGTGTCACAACAATATGGATATTATGGCTATCGGCCAGATGTAGGATATGGATATGTACGAAATCCTTACGCTGCGCCGCCACAAGAAGCTCCAGTTGTAGATGTGGTTCTGAATATAAATCCAAACGGCTATACTCTTCCTTACTATTCTTATGATAATAAGAATGGTTATCTTGATAATAACAATCAGGGCCAGGGCCATAATAATTATTATTATTATGGCCACCCAGGCGTTTATCAATTTCAACCAACAATACCACAGCCACAATATCACTATTATCACCAGCAGCAGCTACAGTTACAACAACCACAACCAGGAAGATTTGAAACAATACAAGGCCAAAGATCTCAAAGTGGAAATGGGAGGGGTGCTGATGTTTTCCAGGATGAGTACAACCTTCCAGGATTTGTCACTAGATATGGCAATGCAAAGTTTTTTGTTATTAAATCTTCAAGTAAGGAGCACGTCCTTAGTAGTATTAGACATGGAGTGTGGACAAGCACCCTCACAGGAAATCGAAAGTTAAATGCAGCTTACGCTGAAGCTGCAGCCTCAGGGAAGCAAACTCTCCAGGGAGGCACATCTAATGCTTCTAGTTCTAACTGCCCTGTATTCTTACTTTTTTCGGTTAGTTCTTGCATTCTTAACTGAACTTTGTTCTTTCCATTTCAGGTCATTTCAGGTATTTGTCAACAATTGATTTTGGAATGAATACCCTTATTTCTAGGAGAACATCTAATCTGGATCTAGGTGTATGCAGTTGAACAGAAGTGGTAATTTCTGTGGGGTGGCTGAAATGATTGGACCTGTAGATTTCGGAGCCACAACAGAATTTTGGGAGTGGAAGGGAAAATTTCCTGTGAAATGGCACATTATTAAAGATGTTCCATTCAAACGAATAGTCCATATTACTCTGGAAGGCAACGAAAACCAATCAATTATATGTAGTCGAGATACTCAGGAGGTAAGTTAGTGATTATTAATTATTTTGAATGTTCCCATTCCACTCCAGCTCTGAAAATAATCTTTTAGATGGCTAAAAATGTGTCTGAACGAATAGCTATCATGAATTTGAATGAATGAATTTGTCAGGTTGAAAAGGAGAAGGGGGAAGAAATGCTGGATATTTTTAAGAATTACTTTTGGACGACCTCATTGCTGGACGAAATTGCAGACTCGAGACGAAGGAGAGTGGAACTATTGATAAGAAGGCCACCATCAGCTCCACAACAACCTCAACCTAATGAACAAGAGCAGCATGTAGAAGATGAGGAGATCATGGCGATCAGCTGCAGCAGTGGGAGTAACAGCAACAGCACGCAAGACGATCAAGAGACTGATAACAATAAACAAGAAGAACAAGAGACTGATCACAACGGCGCTTCAGAATCTGAATGCCTAAATAGTCAGGATACTGAACGCACGGTAAATAGTGTGATCAGTCACAGCCCAAGTGAGCACACGAAGAAGAAAGAAGACACTGAGAAGAATAAACCAGTAGAAGATGAGACTGAACAGAACAACGCTGAAGAATTTGAATGTGGAGAGAATCAAGAGACTGACAACACTGTGATTAGTAAGACCATTCACAATGCAAGAAACAGCAACCAAAAGCAAGAAGAAGTGAGCAATCCAAACAACGCACGAGAATCTGATTGTAACACCGAGAGAATTGTGATTAGTATGACTCGTCACAGCACAAGTAACATCGACAAGAGGCAAGAAGTCACTGACGAAGATAAACAAGAAGAAGAGACTAATCGGAACAACACACTAGAATTTGAATATGCAGAGAATCAGGAGAGCGAGAGCAGTGTGGTTAGTGTGACTAGTAACACCACAGGTAACAGCAACAAGAACCAAGAAGAGACTGATGACAACAACGCACGAGAATTTGAGTGTGGAGAGAGAAATGTGGTTATAACTCCTGCCAGTCAGAGCCCAACTAACAACAAGAACAAGCAAGAAGAAGAAGAAACAGATAACATTAAGCCAGATGAGACTTATCACAACAAGGTGCAAAAATCTGATTGTGGAGAGAACAATCAGGTGACTAGAACCTGCACTGTGATTGGAGTCACCAGTCACAGCCCAAGTAAGAAGAAGAAGCAGCACGAAGAAGAGACTAATGCCTGCATGATAGAATCTGACTGTGAAGAGAATCATGAGATTCAGGGTACTGCGGTTACTGTGGGCAGTCAAAGCACAAATATCAACAATAATACCAAGAAGAAGGAAAAAAGGACCAAAAGATCCACTAGATTTCGTAGGTTTCGATCTCTGTTTAAATGTATGACTTTTGATTGACAGTTGATCATCTGCGTTTTTTGTTCGTTATATGTGATATATACGGTTACGATGCAGTAAATAAATGATTGTTGATTTTCAGCGAAAGGCTCTATGCTTAAATTCTTTTCTGTGACAGATTTCAGTGTCTTCTCACTGTTCAACATCTTATATGTGTTCTTGTTTTGCTTTAGTTCAATCAAGGAACGAGTTCTCCACGGAATCAATGATTGGTTGAAGCCCTATGAATACATATTAAAATTTCCGTTTGATGTCCTTGGATAGCATCATAATTATTCGATGTGAACTTCGTTTAGCTGTACTAATATTCAGTTTTAACATTAAAATAGCAGTTACATTATTTAGTCATGGACCATTCCCATGGTTGAAGCATTATACTGAGAAGTGTTTGATCCAGTGATTGTGTTAGAGGCATAAGAGATACCGCATATAAATTTCGGTGGCAGCTGTAAAAACATTCCTTCCATCGAGCCAAGGATGGGGATTACCTCCCACACTCCACACTCGGAAGGATTACATTATTATCAATGTCAAACACTAATTCCCAAAACTTGTTCTAAAACTCATAACTCATAGACTCATTCCTAATTTGTTCTAAAACTCATAACTGTATCATTAATATTAGCTACGGCTCTTTCTCATATTAAGAATTGTATTATTAATATTTTTTTTTTTTTTTTTGGAGAAAATCTTTTGATGCAAAGCAGGTGATATGCGCGATGTAGCACGTATAAGCAGAGCTTTAAGTGCATGGTTATGACATTTGAATGCTTTGAGGTCATTTTGGACTCGAGATGCTTTTTGGATCTTGTCGAAGGTTTCTTTGGTTAGATGTATGTAGATGGCCTTTTATCCTGTAATTTGCGAATTTATGGCAAGCATGAATTATTTTTGGTCATAATATTGACAACTCTAGTTAAATGTATTAATTATTTTTAAGTGCTTGATGAAAATTTGATGTTAAAACTTATAATTTGAAGATTGTAGCATATCATTTTAAAAAATAATGGGTTAATAAGAATAGATTAAGTGAAACATAACTAATAAAAAAATTAAAGAGAAAAACTTCAAATTTGAGATAACAAAACCATTTCTAATATGGTTGAGTTAAAAAAAGTAAATAATGCATAATGTACACAACTAGCATCTTCAAGTGCATTCATTCTTAAATAAACATAAGCATTTATGTACTCATTTTTTAAAGGTTATTGAATATAAGCTTGAGACCATTCACATAAATTTGGAAGTTTGAGTTTACAACCATCAATTTAGGAGTAAAAGGAATAAACTTAGAAATGAATTTAGAGTTTGAAATAACTTAATTAACTTTAATATCAAAATTAAAAAATAATATTAAACATATATTATTGAAAATCTAAAAAATAATACTAAACATATATTATTGAAAATCTTAGTGTAAAACAATTATCATACTTAGAAGGATACTTAAAATATAATATAATAAAAATAAAATAATTTAAATAAAAAAATAAAGATAAAAATGTTTTATTTATAAAGAAATTATTTAATTAATTAGTGGTGAAGGTTTTTTTTTTTAAAGCAAATGATTGGATAATTGGATAATTTAAATCATTAACCTAAAATATTAAAATTCTATAAAAGTTTTGAGCAACAAGCTAAAGGATTGTTAAGTATTTTTATTGCACATGCCATTGTTGGGTTGCATTATTATATAAAAAAGAGATTGAATTTAGCTAAGTATGAGTCATTAATAAAAGCCATCGTTACAGTGGGATGGGATGCAATGCTTTGCAAAAATTTACATCTTTGTTCTCAACCAAGAATAAGCTTCATTCTGATTGAACAAAGAGATTGTTTTAATGATTGAGGAAAGGAACATTAGTGGAAATGAGGAAATACTTTTTAATAAGGAAAATATGAGCAAAGAGTAACAACGCTTAATGTATTATTGCATTATGAAAGAACCCAATCTAGAAGAGTAACAATAATGTACTATTGCACTATGAGAGAACCCAATCTAGTCCTTGGTGAAGGTGCCAGTGGGGTAACTTTCTAAACATTGAGAAAAGATAAGGTTGCATCACATGAAACATAAGATAGAAAGGATAAAGTGTTGACTTGGCTAAGTATGGTATCTATCATATATATGTGTGTGTGTGTGTGTGTGTGTGTGTACACACACACACACACACATATATATATAAGCCCTTTCTCATTGAGTAGCCCCTGCCCGTGCTCTGTGGATTAAGCCCCTACTTGTGAGTAACCTCTACGGAATAGATTCAATTAGGCCCCGGAATCTCAATATCAGAGTCATTGAGCGGGTTTCCGTTAAGTAATTAGATTTCGTGAGGGCCTTCGAGCTGAAAAGGCTGAAAAATGTGTTGTTCCCAATTGAACCAAGTCTTTCTAATGGAACAAGGCTTCTATTTGACCTTTGATTTCCC
>LPNX010863677.1:107564-247610 GCA_001517045.1 Pseudotsuga menziesii | reverse complement strand
TATATATATATATATATATATATATATATATGATTTTTGGTCATATCTTCTTTTATTTAGCTCCATTTACCTTGAAAATTCACAGTAACCACCATAATCCCATTCTGCATATTCCTTCATTGAGGACCTTATCCCAAATTCCACTTCGTGAAGCTCAAAATTCCACATTTCTCTATTTTTAGGGTTTACCATAACTGAAATGATTCTCACCCAATCGCCTTCAAATTTTTCCATGGTGTTCATTTCACGTTTCCTCTTCCTTGTCCCTCTTTGACAAATTTTCCAATTCCTTCACCCCATCTCTGAAATTTGCATTTTCTGCTTCCTGTCCCTAAGAAAGTTTCCAAAAACCAAATTATCCCCCCCCCCCACCTCGAGTTTTTCCCAACTCAAATTTTTCCTTTTCTAAAACCCTTTCCATTTTTTTTTTCTAACCACCCCCCTCCCCCCAAAAAAAATATGCGTATGGTTGTCACCTGCACCAGATCGAATAAACAAATGGAAGAAGAAATTGCCGCCATCGAGTCCAAACTCAAAGACCTGGATCAAAAAAAATTCGGCCTCCATCTTCAGCATTCACCCTTGAACAACCAAAAACATCCTGAGTCTTCTGCAGACGCTAGGTTCTCTTCTTATAACAACTTCTGTGGGCCAAATATGGATTTTCCTTGCTTCACTGGTGATGATATGACTGGATGGATTTACAGGGAAAAACAATATTTCAGTCTGCATAACACTTTTGATGTCAATAAAGTCTCAATTGCATCCTTTCATTTGGAACATGAAGCCCTTCAATGGTTCCGTTAGTACATCAAGGCTCATGCAGAGCCAAACTGGACAGATTTTTTTCCAACTCCTTTTGCAAATATTTGGCCCTAGTTATTTTGATGATTTCACAAGAGCACTCACCAAACTTCTCGAAACTAGCACTATGAGGGAGTTTCAGACAGAATTTAAGAAATTGGCCAATCACACCATAGGCTTTCCTGATGCATTCTACCTGAGTTGTTGTTATCAGTGGTCTGAAGGATGCAATCTGATCTGAGGTTAAAATGTTTTGTCCCAACACAATGATGGAAGCCTTAGGGTTGGCTAAGTTAGCAAAGGATAAGATCAAGGCTAAACAATGCTCCAAATCAACTTTTGTTCCATTAAAAAATATGTTTCCCCAAATACCCCAAATTCCACCATCTCCTTGAACCACTCCTATCAAGCATTTGTCTGAAGTAGAGATGTGGGAACGTTGGGAAAAATGGCTTTGCTATAATTGTGACGAGAAATTCACCCGGGGACATCGATGTGCTGAGCAAAAGCTCTATCTCTTAGATATATTCCCCAATTTTGTAATAATTTTGAAAGACTATTCTATTTTTGTTTTGTTTGAATGTGATTAGAAGACCTAGAATATGCCAACAGGTCCTTGAAGGAAAAATGTAACTGAAACATTATGCTTGTAATAAAAAATATGAATGATAGGGAAAACCATGTTGAATGAGGTAACTATGCATGCAAGAGTGGGGGACGTGAAGGGCCACTATGAGGAAGTTGCACCAGGCGTTGGAATGCTAGTATGGGGAATAAAGTGGTAGTGGAGCGAAAATTCCTGGGGGGGGTTGTCTATTAGCTGCAAAAGACCTAGGCAAAACATAAAGGATAAATATGGAAGCAAATGCTAGGAGGTAGGACACTGTTGAGTATGTTGGGATAAGGAATTGCTTGATGTGTGAGCATTGTTTGTTAAGAAAGGATTTCTCACTGGAGAACTGGACTGGGTTTTGACTGTCACCACTCTTGCAATGCATAGTTAGCTTGGGGGTGATTGAGGATGGAGAGATATGTGCCTAGTCTACACTTGGGTGGAAAGTGGTTGTTCCCTTTTCATTGTGGATTGATTTACATCAGGTTTCATTTCTGAGTATTGTTTCTGCAAACCTATTAAGCACAGGGTATGTTTGGTTATGTTAAAGATGTGTTTTAATATAAATGAAAGGTGAAATAGTAGCTTAGAGTTATTAATGTGAATGGTGCCTATGAACTATTGTCTTCATATTCTGTTGTCGAATGAAGATGTCTTGTCTAGGATAAATGGTAATTGAATTATTTAATAAGGATTTGTAAAGAATCACCAGTTTCCTGCATGATTTCCTGTGACTGCGGAACTTAGGGCATGTATGTAGACGTATGTTTGTATGCTTTAGTATTGTCGAATGATAAAGAGAATGCCTTAAATTTGTTGATGATTTATTGATGTTAAATGGGTGTGTATGTACATTTAAGTATTCTCTAGTTATCCTTATTTTCCTCCATGCTTTACTTAAAGCACTATGTCTGTGACGCTAGGCCTTGGTACACAGTCATTAGATAGTCTGATAAGTGTTGTAGTTGGATCTAACATTAACTGGACCGCTAAAATTAATCAACTCTTCCTAAGATACCCTAATATCAATGGAAGGATCAATTCCCTATGCAACTCAAAGCTCATCGTTCCAACTTTATGAAACAAGAAGTTACCTTCCAAGCAGGCTTATACCATTGATTGATGCATGTTTTGGGTTTTGTCACTCTCATAGGAGAAGTGCTCTTAGTCTGTTGGAAATGGTTATGTCTGCACGGGATGCACAAGTCACTGAAGGTGCAATGCATTTACTGTGTCTTCCAATGACTGTAACTTGTGTTCGGTTTCTTAAAGTTTTTACTTGGATACTTCTTGATTTTGTTGTTAAACCACCCTAAGAAACCCCTAGTAGGGAATCCAATGCGTTCTCCCGATATTTACCTGTTTAAGTGAAGTCCTATGTAATGCTCTAATTCTTCATAAGGGGGTAAAAATGGTGAAGGAGGGTTCGACTACTGAGGTTCTTAAGAAACCGACCACTTTACACCTCCAAAACACTTGAGTCTGATTTAGTTTAAGTAACTCAAACGACTTAAAGCCATGAGTCCTTTAAGGTTGGGATCTTTCCTTAGTCGTGCCAAGGATTCATCAAAAAGTTAAAGTCTTAATAATTTTAATACTTCCGCTATCTGCGATCTGCACAACGAAAAGCACAAAAAGAAAGTTAAGTCTTCAGGATGTTGAGACTTCCGTGATCCGCATAGCAGAAACCAGAAATGAAAAGAAAGTTAAAGTATTAAGAAGGTTAATACTTCCACAATCCATGATCCACATAGCGAAAATATGAAATAAAATTTAAAGCCTTGAGAATGTTAATACTTTCGTGATCCGTGATCCACACAGCGGAAAGAAAATTTAAACTCTTAAGAATGTAAAAACTTCTGCGATCCGTACAGTGGAAAGTGGAAAAGAAAAGTTAAGTCTTAAGAATGTTAAGAATTTCGCGATCCGCACAGCGCAAAGAGGAAAAAAAAGTTTTTTTTTTTTTAGACTAGGGGAATCGACAACTGGGGATGGGCTGGTACTCATGTGACACAGGGTCTAGGGATCCAATCCCGCTACCACTATAACCCTAGGTGCAACCATAGGTCCCGAACCATGGCACACGGGTAAATTTGGGGGGGATTTGAACACGAGACCTTCCATTTACAAACAATTCCACTTTACCACTTGCTTTGCCTCCCCATGGGCATGGAAAAGAAAATTTAAGTCTTAAGAATGTTTTGAATTCTGCGATCTGTGATCTGCACAATGGAAAGCAGAAAGAAGAAAGAAAAGTTAAAGTCTTGAGAAGGTTAAGACTTTCGCGATCTGTGAACCACACAACGGAAAGCAGAAAGAAAAGTTAAAGTCTTAAGAATGTTAAGACTTTTACGATCCGTGATCCACACAGTGGAAAGCAAAAAAGAAAAGTTAAGTCTTAAGAATGTTAAGACTTTCACAATCCGCGATTCACACAATGGAGAGCGGAAGGAGAAAACCGGAAGTGCGGAAGGCAAAAGACGGAACCATGGTTGAAGGACTCCGTCAAACGCTAAGTTCCCAACTTTCGAGTTCCGAGGTCAGAAAGAGGAAGTGTGGAAGAAGGAAGGCGGAAGATACATTAAGATTTTTTGTTGCACGTTAAATTTCTGATTCCCGATTTCTGAGGTCAGAAAGATGGAAAGTTGAAGTGTGGAAGGTGGAGGAGTCGTTAAGTGCTTTCGTCACACATTCAGTTTCTGATTCCTGAATTCTGAGATTGGAAGTGCGGAAAGAGAAAGTGTGTAAGGTAGGATACGAAAGAGTGATTAAAGGTTTCCATCGTACTTTATGTTTCTGATTCCTGACTTCCGAGGGGAGGAAAGCGGAAGGGCAGAATGCGAGAAGAAAAAGTCAAAAATTCAGTCTCAGTGCGGTACGTCTATCTAGTCGCAGAACTAGATCTATCTGTTCATTTTAACATTGTTTATTATTTTATCCTAACATGTGAAAGAAATTGTATTGCAAAAAAAAATATTGTATGCACTGTTTACAGGTTATTGGGGTATGTTACAGCTGAGCAAAAGCTCTATCTCTTGGATGTGGATTTTCCGCCTGCACCTGAAATTTTTTATGATGGTCAGGATCTAGTATATGTTGAGGGTGACCTTCAGCAACTTCTTGTTGACCTTCCTGCTCAATAAGACCAACCAGAGATATATCTCCATGCATTAGCCTAAGTCACCACCCCAGAAACCATGCGGGTCATAGGTTTCTTCAAAAAAATTCCCTCTTACAATACTCATTGATTCTAGTATCACTCATAACTTCATTGACCCTAGGATCGCCAAACAGGTTGATTGTTTTGTCCACCCTTTCTCCAACTTTGAATTCATGATTTCTAATGGGGGCACCTTACCTTGCAAAGGGAAGTCTCATACGTGGTGTCATAATGTGTGAATCTCTATTGGGGATTATAACTTGCGCTCTGACATGTTTTCCTTACCCTTAGGTGGATGTGATGTGGTTTTGGGCGCTCAATGGTTATGCACGCTTGGACCCATTTTATGGGATTTTGCATAACTTTGGATGCATTTTTCAATCAATGGGAAAAAACATACATTGAGGGTTTACAACCAAGGTCTCTCAGCATCATCAGTTCACATCACATGGAAAATATCCTTAAGAAGAGTTCACATGGTGTCATCGCTCAGCTCCATTTCATTCAGATGCAACCTTCAGAAGTCTCAACTACTCCCTTGGATCTACAACAAATTTTGGATCGATATGCATGTGTGTTTGCTGGGCCAGTGGGATTGCCACCTTCAAGACTAGAGGACCATGTTATTCTGCTCCTTCCTGGAAGTGTCCCTCCCAACATCAAGCCCTATTGATACTCGTTTCACAACAAGACAACGATTAAAATTCTTTTTGCACGACTTACTGAAGAAAGGTGTTATTCTCCCTAGTACCAGATCCTTCTCTTCACCAGATCTTCTTTTCCCAAAAAAAAGATGGGTCATGGCACCTCTGCATCAACTTTCAAGCACTTAATCACATCACAATCAAGGATAAGTTTCCAATTCCTATTGTTGATGAGATTATAGATGAGCTCCATGGTGCTCACTTTTTCTCCAAGTTGGATCTTCATTCTAGGTATCACCAAATTCGGGTTCATGAGGATGATATCCCTAAAACAACTTTTCGCGCACATGATGGCCACTATGAATTTTTATTCATGTCATTTTTCCTCACAAATGCTCCTTCCACATTCTAGACATTGATGAATAAAATATTCTAGCCCTACTTGTGAAACTTCACTCTGGTCTTCTTTGATGATATCCTCATCTATAGTAAAACATGGGTTGAGCATCTCCAACATATGGATCTTGTACTGCAACTTTTCTGTGATCATCATCTTTGTCCCAAACAATCTAAATTAATTTTTGGGAAGAAGGAAGTAGAGTATCTTGGGCATATTTTTTTAGCACAAGGGGTTCGCGTCAATCCTGAAAAAATAGATGCCATGAAAAATTGGTCACATCCCCAAACCCTAAAGAGCCTTCATGGGTTTTTGGGACTGACTGGCTACCGCAAGTTTGTCAAGGATTATGGGAAGATTGCAACTCCATTAACAGCTCTATTGAAAAGGGATGCCTTTACATGGACACTTGTTGTTTAGTGTGCATTTGACAAACTGAAACAAGCTATGTGTACTACACCTGTTCTATCTATGTCTGATTTTTCCAAGCCCTTCACTATTGAGAGTGATGCTTGCAACAATAGAATTGGTGTTTTCCTCCTTCAAAATGATCATCCCATTATGTTCACCAGCAAATACCTTTATAGTAAGAATTTAGTTGTCTCTACATATGAGAAGGAAATGATGGCTATTTTGCATGCAGTATAGAGTGGTGTCCATACCTCTTAGGGAATCATTTCTGCATTAAAAATGATCACCAGAGTCTAAAATATTTTCTGGAACAACGAGTCTCCTCCCCAACACAACATAAATGGGTTAGAAAACTCATGGGTTATGACTATGAGATCACTTACAAGAAGGGTAAGGACAATCTTTTGGTGGATGCTCTTTCCCACACATTTGATGACCATGCTTCTATTTCAGCTATTTGTATTCCTATTCCAAATTGGTTACAATCTGTTCAGTAAGGCTATGGAAATGACTCTTCCTTATGTAAAATCATCCAACAGTTGTCTAGTAATCATTTTGTTGTACCACATTGCTCTTGGTATTTTTATTCTTTGAGATACAAGGGTTGTATGGTGCTTCCCCAGGTCACATATCTTCACCAAGCTATCTTCTATGAACTCCATGCTTTTCCATTGGCAGGGAACTCTGGGTTCCTCAAAACGTATGAGAGGGCATGACGTAACTTATTTTGGAAGGGAATGAAACAGGAAATTCATTAGATGGTTTCCAAGTATGATACCTTCCAGTGCCATAAGGGTGAAACTACACTCCTCCCTGGATTGCTCAAACCCTTTCCCATCCCTACAAGGATTTGGACAAATATTTCAATGGATTTCATTGAAGAGCTCCCTAAATCTAGAGGGAAGACCGTAATCTTGGTTTTGGTTGATTGACTCTCCAAATATAATCATTTTTGTGCTCTCATCCATCCATATACCACCTCTTCGGTTGCACAAATTTTCATGGACCATATATTTTTTCTTCATGGAATCCCTTTTTGCATTGTCTCAGACTGCGACGCAACTTTCACAAGTCATTTTTGGACCGAACTCTTTCGCCTCATTGGCACCAAACTAAATATGAGTTTAGGATATCACCCACAAACAGATGGTTAAACTGAATTCATCAACAAAGTTTTGGAAACTTATCTTCATTGCTTCACCTCTAAACAACAACATCAGTGGGAAAAGTGGCTCCCTCTCGCTGAATGGTGGTACAATACTTCCTACCATACTGCATCTAAAATGACTGCATATGAAGAATTTTATGGTTAGGCACCGCCAGTGCTCCTTCCATACACCCCCAATAGTTCACCAATTCAAGCAGTTAACATGGTTCTTCAAAATCACGATCAAATTCTTCACATTCTACAAGACAATATTCACAAGGGAAAAAATCGCATGAAACAATAGGTTGATCGGCACCGTAATGAGCACACCTTTCAAGTCAGTGATATGGTTTTTCTTCGTCTGTAGCCTTACAAGCAATCCTCCTTGAAACTCAAATGGCATCAAAAGTTGGCTCAAAATTTCTATGGGCCATATAAGGTTCTTCAGAAGATTGGGTATGTTGCTTATAAATTGGAACTTCCTCCTTCTCATATTCACTCAGTATTTCATGTCTCTTGTCTCAAGAAAGTGATTGGCATCAACATCAGAGCACAAACTATTTTACCAAAACTAGAGAAGGAAGGATCCATTATTTTGGAACTTTAGGTCATACTCAATAAGCGCACTTGTCAGCTTCTCTCTCGGTCCATCACAGAGGTCTTAATCAGTGGCACGGCATGCAACCAAAGGATTCTACATGGGAACCACTCCTTCGTATTAAGCAATAGTTTCCACATCTAAATATTTGAGGACAAAGATTTTCTATGAGGTAGGGGATGTTAAGAACCCATGTGAACCCTCCTCTTTATTTTTTTAGTATATTTTGTCAGATGTGTATGCTCAGTAAGTCATCCCATTAGTAAGTTGAATTATCCCACATTCATGGGGAGTAAGTAATAGTTGTTAAGTAGTCCGGTTAATATGTTGCATTATCCCACATTCATGGGGAGTGATAGTTGTTTAGATTAGAATTAGTATATACGTATGCATTGAGGCTAATGAAGGCATCAAAGATTTATTTTGTATTGAGCTTGCTCAAAGGAGGTTTCCTCTTCGAAGTGGCACGCGATTAATAAAATCACTTATGTGCTCCATTATTTCTATTATATCGTACATTATCATTGTTTATTGTAGGAGGTTCTTCACATAATAACAAGCCAAAAATCCTAGCATGCAGAAGGAAGTGCATAGAAGGCTCAGTAAACACACTGAGAGCACCACATAGTGCATTCATTCACAAGGAGGAGATAACTAGAACTTGCTCCATGCAAAAATTACTACCCTTCCTTTCCTCAATTAGCTTTAACTAAATGTTCTCTATCTTGAACTGAAAGTGGACTGACTTGAACTTAATGTGTGCTTAATGTTAACTGACTTGAACTGAATGTTAACTTACTTGAACTAAATGTTAACTTTACTTGATTGAATGCTAACTGGCTTGAAATGAATGTTAACTTACTTGAATTGAATGTTAACTTTACTTAATTGAATGCTAACTGACTTGAACTGAATGTTAACTTACTTGAACTGAATGTTAATCTTTAACTTGTTGCTGATCACTTAGTTAACAAGATAGCTTAAGTGTCATCATTGCTTCACTATTAGTGTCATCTATGCACAATTTCTATTATTAAATTTTGCACAGATCTCTTTAGTTAACTCATGCATGCTGATTGATGAACATTAAGCTCTTCTTTACTTAACTGATTACTTTCATTAATGTTTCAACTAATTCTTTGACAGAGGCATTGATTGAGTCATTCATATTTTACTGAAGATTTATAACTTGAGTTCACTCAAACATTTGCATGGGCAATTCAAATTCTCTTTCTCTATACATTATCTCATTATCATTAAATAGTTAATGCATGGTCCATATGTGTATTATCTATCCATCTTATCATATCATACTCGGAAGAATTATTCCATACATACTGATGATCATATATATTACCTCGATCCATATAGTCATATGCTAAAGTAATTCACCCTAGAGGTAGCTAAACCCTAAAGGAGAGTTATAGCACTTAGTGACCATGACTAGAAATATATCACATAGTATAACCACCTCAACAAATGGAGGTCCACGGTCTTCATACAACACAAAACTTTAATCTTGATACAACTAAAGATCATCTCCACAATTGGAGATCCATTCTTATAGGGTACCTTGAATGAGAATATTTGACTTTATATTACTCACAAGTCTATTCTTGATATTACTCACAAGACCCAGCTTGATATTACTTACAAGCTTTACAACACAACATCACCACCTCAATCATATGAGGATACATAGGACTTGATATGACTCACAAGTCAAACTTGATATTACTTACAATTCTGAAAAATGACTCATAATGTTGTACAAACAACATGACGAGATCCTCAAATATACTTGTGTGAACCTTCCCTTCCACCTGCATGATGTTTAACAAGACTTGGAGGGGTTTATTGTATCAACCCAAACATGAATAACAAATGGAGAGATCTTACTTTTATCTAGAGGTATAGCTCAATCTCCATATAAGACAAAATGATAAGTGTAGTTCTAGATTCACCAATCTCTCCATGGAACTATAGTAGAATACTTTTCCACTTCTTATATCCATGTTTTCCTTAAGGAATACAATTAATAAAAAGATAAAAGAATAATAGTTGTGTAATGCCCCATAAAATCATTTGTAATTATAGTTGCATAATAATAATTATAATATATGAAATAGGTGCATAATTAACAAATAAGCATATAATGGGTTTAAGTTCATGGAGTAGAAGTGGATTCATCCATTGCAACAAACTTTATTATCTTAATTAGAAAAGGGGGCTATTTAAGGGGGGGGCAAGAGGAATTGGGGGTTCTTCTTCCTATGGTTCTTCTTCTTTTGCTTTGGGGATATTGACGTATGACAATTTCTTATTGGTGTGAGGAGGCCTGTAGGAAACAAATAATTTTTATGAAGAGCCAAGTTGATTTTGATGAGATACAAATCCTATCGGTGGCGTGAACCCATGAGCATGGAGGATAACAAGGGTTTCTGATGAGGGTTTCAGCCACCAACGCAACAAGTGCATCTCCCCTTCATTGGGCAGTGGGGGCATCCTTTCCATTGGAAACAGGTGCATGAAAATGGGAGATTCTACAGGGGGTTTCCAACACCTCCCAAAAGGATCTGATGACAAGCGACTCCAGGAGGGATCCACAGCTATTGGGCACAGAAAATATATATAGGAAACACAAAGAGGAAATCAACCTAGTGGAAGTAATGGCAGTGGTGAACAACAAAGGATGATGTATAGAAAAATATAAATATGTTCCCACTCTGCAATTACATGCAGAAGGTTTCAGATCACACCTACAACATATGAGATATTACGCTCTCATTGGAAAATTTGTGGGGATTTGGCCCTCGAAGAAAGCTCTACTGTAGTGGATTAATGTCACCTAGAAACCACCAGGGCATTACAACCTGCACCTTAGTGAAAAAGGCTTATTCACGGTTGTATTTTTTAACCTTGAGGATAGAAACAATATCTTTGAAGGAGGACCCTACCTCTTCAACTCTATCGGGCTCTTCTTAAAGCCAAGGAAGGAGAAATTCAGCCCAGACAAAGAGGATCTGACTTACATCCTGATATGGATCATACTCTACTCCCTTCCATCAGAGTACTGGCATGAGAAAATCCTGGAAGCCCTAGGGAACACAATAGGAGAATTTGTCAAAATAGTGGATTTGGCGAAAAGGATGAGGTATACATCATACGTACGTATATGCATCTACATGGATATAAAGAAGGATCTACAAGAATGCATAAATCTAAACTAGGAAGATGAAGACAGGTTTCAATCTCTAGACTATGAGCACATACCATTCAAATGTAGAAAATACTATGAGCATGACCACCTGTTCAGAGACTATCCTGGAAACAACCCTACGAGTCTGCAAAAGGGCAAGGTGGAGAAGGACGATGAGGGCTTTACCAAAGTTACATGGAGAAAAAAAAATGCCAAACGAAATCAAGGACCAGAGGTAAATATAAAACCCACTTCCTCTAACACTTTTGATGTCTTACAATAGGAGAACCTCCAGGTGGATCAAGAAACAGCTAAGCCACACACTAAAAGCAACAAGCAACAAGAAAGTGACGAAGGAAAAGACACTTCTCAAACAACTAACCTGAAGCAACAGATAAACATGGAGTTGTTAGAAGATGATGCTGAGGATATGGATCTAGGGGATCTAGATCTGGATGACCTAGAAAAGGTTGTTCAAGACCCAGAAGAAAGGGATTATCCCATCTCAGCAAGTGGTTTTACTAAAGGAAGCCATCATTAAAACCAGAAAATCCAAGACACTGGGAATAGGCACTAACAATTCAGGGAACAAGATCCATGAAATCATTAAAAAAATAGGGATTGAAATATGAGGATGAAGAAGTAACCATCAATTCATTAAGGACATTGGGGAAAAATTGGTCACTTCAGTGAAGTTCCTAACCATTGAGGAAACTTTCTCCATACCATGCAAACTCCCCTAATGAAGCTCATATCCTAGAACATTAGAGGTTGTTGTGCACCTCACAAGAAAAGATTACTAAGAAGGAAAATTATAGTAGAAAAACCAATTGTTTTTTTTATACAGGAGACCAAGTGCTCCAAAGATAATTTCAAATACATGGCCAAAAAAATCTTGAAAAATAGCAACTCTATAGCAATTGATGCTTCAAGTGCTGTTGGAGGTTTGGGCATAATATGGAACCCCCTTGACATCAGTCTCTCCAACTTCCTGGCCACGAGATTCACCATCTCAACAGAATTTCACATTTTGGGAACCAGCTTCAAAGGCATAATAACCAATGTGTACGGACCCTGTTGGCACCGGGATTTGAGACCCCGAAGTCGAGCGAGGGGAGGCCGCTCCCGGGAAACAACAGAACTGCTTTAGACTACGCCTCCAGCCTTGCGCAGTCAGAGATAGATCTCTCGTTTGTCACCGGAGTCTACTCCACATAATATTTTCAATCTCGTGTGTCACCAGAGCCTACTCCGCATAGGATTTTCAATCAGCATAATCAGGGGGCTAGGATCCTGAGTGGGGCAAAATATGTTGAGGAAAGGTGCATGATGGGATTATGACCATGGGCAAATGGATTCGAAACCTGCATAAGAAACGATTACAAAGGGAAGGAATAACATGGGGTTGTAAAAAGAGGCAAGATAGCCGCTGATCTCCCAATCAGGAGATATTTAGCGGGCGATTAGAGGACAAGAAGGGACATTCCATCACATGGAGCACCAGCAAGATGAATTCCATGCAACTTTAGAAGAACCATTGATAAATGCCTGGAAAAACAGCAGGAGCATAGCGAGTATGAATTCCTAACCATTATACACTAAGTTGTAGACATGAAAGCAATCAACAAATTGGAATGGAAACAGGAAACACATTTACACGTAAAGGAGAATACATATTGGGAAAAGCAACAACACATGAATCTCTACCGTGAGAAAATAGTTCTTTCACTGCAATTTATTCATACACAGGTATCAATTTTTACAAATGGGGAGCCTGAACCCGTGAATGTTTCCCAATCCAATTCACTAACTCCTCTCCCTCTATCGAGAGCGTTTTTATACAAGCATATTGCTAAGACTACCGAATTAAAAGCTGTTACAAGTCACCATCAGACGTTAATAGTGCAAGGAGTGGACTATCGCCATGTTTACAAATATAAATAGACATTATGGCGCTAGTGGCCGTATTCGGACTGGGTAACAGTTCGATACGCTCAGGCACCACGACAGATGATGAGTATGATGCCTCCTCCTAGGCTTTGAGGTGTGTGCTTCCACCGTGTTCAAATGCAGCTTTCCACATGGGCACACACTGGCGAGGTAGTCGGCATCCTTCCCTAGTCTAGTCACATCCGCCACCTCCTTCCTCGCCCGATAACACTGTTATACGTGGGCTTTGGAAGAAGTGCTACATTGCTTCTGGTTGAGATGAACCTGTGGGGTGGCTTGTCATTCTTGTACTTCTCACCTCCAATGAGGCGAGATCTCCTACAGGCACTAGGGTGCAGCATATCTACACCAGCCCCACCACCCTTGGAAAGTGGACTTCACAAACAGGGCTGTTAGGGATTTAAACCCCTGACACTCCCATCCAAACGAATGTTTATATAGGGAACAGTCAATGGTTTTCCTCTTCTGCGGAGGCTTTGGTGAGCGCGATGGTATCATGGGTTCCTAGAAAAATACTTACGTGGAGTAAGTCTCCAGGCCTCGCGTCGTTGGAAACATGGGTATCACGTCTACGCCCCGATGGCTTGTGTAACCATTGGCATGCAAATACCAAGGCGATGAGTGAGTGTGGAACCTTCTCACCAACCATCAACATCCCCAGATGGATAAGCTTCTCAAACCAGATCTTCATCGTCAAACTCTATCAGGCCTTTGCAGTTTCGTGGAGAAGTAGAACTCGGGTTCTGGAGATATGTTAGTTCACTCTTGTTGAACTAAAAGTAGTATTTATAAGGCTTAGAGACTGATCTTCACAAAGGTTGGTAAACATTCCTGCAGACTCTGTCATCAAGTGTATCTGGTATCAATATGTGTGAAGGCGCGAGCAGAGTGATCTTCTACTTGATGGGGATCTATTCACTTTGTTTCATCGATCGTGACGCTTCACTGTCGGCTGTGGGAAGGCCTTCGTGTATGCCATCTGGTGCAAATGAAGTAAAAAACGGAATGGCCTCCCGCATCGTGGTGACTTTGCCTCGTGTGAGTAGCAGATTCACCGGCTACTTTTCTTACTTCTGCAGGCCAACTCACACAAAAATCCACCTATCTCCAGGGAACATAATTCTGCCACAGGGATGGCTCCCCTTGAAGTAAACCATGTACCACACCTACGAATTGAGGAAATTAGCGCCGCTGGACAAGACTTCCACCTCAGGCATATACCGAATGGCGTCGGAGGAATCGACCAATCTGCAATGGGGCATATTACATGCATGAACACCTCTTCCACTATCACCTCCACACTGGATGGGCATGGGAGCTTCACTTGTTGACCAATATCCTATCATGTTAGTTCATATTGTGGGTTTTAAAATTATTAAAAATTGAACCAATATATTGCAGGTATTGGGGGGATGAGGGGTTTAAGGTGGGGGTGGGTAGGGTGGTTTATAAGGATTGAGGTATAAAAAGGGGTGGGAAGGAGGTTTTAAGTATTGGGAGGGGATTTCAACAAAAAGAGTTTGGGTCAATATCTCTAGAAATTAAGGGTATTCTTTAATATCCCACGATCGCATGTGCTGTGTGAGATGTTCACTAAGTGAAGTCCCCATGTGGATGGGAAACCTGTACCTTGGGATTCTTCTCAGTCGTCCAATCAAAGGAATCTTTTACGTCCACCATCCACGTTCCATTCATCCTGCCGCCAACTTTTCTCTTCTGAACACCGCGGGCAGTTCTGGATCGTGACACGTTCTTAACCGTCGATCAAGAGAGACCTTTCATGCAGCCATCGATCCGAGTGGGTGGGCCCCACCATATTTCACAATGAGAAACTTGGATATTCATCCGTGCTAGTTCACATTGCGAAATGAACCGGAGCTGTAGATTTATCTCCTTCTTCATTGCGGTCGTTGATCTTCATGACCTCTACCGCCCTTTCATGATTTGAGATTGTAGTTTTACCCGTACAAGTATGGATCATGAAATAAATTTAGGCCATAGATCTGCCCCGGACCTCATCTCAGCCTTTGAAAGCTTCCTATCTTTAACACGTTTCGCAATCCGGGAAGGAAGCCTTAATCGTGCATGTTTTCTCACGCGAAGCGGTTTGGATCCATTTATCCACCTCCGATCAATTGCAGCCTTTGCTTATGACCCCTGCCCAATGCTAACAGCGTGCCTACCACTTTCCTCATTGAAGGGCACCCATACGAGATTTGAGGGACTAGGACCCCTACGGAACCTCCGTCAAGCCCTTAGATCAACTGTTAAAAATGGAGTGTTAACAAACCCTTTGTGTTGGCACCTAAACAAGCCTTTCTCAACTCCTTGCAAAAGATGGACCACTTGGTGGGGTAGAAGCACCGGATACTGAGAGGATATTTCAATCTCATTCGCAACTTGCATGAGAAAAATGGATGTATCTGAACCCTTGGTTCCTCCAATGTCTATTTTGACAACCTAATCCGTGACCTGGTCCTGGTAGAAATCCGTACAGACTATAGTCTATACACTTGAACTAACAAGTGATCTGGAGATCGACATATTGCCTCCAAACTGGATCACTTTCTTATTTCAGAATCTATTCTTACAAGAGGGGAAGATATAGCAGCTCATGTCCTCCATGCGGAAGGGTGCGATCATTGGCCCATAGGTCTTCAATGGTGTAGACTAGGAGAGAATTTGAGGAGGCCCTTCCATTTCGAAAATGTTTGGCTTGCCCATCCTAACTTCCAACCCTCATCCAACAATAGTGGAATGATTTCCATCCTCCAAAAGGTACTCCCATGTACAAGTTTCAACAAAAATAAAATATATCAAAAATCAGGTTAAAGTCTGGAATAGAGAACATTTCAGCAACATTCACATAGAGAAAGCTCAACTTGAGAATCAACTAGTGGATCTCCAAAGAACCATCATTCCTGAGAGATACATTGATTCTATCAAACTTAAAGATAAAAACTTACAAGAAGCACTGGAGAGCAAAGAAAAACAAGAAGAAATATTATGGAAATCTAAATCAAGAAACCTCTGGCTCAAGTGGGGAGAAAGGAGATCTTCCTTCTTCCAAAAATCCACTATACAACACAATCAAGCAAATAGAATTGTGCGTCTAAAATAAGACATTGAGAACACTCTCACGAATCACTTCGAGCTATGAATGAAGGAACCTGTTGTAGAAAGAAACACTAAGTTGGACAAAATCCTTGAGAACATCCCCACCTTGGTGACCCTGGAGAAAAATCATCTTCTTCTTCAGTCCATTGATAGAGTCAGAGCTGGATGAAGTAGTTAAGCAATTAAAAAATGACAGCACCAGGTCCGGATGGTTTCACTACCAACTTCTTTCATGCTTACTAGCACACCATCAAATATGTGGTCTTGGATATCATAGAGGATTCAAGAAAAACCAAGAAAATCCTGAATCCTTCAACATGACCTTCATCTCCCTTATCCCCAAAGAAACAGATCAGACTCTTCAAGTAAATTTCGACCCATTTCTCTCTATAATGTCATTTTCAAAATTATTACCAAAACCATTGCTAATAGGCTTAAGCCTCTGCTTCCTAGTCTTGTATGTAAACAACAATCTGGTTATGTGGAGGGAAGACAAATCTTAGACGAAATCATTATCTCGCATGAAATCATTCATTCCCTCAAAATCACCAATAAAACTAGGATTCTCATTAAGCTCAATCTATCCAAATATTTTGACAAACTCAATTGGATGTTGATGAAAAAATTGCTTTTGGATTTTGGCTTCTGCCAATGTTGGGTCAACTAGATCTTCACCCTAACCTCCACCTCATTTTTCTCCATCCTTGTCAATGGCACACATTTATATACTTTCCAACCCTCCAAGGGTATTAGACAGGGCAACCCCCTCTCCCCATTTCTCTTTGTCCTTATGATGGAAGGCCTGGGACACCTTCTCAAAGCCAGAATTCTCAGCCGTGATCTCAAAGGTATAACCCCTCACACCATCCTGGAGCCCCAACATCACCAACAATTTTTGGATGATACTATTCTTCTGGGAAATTCCTCGGTGCAGGAAGAAAAATCCTTCAAAATTGTCTCTTCACCTTCCTTACAAACAGTGGTCTTGATATCAACAAAGGAAAATCCCAAATTTACTTCTTCAACACTTGTCAAACCACAAAACGCAACATCCTTCACATCCTTGAGTTCTCCGAGGGAAAAATCCCTTCCAAATATCTTGGTGCACCCCTTACTGATTCTTTGATTAGGAATGTCTCCTGGAGAGATCTCCTGGATCACATGAAACAAAAACACTCCTAGTGTACTTTTCGTTCTCTCAACCTCCCCAGCTGCCTGATCCTGGTCAAAGCGGTTTTACAAGCTATGTCTCTCTACATGTTCTCCATATTGGCTACTCCTAAATCGATCCAAAAAAAACTTCGATCTTTGCAACACACCTTCCTTTAGGGAGGCTCGAACGAGCATAAGAAATGGTCATTGGTTGACTGGAATACCCTCTGTCGGCCCAAGCTGGAGGGAGGTATTGGACTCAGAGACCCCACCATCAACCATCATACTGGAAATGCCAAGATTTGGTCGTGTTGTATTACTCACAACTCAGAACCATGGGGATTCTTTGGAAATCCAAATGTGCTCCCTCCTACACCGAGCAAAATCTTATTAGATTCGATAACAATGTCAAAGGATCACAAATTTGGAACTCAACTCAGGCTAATTGCAACATAATACAGAAACTAAGTTTTTGGGAGATAAGGGATGACAACACAGCGTATTTATTCCAAGACTCTTGGAACCAACTAAGCCCACTCAATGATGACCACAATCTGCCCATATTAAAAGAACAATTTCTACTCAAGAATCTCTGCAAAGTTAGTGATTTTTGGAGTGACGTCAATCTTGAGGATCACTTTAGGAAATGGAAATGCATGGAATGGTTGCAAAGCATCAACCCCACTAAATACCTTCATGCTTTTTGGGAGGATCTCCAAACCCATCAAATTTGAAGGATAAGCCATGAAAAGGACAAAATAAGATGGGGTTTCTCTCAGTCTGGAACCTACAACTTGAAAGAAGCAACAATTACTCTCACCATCACTACAAGGGACGACCAAGACAACAGATGCAAAAAATATGGAAAGCAAACCTCTAGCCTAAGATTTCTACTTTTCTATTGATTCTCCTCCATAGGCGCATTCTAACTGGTGACAATCGTTAGAAAAGAGGATGCATTGGACCAGATTGGTGTTGCCTTTGCAAAAACAATGGGGATACTATAAACCAACTTCTAGATGAATGCAACTTCGTGGACAAAATATGGAATGAAGGGGAAAGGATATTTAGTAAAAGCGCTAGAAGAAAGGGGCGTCCTGACCTCACCATAGCTCAATGGCCCCTCCAACCTTATAACATTTAGCTACCCAATAGAATCTGGGAGCTATTTCTAGGATTCACAGTGTGGGAAATATGGATCAAAAGGAATAACATAACTTTCAATAACCGAATCAGAATGGTGGAGGGGATCTGGGAGACTATAAAAAACCGCATACTTGAAACTTTGAAGTTAAATATGTGGAATGATGAGGATCTTACCACTAACAACAATGAAATGAAAATTCTTCAGGATTGGAACATCAAAACCCTTCCAAATTACATTGGGCAGGCCGTAAAGAATACGATCAGTGCAAGATCTCCCATTCAGTGGACCTGGCCCCCACCCCAAGGCACCTATAAACTGAAATTTGATGGTGCCTCCAAGGGTAATACGGGTCCTATAGGAATTCGGGGAGCTATAGGAGACAAAGAGGGGAAAATACAGGGAGTCTATTGGGGATCCATTGGAATATCCACCAACAATGCTGCCAAATTGGAAGGACTGTTAATTGGTCTTGATTGGGCTATCAATCAAAACTGGCTCCCACTGATTTTGGAAGGTGACTCGCTCGTCATCATTAACATGGCTAGCAGATTGAAAGTCAGCTCTGCTAAAAGCAAGATATCCAACAACTGGCGATTGGAGAGAAAACCCAGAACTCTACATGCCATCCTCGAGAAATATCCAGCAGTCGTTTTCCACCATGTTAAAAGGGCTTCCAACAAATTGGCTAACTCCATTGCTAACAAGGGAGTCCTGGTAAACTCCACCTTTCAATTCTTTCACTAGAACGATTACCCCATACTGGAAGACAGAGGAAAATGGCTCCAAATAGCTTCTCGGGACCATGGTATCCCAGATGCGAGTGGTCATTAGGCGGATGATGGAAGATACAACAGTGGGTAGGTGCAAGGAGACAACTCTCAACCCTTTCGACAATCTCACGCATGCATAAGATAGGTGCGGTACATCGTGGAGATCACTGGAGCGTTGAGAGGGATGGGAGGCAATGTGACGAGGAGATATCACATTATGCCATGGATTCTGATGGCACTTCATGTCCGGTGGGATCTGTATTGGTTAGGACCTTGTGCCATCCCTTGTCCATGTCGCTGCGTACCTAGTGCAATTATCAAGGGGTACCGTAATGGCGGACAAGCAGCTATTTTAGGGATGAGCAGAGGGCAAGAATGGCTCTCTACATTCTCTAGTTTGTTTGGGACAAGCATTATCGTGTTGGTTTGGGAAAATATTTGGTGAGCAGACTCAAGCAAGGTCGAGTTAGGAAGCGCAATCGCTCGTGTAGACGAAGCCGCTCCACCAAGGTTCTCAGTTTTGTGACTAGCATGGCAGCGCATGGGGAAGGAGGTGAGGAGGTGGAATGGGAGGCTTTGTTTAACCAAGAAACACATGCTCGCACATTCACAAGTCCATCACAACGATGGAAAACAAGATTTTCGGGGAGTTCAAGCTCAGGCTCATATATATTAAAATTTTATTTATAAACTCTTTTAACCATAACTTATATTTTAATACTTACTTTATTAATTAAAATTGAATTAAATTATTTGATAAATATATATATTTGAAGCCATAATACTCTATTATGTAATTAAAAAAAATAGATTTATATAATAATATAATATGAACCCGTAATACTCTATTATGTCATTGCACTAAACATTGATTTAGTCAAAATTGATGATTTCTTAATTTATGGTGTATGAGGACCAATTAACCATGATCATAGCCTTAGTCGAGGTGTGCTAACGTTTTTATTTTAACTTGGATAAAACATTGCTCCCCAGATTGTTTGACATTTATTTTATTTTACATTAAAAAAACATTGTAGCCCGAATTGTTTGGCATGAAATATTCCAAGGCCGCCCCCAAAATATGCCGTTTCAAGAATCTTCGATAAGGAATATATAGATCTAAATAGGCAATTCAGATCGTAGTTTAATGGCAGGTTGGATTAAGAAAGTTTCATTTCTTTCTGGGGAAGTTTAGAGGAGGTTCTGATTTCTTTATTTTCTATTCAACGAGGTATTCTTATTTTGGCTGACTCGTTCTTATTTTGGCTGACTGGTTGGTCTCATAATCTGTTACGGGAGTTTCTGGGATCCTATCGCTCTAGATATTTTGGGTTTGTTAACCTCTGGACCAAGCCAGCTCTTCAGGTGCGGTGAATTTTTTTTTTGTTTTTTTCGGTATTCCTCGCAGAGTATATTGCTACAGTGATTAGGCTTACCCTAATCATTCTAACTACTCAGGCTCAACCCAAAACCCTAGTTGGTTGTAAGGTTTAACGACCTCCGACAAAGTTGTTTGTTACTGTTGAGAAAGAGATCTTAAATGGCAAGTCTACCAGACACAACTATTAATACAAACACTACTGTTGGAATGACTTCAAACCCTGATGTTAGTGTTGGAACGAGTCCAAACAGCAATATGGAGATGGTGTCACAACAATATGGATATTATGGCTATCGGCCAGATGTACGATATGGATATGAACGAAATCCTTACGCTGCGCCACCACAAGAAGCTCCAGTTGTAGATGTGATTCTGAATATAAATCCAAACGGCTATACTCTTCCGTACTATTCTTATGATAATAAGAATGGTTATCTTGATAATAACAATCAGGGCCAGGGCCATATTAATTATTATTCTGGCCACCCCGGCGTTTATCAATTTCAACCAACAATACCACAGCCACAATATCACTATTATCACCAGCAGCAGCTACAATTACAACAACCACAACCAGGAAGATTTGAAACAATACAAGGCCAAAGATCCCAAAGTGGAAATTGGAGGGGCGCTGAAGTTTTCCAGGATGAGTACAACCTTCCAGGATTTGTCACTAGATATGCCAATCCAAAGTTTTTTGTTATTAAATCTTCCAGTAAGGAGCACGTCCTCAGTAGTATTAGACATGGAGTGTGGACAAGCACCTTCACAGGAAATCGAAAGTTAAATGCAGCTTACGCTGAAGCTGCAGCCTCAGGGGAGCAAACTGTCCAGGGAGGCCAATCTAATGCTTCTAGTTCTAACTGCCCTGTATTCTTGCTTTTTTCGGTTAGTTGTTGCATTCTTAACTGAACTTTGTTCTTTCCATTTCAAGTATTTGTCAAGAATTGATTTTGGAATGAATACCCTTATTTCTAGGATAACATCTAATCTGGGTGTATGCAGTTGAACAGAAGTGGTAATTTCTGTGGGGTGGCTGAAATGATTGGACCTGTAGATTTTGGAGCCACAACAGAATTTTGGGAGTGGAAGGGCAAATTTCCTGTGAAATGGCACATTATTAAAGATGTTCCATTCAAACGAATAGTCCATATTAATCTGGAAGACAACGAAAACCAATCAATTATATGTAGTCGAGATACTCAGGAGGTAACTTAGTGGTTATTAATTATTTTGAATGTTTCCATTCCACTCCAGCTCTCAAAATAATCATTTAGATGGCTAAAAATGTGACTGAACGAATAGCTATCATGAATTTGAATGAATGAATTTGTCAGGTTGAAAAGGAGAAGGGGGAAGAAATGCTGGATATTTTTAAGAGTTACTTTTGGACGACCTCGTTGCTCGACGAAATTGCAGACTCAAGACGAAGGAGGGTGGAACTATTGATAAGAAGGCCACCGTCACCTCCACACAACCATAACCAAGAACAACAACCTAAACATAATGAACAACAGCAGCATGTAGAAGAGGAGGAGGTCATGGCGATCAGTTGCAGCAGTGGGAGTAACAGCAACAGCACGCAAGACGATCAAGAGACTGATAACAATAAACAAGAAGAACAAGAGGCTGATCACAACGGCGCTTCAGAATCTGAATGTCGAAATTGTCAGGAGACTGAACGCACCGTAAATAGTGTGATCAGTCACAGCCCAAGTGAGCACACGAAAAAGAAAGAAGACACTGAGAAGAATAAACCAGAAGAAGATGAGACTGAACAGAACAACGCCGAAGAATTTGAATGTGGAGAAAATCAAGATACTGACAACACTGTAATTAGTGAAACCATTCACAATGCAAGTAACAGCAACCAAAAGCAAGAAGAAGTGAGCAATCCAAACAACGCACGAGAATCTGATTGTAACTCCGAGAGCATTGTGATTAGTATTACTCGTCACAGCACAAGCAACATCGACAAGAGGCAAGAAGTGACTGACGAAGATAAACAAGAAGAAGAGACTAATGAGAACAACACACTAGAATTTGAATATGCAGAGAATCAGGAGAGCGAGAACAGTGTGGTTAGTGTGACTAGTAACACCACAAGTAACAGTAACAAGAACCAAGAAGAGACTGATGACAACAACGCACGAGAATTCGACTGTGGAGAGAGAAATGTGGTTACTCCTACCAGCCACAGCCCAACTAACAACAAAAACAAGCAAGAAGAAGAAGAAACAGATAACATTAAGCCAGATGAAGAAAAGACTTATCACAACAAGGTGCAAAAATCTGAGTGTGGAGAGAACAATCAGGTGACTAGAACCTGCACTGTGATTGGTGTCACTAGTAACAGCCCAAGTAAGAAGAATAAGCAGCAAGAAGAAGCTGAGACTAATGCCTGCATGATAGAATCTGACTGTGAAGAGAATCATGCAGAGATTCAGGGCACTGCAGTTACTGTGGCCAGTCAAAGCACAAATATCAACAATAATATCAAGAAGAAGGAAAAAATGACCAAAAGATCCAGTAGATTTCGTAGGTTTCGATCTCTGTTTAAATGTATGACTTTTGATTGACAGTTGATCATCTGCGTTGGATGTGATATATACGGTTACGACCTAGTAAATAAATGATTGTTGATTTTCAGCGAAAGGCTCTATGCTTAAATTCTTTTCTGTGACAGAGTTAAATGTCTTCTCAGTGTTCATCATCTTATATGTGTTCTTGTTTTGTTGTTTTGTTTTAGTTCAATCAAGGAACGAGTTTCTCGACGGAATCAATGAATTAATGGTTGTAGCCCTATGAATACATATTAAAATTTCCGTTTGATGTTCCTCGATAACATCTAAATTATTCGATGTGGACTTCGTTTAGCTGTACTAATATTTTAACATCAAAATAGCCGTTAGATTAGTTAGTCATGGACCATTCCCATGGTTGAAGCATTACATGAGAAGTCTTTGATCCATTGATTGTGATTATGAGAAGTCTTTGATCCATTGATTGTGATGTGTTAGAAGCATAAGAGATACTGCATATAAATTTTGATGGCGACTGTAAAAACATTCTTCGTAAGGATTACATGATTATCAATGTAAAAGAGACCATTCACATAAAGGTTGTAATATAAACTTGAGACCATTCACATAAATTTGGAAGTTTGAGTTTACAACCATTAATTTAGAGTAGAATGAATAAGTAGAATGAATAAACTTAGAAATGAATTTAGAGTTTTAAATAACTTAATTAATTCTAATATCTAATATCAAATCTAAAAAATAATATTAAACATATATTATTGAAAATCTAAAAATTAATACTAAACATATATTATTGAAAATTTTAGTGTAAAACAATTATCATACTTAAAGGGATTTATGCCTTTTTTAAAGAGTTAAAATATACACTTTTCATGTAAAACTAGCTATGTATGCATCAACTATGTGGATTTCATAAATAGCTTATCTAATTATTTATAAAAATATAATAAACATAAAAATAAAATGATTTAAATAAAAAATAAATAAAGATAAAAATGTTTTATTTATAAAAGAAAAATTAATTAATTTTTTAAAGCAAACGATTAGATAATTTAAATCATTCGCCTAAAATATTAAAATTTAATAAAAATTTTGGGCAACAAGCTAAAAGATTGTTAAGTATTTTTATTGCACATGCCAGTGTTAGGTTGCATTATTATAGGAAAAAGAGATTGAATTTGGCTAAGTATGAGCTATTAATAAAAGCCACCATTCAACCTATATGGGATGGGATGCAATGCTTTGCAAAAAAAATCATCTTTGTTTTCAACCAACAATAAGCTCCATTCTCATTGAACAAAGAGATTGTTTTAATGATTGAGGAAAGGAATATTAGTGGAAATGAGGAAATACTTTTTAATAAGGAAAATCTGAGGAAAGAGTAATAACGCTTAATGTATTATTGCATTATGAAAGAATCCAATATAGAAGAGTAAAAATAATGTACTATTGTACTATGAGAGAACCCAATCTAGTCCTTGGTGAAGGTGCCAGTGGGGTAGCTTTCTAAACATTGAGAAAAGATAAGGTTGCATCAAATGAAACCTAAGATGGAAAGGATAAAGTGTGTGTGTGTGTATATATATATATATATATATATATATATATATATATATTGGGTAGCCTTTGGATGGAAAAGAAGGATGCTTTTGTTTGACAAAGTTGTTAATTGTTCATCTTTCCAAGTGTTGAGTAAAGTACATGGTATAAAAATCCCAAGAAGGGAGAGCAGGAAAGTAGATTTTTTGAGTCGATTTTTCCTCCAATAAGCAGTAGAAAACTTGGTCAAGAAACCTTGATGAAGAGAAACACTTGTTTGGAGGTGTTACATCCCAAACCTGCACTTTAATTGGTAAACACTTAAAAGTTGAATGCAACCTTAGAGTAATGTAGGAAGAATTCTCATTGTCACCATAAAAAAACCTTTTTTTACTTTAGGTTGGATCTCCTTTGGCTCAAGGGGGGTCTTCCTAAGTAATTTATGATATAATTTAGATTTAAGTAGATGGTGTGTTCCAAACACTAGTGCCAATGCAAGGGTTTTGGAGTCTAGGAATACAAACAAAGAGGGATTAGAATGATATCTTATGTGAGAGTGAGTGGAATCCCTAACAATAGTTGTAGATGTACCATCACAACAAATATGTTGAAAGTCAACAAATGACATGCAACCCTAATAATGAAAGAACTAGAACATGAGATTATAAAGAAAAGGACCAAGAAAGTTAATCATTAAAGAAATGTACAATCCAAGCAAGAAGTCACATCTTCAATAATGATCTCATAGGACTAAATGTGCTATGAACATGTGCCACATCAAATCCTCCATTACAACATAAATCTTCCTGAATATCCTAGATTACATCAAGCGCTAGGGAGGGATAAAATTTGGACTCTTAGTCCCTTGTCCTATGCAAATACTTGTACTCAAAAGAGATAATTTATATCAATAAAACACTATCCACTTTGGCATAATACCACATTTTCCAAGATGAAAGAGATGAATGAAGTGTTGATGTTTGAGAAAAATCGAAGATACTTGAGCTTTAAAACTTTTATCATACAATTTTCAGCACTTATGAATTTCATAAACCAACCACATCTAAATCTTTATATCAACCACATATTAACCTCATAAATAAATCAGCCACATAAATCAGCTCCATAAATCAGCCACATAAATCAATCAACCATGAGAGACAATATATACCCTAGGAAAACCCTCCAAACACGGAAGATGAAAAACCCAACAATTCTTTGAGTATGATAGATAGATTTGTAGAGAATGGTTTACAACACATAAGCATATTTCACAATAAGAGATATAACCTAAGAAGTAGAGAAGAGAGATCCAGTGCAACCCTACAAAAACAACTGTATGCAACTGTATTAAAATTTCCATATGCCTACCATATTAATATGTTAAGAGCCCTTGTCAACCCTCATCTTTATTTTGTTAGTATATTTTGTCGGACGCATATGCTTTGTCAGTCATCCCATTAGTATTTTGTATTATCCCACATTGATGGGGAGTAAGTAATAGTTGTTAAGTCATCCAGTTAATATGTTGCATTATCCCACAGTCATGGGGGGTAATAGTTGTTTAGATTAGACTTAGTATATAAGTATGTGTTGAGGCTAATGAAGGCATCGAAGAGTTATTTTTTATTGAGCTTGCTCAAAAGAGGTTGCCCCCTCAAAGTGGCTCGCTATTAATAAAATATCTTCTCTGCTTCACTATTTCTATTATATTGTGCATTATCATTGTTTATTGCAGGAGGTTCTTTACATCTGGTATCAGATCACTTTCTTTGGCTCGTTGGGTGGAGTTTCTGCCAAAAAATTTTCTTTTGCAGTGCTTCCTAGAATTGTGATTATTCCAGTAGTTCTTCTTCTTGCAGCGGTATTATTCATTCGGATTAGGGAATAAACCCTATATGCTTAACTGGCAGAAGTAATTGGGAATAACCCTAAAACCACGGGGTATTCACTTAGTGAAACCATGCCATAGCACGTTTGTTCATGGCATATGAAAAAATACCCTTATTTTGAAAAAATATTGGAAAATACCTCCCAAAATCATTTTTTAACCCTCTCCCAATATGCCTTCCCAATTTAAAAAACCCATATTTTCACTATATATTGCATGTATCCATTTTTTCATTTACACTTTTTATACCCCTTTATATTTCTACCTAGTATATTGACATGATACCCCACATGCATTCTACAATGCACCTTGCTTCTTTCGATGTATATTACTTCACCCACAATGATCAACATCACAGAGATCACATTCCTTTCCTAAATTAACACTAGTTTGTCACTCTTCCTTTGACCTTTTTCCTCTCAACAATGGACAATCACATCAAGGTTTGACATGATGTCCAAAACATGGATAAACACTCATTACTTGACACTACTCGATTATTTTTCAAAAGCAAGAGCAAAAGCACCAAATGCTTGATAAAACTCAGAGTATATATACACAAATATTGCAAAATTCAATTGACAAATAGAGATCTTTTTTACCTTTTTCCTCTCAACAATGAACATTCACATCAAGGTTCTACATGATGTCCAAAACATGGCTAAACACTCAATATTAACATCAAAATCCCTAAAACCATGCCCAATAACATAAGCAACTCTCAACTTGTAGTCTAAAAGTTTTCCAACCCATTTAGTGAGTGGTGTGGCACTATGATACTTAAATCTCTGCAATGTAAAATATAAATATAAAATATATATTTACAAAAAAATTAGGGTTAGGTTTCCAATTCCCTAATTCCTATTTTTGGGAAGACTGTCAAATCTGCACCAGATTCTTCAGTCAATTCTGACCGCACCCACATTCTTGTAACCATGGTTACAACCCTTATAAGTTATAACAAAGTGATAAACGATCCGTTAATAACACTTATCATTGTAACTATGCAGTTGTAGTAGCTAGTTCTAGTGAAAAGAAGGTACCCCTTCATTGGGTAGAGAAGGAATACTGCAACAATGATCTCATGGGTAACCATTTTGTCTCATAATTTGGTCAACTGACCTATAGAAAATTAAATAATCTCTACAATTCATAATCTTGGGTACCTAGTATGAAATTGGACATTAGTTCCATAATCCATATTGGGATTTGCATTTATACTAGTGAAGACTTTGTCACTTCTTTCCCCTTTGACTCTCAATAGAATACTAAATGTAAACCTAAAAGTTGTCTTCTTTAAAATCTCTTGCTTAGAAAAAATGGAAAAGCAAAACCAAATATAACAAGGACAATTATTCTCTTCCCTCGGGTTAATGAATCTGGCCATGCACATTTGACAGTTTTGAAATCCAATGTTTTGTGAAACAATGAACAATGACAGTCTAAAGAGAAGTATAAGCACCAAAATGGAAAATTCATTCAATATGACAAGAATTCCTGAAATTTATGGATTAAACCCCGAACCCACTTCTTGCCCCTCTAAACCTTAATAGAATATGAATTGTCAACCTAAAAGTTGTCTTATTTAAATGTCTTGCTTAGAAAAAATGAAAAAACAAAACGGAGAAGAACAAGGACACTCATTCTCTTCCCTCATGTTAATGAATCTGGCCATGTACATTTGACAATTTCAAAAATCCAATGTTTTGTGAAATTTTGTGAAACAAATAATGATGGCAGTCTAAAGAGAAATATAAACACAAATTGAAAATTCATTCAATATGACAAGAATTCCTGAAATTTATGGATTAATCCTTCAACAACTCAAGCTATTTAGATAGATGCTTTCAAACAATATAGAAGTCATTAATCTGCATGGAATCACTTACGTAGCTGTCTACATTGCTTTCATGGATGATTCCCCAGTCCTCAATGCAGAAACAATTTCTATTGTTTCCTTTGTACCTTCCAACATGATCATCTGAAATTGCCCCTTGACCATAAATTTATAGTTCACAACAGATTATCTCTTTGTTAGTATTTGCAGGACAAATACTAGAATAAATTATTTCATTGTAGACAAACTTAAAATTAAGTAATACACCAAGATCACCTGATCATGGATTCTTAGTTGGTAATTTCCAAGTTGTTCTATTTGCACTTCATAGAGTCTCTTCCTCTTCAAGCATTGTATTGTTGTTGTGCATGCTACAGTAATGAAACATTAATATGGTTCAAGGATTTCATACCAAGATAACAGAAGAGAAGTTTATTATAGCAAGTGAGAGAGAGAGATTTCAATGTTCTTGTATATTTCCAATCCATATGTATGTAATGAGTGTTATAAATTCTAATTGTTAATGAAGAACAAAACTAGCTACACTATCTTGCAACCAAAAGGTTGAAGCTTTTCGTATCGGTTATATTCTTCCATTGTCAGATTTGTGAAGAATTAGGAATTCTACAATAGATCATGGGTGGTTTAGCATATTTTGTTAGTTTTTAATAAACCATGAAGCATATTTTGTGGGTTGTTACTAAACCATGAAGCATCATACACACTGTCAGATATAAGGATACAGAGTACAATATGTAGAAAATCTTTAAAGCAACCGAAATCATGAACTACAGATTTTGATAAAAAAAATGAAATACTGTTGATTTGTGAGTAAAAAGACTGAATTGAAGTGAGGGAGACATGTTTATTAGAAAGTACACTTATCTATGTGTAGAAATGCAAATCCTAAACTTTTCTAAAATTGTTCTCTACTTTATGTTACTCAATTCATAGCTGTAATTTTTTTACTCTAGCACAAGTTTAAAGCTAGCAAATCCTAAGATTTTATAAAATTGTTCTCCACTTTATGTTACTCAATTGATAGATATAAATTTCTTACTCTAGCACAAGTTTAAATCTAGCTTCCTGTGGCTCACTTTTAGAGATACGTGCTATCAGTCAAAATACCAAAATATTTAGGGATATAAATTTATAATACAAAGAAGAAGAAAAAACGCTCCATTGCAAACCATGAAGAAAATGATTGAATTTGTCATTGCTATATTATATAAAGGGAAATGATTCATCCCATATACATGTGTTGTCCAACATATGTCTATTCTTGAAATCTTTTCCCAAAATAAAACTAGATAAACCAGTCAAAGAAGTCAGGGAGGAACAAATTGATAATGCATGGCTTGGTCAAATTTTGATGGTGCAAGCCCAGGAAACCCATCTGTAGCTCGAGCTACAGTATTACGCTTTGACAGGATTTTGTTTGAGCATATTTACAAGAAGAGAAACATGGCAGCAGACTCCTTTCCAAAATATGGCCTTTTGTTGGATCAAGGGATTTGGCCATCCAATAATCTGTGGATGGCACTGTCTCTGAGTTTCTTTAAAATTCATTCTATAAGATATATGTACAAAATTTTGTATTTATGTGTAGAATTTTTCCATTTACTAGAGGGTGGTGAATCTTTTGGTTTTTATGTGTATTATGAACAGTTTTTAGCTCAATGGTATTTCCAGAATTATGACAGTGACAATGTTAGAATGCAATTTTGAGACTAGATAGAAGCTTTTATAAGGGGGAAAGTATAGACTCCGAAACATCCTTTATCATAGATACTTGAACATACTTTACCATAGCTATTTTTTACTGATATGGGCCCTCTGTTGTGACTATCTACTAAAAGTATTTTTTTCATATAAAGAAAATTACAATTTTTCCCAAGGAAAGACTATATATATATATAGAGAGAGAGAGAGAGAGAGAGAGAGAGATGTGATAGAAAAAGGAATTTCATAGAAAACAAAGAAGAAAATGATTTAATTTGTCAATCCTAATAAAAATACTTCAATAAATGAAGAGAAATTGCAATGCTCTTAAAGTACATAAAATACTCCGAAAAATAGAAGACAATGCACAACTAAAAAAAATGCAATGCATCAAGTCCTGTCACCAGAACCACTCACAAATTGCTGAATTCTAAAAATGGCTTCCCTAACTTGAGTTGACAGGACTTAACTAGCAGTTGGCTTCCCTAACTTGAGTTGACAGGACTTAACTTTTCAATACATACCTAGATTTTATTAACATTATTCGAGTAATAGTTTTTAAATTACCTGTAGAAGACTGCTAAAAAATGAGAAACATGCAATTACACTTCCATGTTGAACAAGTGTTTCTCACGTATGACAAATCAAAAGACAAATAGACAAAAATTAGATTCATGGTATCCTTTCAGCTATCATCTTGATATTATTTTTCATATATTGGATTCATTCCTTTAAGGAAGGATTCCTGTCATGCTGTCCCTTCTATCAAGAGCTTTATCAGCTTGAATAAATAGAAATAATATTCTTTGATTCTCAATAAGCTTTCCATTCAGTCAATTTAAACCAGTACCTTACCATACCATACTAAAAAGGTTAATCACTACACATACAGTGACTGTAAAACAACATAACTGTTATAAGTTTAATCTCTAGAAATGAGTTCATTGCAACCAATTTTAGAAGCCAAGATCCTGCTATGGGGGATATAAAGTTATCAACCCTAAGAAACTCCATATTTTAGAAATCATTTTAAATCCATGCATAAACATTACAGAACTATTGAAATTGGATAAAGATAGATGCTTGTAAGAAGAGAGAAATATGCTCATATATAAAAAGGCAAAGGAAACTAAAGTCTATTATGAATGGTAAACTAAATACAATAATCCTTGAATATCAATGCATTTTTTACTATGATAAATAATAATAGACCAAGTTCAACACAGTCAAGCTTCACCCAATCATAAAGTAAGCAAGCTTTAAGATGTGAAAACCGTATCAAAAATTCTGCAAAATGGTAAATATCTTAGGAGGATGTGCCACCTGTGGAGATGTAATTGCATGTGGAGACAAGGATCACATAGTTTCAAAATGGATGTATGATGAAGAATAGATGTCCATGTTTTTTCATGAACATGCCCATTATTACAAGGAAAACAAGCAAATAGATAAAATTACATATTCTGGGTTTTTAAATCATAAAGTGTTCAATGAGAGTGCTCAAAATACCTTTTGTTGTTCTTTGCTCGAGTGAAGTCATTTTCCTTCTCAACCTCTAATTGAATCTTCTTTTGCAAGACTTTTTATTTCTTCTTAGGCATCTATAGAGTCGACAAAAATTCAAAAGTGCAATAACTGATAAATCGTCTTAAAGTTCTGCAGTCTCCTAAACACACTTAAAATAATAATAAAAACATAATTTGCAATCTGATGTCTTGGAACTCACCAAACAATAAAATTGTAACTTTTAAGTTTTTACAATAAGATCAATAAAGAATACCTTCCTTTTGTAATCATGCCATCTCTCAGTAAAAGAGTTGGACTAAAACAAAATATTAGGAAAACATATGTGTAAGCTGATATCAAAGACTAACCAACATCCCTTTTCCAATTATCAGGCTCATCCACACAAGCATAATAAGCAGCATTTAGTCTGAATATATTATGGATGTTAACAACATTTTGTGTACATTCACGATGTCAGCATTGACAAATTAGCAATGACACATCAGCATTGGGCACATCTATATACTGAAATAAAACTTAGGAAGTCATTTTAGTAGATCAAGTGCACATGATTAGTGAGGATAGGATCCTAGGCATGTAAAATAGTTAGAGCCATGCGAACTGTAGTAAGAAAATATCATATTAGATTACATAAAGTTTTGTATTGTGTAGATGGCCTTCACTCATTTAATTTCTTAATTATTCAAATCTTTTTCTACAGAAAATGCATTCATAACTTGATATTTTGTGTGAAAAAATATCTGATTTCCTACAATCGTCTGCCTTAAGAGTTTTGATTCCATTGAATAAAAAGGGTATGAATAGGAAATGAATATGGAAATTTTTTGTTAAGGATCTTGCATTATTTGAATGAATTGATTGAATAATTCATTATTCATAAAGCCTATTATCACCACTAAATTCCTTAATACATTGTTAGGGATTGAACTCATTTTATATTTAACTAATTGTAAGGCTTTAGGATTTTGGCCACACCTTAGCTTCCTGGTCACAAAAGAGCTCCGTGCCCTGACCCTCCCCAGGTTTTCTTTTCTTTTGGATAGGTGATGAGTGAGAGGAAATGTTGAAAATGCAAAAAGATACATCTAATCAAATTCATTATGAGACTTTTTCCAAGAAAAATGATATTAAGAGGGAAGTACATAGGCAGGAAAACTGGAAAAAGACACATGGGATAGGTGAGAATAAGAAAAATCATGTTACATCCCTGATATCGTCTGATAATAAAGATAGGAAGATGCTCAATTCAGTCCAGGTTGGGATTAAAAAGAACAGTTCATTATCAACATCTAAATCTGACAATATGAGGTCCAGACTAAAGATAAAGAAGCCTACAAGCCATTTTGAGGACCATTTCTGGTTTGATGTTGTTGGTGCAGTGCCTACAAACCATTTGAGGTTTGATGTTTCCAGTACAGTATCTTTAATAACTGAGCCAGAGTTGAAGACAACCTAAAGAGAGACATTAAAAGGTCATTAGAGAGTGAAAGTAATATTCATAATGATGGAGACACTATTTTGAATTTTTCTTCTTATCTTGAAAAAATTAGGATATAATCACCAAATACATGCATTATTTCAAAATAGACCATGAGTGAAAAGCAGTTTGGTCAGAAAAGGAAAATCATGGAAAAAGAAATTAGAGGTTCTCGATTAGTACCTGAAAGTGAGTTCCTAGATCGTGAATACAAATATTTTGATAATTAAAGAAAGTGAGTTCACCTTCTAAAGTGAGTTCATATAGGTTTTCAATAAATACAAATATTTGATAAATAAAGAAAAAACAAACCCTGCCACATTAATTTGAAAATAACACACTTGGAAAAATCATCTATAACTAAACAAAAACAAATGGAAAACGTCATATCAATTGGAGTAACTGGAAAAGTCATCCATTTCAAATAATTAGACCATTGATTGAAGAGATGGAAGCAAATATTCAAAAAATGGGAAAATAGCTTTGAACTACACCTACTTCATGGTTTCTTTAGTGATGGAAGCATATATGAATATGGTCAAGGGTAAATAGACATGATAGGGGCTTCTGGAAACACTAGTTTTGATTTTTCAAACACTGAAACATGCAGGGACCATAATTGCAGGCATGAAGAATACTTTGGTAGTCTAGTATTGCTCGAGATTTATGTAGCAGTTATTTGGAATGGGTGAAGAGCACAAGCTCCTTTCTGCCTCACAAAAGGCCTGAATATTCCCTCAATTTCCTTGAAGGCCGATCCTTCCAAAGATAATGCTTGACCTGAAAATGTACTTCTGTGAGTTTTCTATACTAGTGTTTTCCTTCTCCTAATCCTCAAAGTTTGAATACATTTATCATTCCACTCATGCTGGAGATGTATGTAGTATTTCTTTGGAATGGGTAAACAGTAGAAGCCCCTTTCTGCCTCACAGAAGGTCTGAATCTTCCCTCAATTTCCTTGAAGAAAATGGATTCTGTGAGTTTTATATACTGGTGTTTTCCCTCTCCTAATCCTCAAAGTTTGAATACATTTATCAATTATGAGAAGAAGAGGCCATCTCAGTTAATCTGGTTTCCTCAATGGCATAAAAGAGCTTAAAGCGGCACTCTAAAACCTCTCTCAATCTGGTAATTGTGCCAAGAATTCTATCATGGGTTTGCAACTGATAGAAAGTAAGTTATGGGAAGAGGACCAAGGTTTTGGGGCACATTTTACAGGCCAAGCGCCTATATTTTAACCCAAAATCTTTGGTGCCCTCCTCTATCCAAATTGAGGTGAGATTTACAAATCCTCTTCTTCACTTTTAGTTCAAAGAGGTTCCTGAACAATTTGGTAATACAATTGGAAGCTCATGTCAGTAGGGATCCTATCGCAGAAGGGATGTTGTAACCATTGATAGGATTTGTTGAGGTCAAATCTCAATGAAGTATTATGGAGGGCACTAAAATGGTTTTAATGATATTTCTTTAGACCAGAAACTAGGTTACGAAGTAATGGCATTTAAATGCAAAATTTGGCATGAAAAAAATCATGTAGCAACTACTCATAAGAGGAAAGTTGACTCGTTGAGTAAAGATTTATTTGAATGAAAAAGTAAGGTTTCTGTAGAAAAATGGGCCAAAAGCGTCATAGGTATGTTACCAAAATCAATGTGGTGGATAGCATTTCTCCAAGAAAGGTCAAGAAATAGAAACACAGGCATCTGTCAATTTATGGCTGCATTTTAAAAATGCACCCATAGAATTTATAAAAATAAAAAAGCACAGATACCCATAAAAATGAATTTAATTTGATTTAGAACATTGATACATTACATAGGGTGGATTAATTTCAATTAATTTCAAGGGATTTAGATTGACTAAATTATTTTTTTATGTGTATAACATGCGCATAGTGCTAGAGAAGATGATAGCTTAGTGGGGGTAGCTCAAGTGGTTGAGTGATGTGAAAAGGAAGCACAAGGTTTTGGGGTCAAATATCTGGGTGGCTATGCATATAAAAGGGCCTCACTCAATGTCCCCACTAGGTTTGGTTTCCTAATAAATGCAAACGAACTGTTTACCCTGGGTACCATCCTTGAAATGAGGATAAGTGCCCGAGAATTTTTCGTGATTGTTACATTGGGAAAAAAGTGCTAGAGGATGGGAACCGTAAGTGAAGCCTCTGAGAACAGAGGAAAGTTGTAGCTTCATATCATATTTCACAAAAGACACAAATTTAGACGTTGGAAGAATATTAGAAGCCACGCTGTGTTAGAATAATCAACCCATAGTTACCTACCTTAGACATTAATTAAATCATTTTTGTCTTATTACCTAGTCTCCTAGATTCCACTCTATGCTAGTTGCCTTCTACATGTCATAGAAGTCAACACTTGCTAAAACTGAGTCATGGAGCGCATGGGAAACCTCTTGGAAACCATATTTAGCATGTATGCTTTATTCCAGATCCTCCAAAGCGCATATCTACTTTTTCTGTAAAGCTGCCTATTTTATTGAGAATTAAGGCAAAAGGAAAAGCTAGACTAGGTGTAGTTGACTTGTTTTTTTCCCACATCATCCTCCATCCTTTTCTCCTAATAAAAGAATGTATGAGTTTTCTTTCCATCCCTTATTATCTTGCCTACTTGAATTTTCCAATTCGTGGGCATCTTAGTGGATTTGGAAACTGCTTTATGCACCTATGGGGGATTTGACTAGATTTAGTAAGCCTACTTTTTGACTATTCCGAATGGCATCCTTATGCATTCGAATATCTCATGTAATTATATATTGTAGTAGCCTATTAATTCACAAGGTTGGCTATTGCACACTTATTCAATACAGATTAGTGCTATGCTCCAATTTCAGTCTCCTTTGATGTTAATTTTGCATGTTTGATTAGCAATTTTCTGAGTGTAATTTTTCTATCTCTTGGGTTCAATTTCCACATGGTATTATAGCATTTGTATATTTATTTCTCTCCTTCCATATTTCTATTGTAGGTTCGACATCTTAACTGGGAGCATATTCTGCTGACTAAAGGGCACATTTTCTGAGCTATGGACCAATCTCAAAAGATCATCTTGAATCCATTTAATTTCTTTGAATGGAAAGTTGAGATGGAGATATTTTTGAGAGAGAAAGGTATCTACATGGTTACTATGGCAACTGAGGCAAATCCTAATGCAGCTGCAGAGAAAATCAAATGGCACAATAGGAGGGATGAGGCCTATGATATTTCGTGTCTACACATTTCAAGAGACCTCCTCTTCCATCTTGATGGATTGACATCACCTAATGAAGTGTGGGAGAAGGTTGTAGATATTTTTGGTAATACAGATGAGATGAGAGGATATTAAATCGAGAATGAGCTGATCTCCTTGAGTCCCAGCAGCTTCGAATCCTTGCAACTCTATTTTTCCAAGTTTAAAGCCATTGTTTTGCAGCTAAAACAATGTGGGATTGAAAAGAAGGAAGAGCAGATATTTAGTGTTTGTTTCAACCTTCCATGACACTAAGTTGACAGCTCAATCCTGGAAGATTCCTAATCTTGGAGATTTCATGGAATCTCTCACACAGGCACAAGATAAGTTGGTGATGATGGGCACCATCAAACCTTCCAAATACCAAGCTTTGGTTGCTGGGGATTCAAGGGTGGATTCGAAAAGCAAGAAAAAGGATAAAAATCCACCTGAGAAAAAGAGAGACAAGAACAAGTCTCAAGAGGAGCCCTAAGGCTCCAAGAAGAACTTCCAGAAGAAGAAGAACAAAGGAGAAATGAGCAAGTGTGCATACTGTAGTAAGGGCTATCATCTTGAGAGCTCTTGTATGAAGAAGCAAATTGACATGTTGACCCAACTCATAGAGAAGAATAACATCTCCCTACCTGATTGCTCAAAGAAGAGGGAAGGAGGATTAAATTCAGAAGACAGAGAGAGAGTACATGCTTTGGTTGCTGGCACATCAAGCTCACCTAGCTTCATCATAGACTCTGGAGCTTCTAGACATATGGTTTCGACAAAAGAGGCATTCTCCTCTCTTGACATGTCAAAAGGTCCACCAATAGTTTTGGGAGATGACTCTCTCACTGACAGTTTGGGGAAAGGAAGGATTGATCTTGATCATGGTAAGTTCAATAATGTGTTGTGTGTTCCAAGTCTTGCCTCTAATCTCTTGTCAGTGTATCAGATGACTCACACTGGGTCTCCAAATAAGGTCATCTTCTCCCCTAATGATGTTGAAATCACAGAGATTTATAATGGTAAAGTCATAGCAAAAGGTGTTGTTGATCACACTTCGAAGGTATACATGTTTTCCCATTTTATACCCTAATCAAATCCCTCTTCTCTTTTGATTCATGCTAATGAGGCAAGCAAGCTTTGGCATGAAAGATTTGGCCATCTTAACTACAAGTATATTTCTGATTTGAGTGAAAAACATATGGTCATAGGGTTACCAAAGATAAAGTTTTCCAAGGGAGTCTGTCAAGGTTGTATCCTAGGAAAACACCCAAAGCACAAATTTGAGAGAGCTAGTCATGAGAGAACCTCTGCACCTCTTGAGTTGATCCACAGTGACATTACTGGTCCATTTCCTCATATGTCCATGATTCAAGCCAAATATGCACTGACCTTCATAGATGACTTTTCCAGGTATTGTTGGGTTTACTTCCTAAAGCATAAGTCTGAAGTTTTTGACCTCTTCAAAGTCTTTAAAGCCTTGGTTGAAAACCAGTTTGGGAGGAGACTCAAGATCCTCAGATCTGACAATGGTGGTGAGTATGTCAAGTCTGAGTTCATTTAGTATTGTAAAGATGCAGGTATTCAAATGCAGCATTCGATCCCTTACACACCACAGCAAAATGGTGTTGCTGAGAGAAAGAACAGGTCACTGAAGGAGATGGCAACCTGTATAATGGAGGCTAAGACTTTGCCACCAAATTTTTGGGCCAAGGATATAAACCATGCATCCTACATATAGAATAGGGTTCCTCATAAGTATCTTGATGGTATGACTCCTTTCGAATCTTGGAGTGGGCACAAGCCAGATGTGACCCATTTTAGGATTTTTGGCTCAAAGGCTTGGGCTAGAATTCCAACTGAAAAGAGAAAGAATTTGCAGCCCCAAAGCCAAGAGTGCCTATTTTTTGGGTATTCTAAAGATTCAAAAGGGTACAAGCTGATCAACTTGAGCACTAATAAATCTTTCATTGAAAGAAGTGTTCAGTTCCAAGAAAAGCCTTTAGTAGCAGTTGAAGTTAGAGAGTCTTCTTCACCACTAGATCCATTGATTGTAAGTGGAGAGACTAATGAGTTTGCTAATTCTGATATTTCTGATAATGATGATTTGATTGCAGATCCTTAAATCCATACAAGACCAAAATTGGAAGCAAAGACCATTCATGCAGCTAGGGAACTAGCTGGAAATCCTAGTGACACTAGGAGGACTCGATCTCAGTTTGAGAGCGCCCTGTGTATGAAAGATCCCTTATTTGTTGAGAAAAGCTATCTGATGGTTGAATCAGATCCAAATACATATGAATATGCAGCACATGATCCAAGATGGTAAACATCCATGAAAGAAGAATTCAACTCACTCCAGAAGAACAACACTTGGGAACTGGTTGATCTTCCCCCAGGGAGGAAGCTAGTTCAATGTAAGTGGATTTTCAAGACTAAGTTTGATGCTTATGGTTCACCTTTGAAATATAAGGCAATATTGGTAGCCAAGGGATACTCACAAGTACATGGTATTGACTACAATGAAACCTTTGCACCAGTGGCAAACATGGACTCCATAAGGCTAGCTTTAGCCATTGCAGCTTCGAAGCAGTGGGAGGTACATCACATGGATGTGAGGTGTGCTTTCATAAATGGAGATCTCACTGAATATATTTACATGCAGCAACCTGAAGGGTTTGTTTATAATCCATATTTAGTGTGCAGGTTAAAGAAATCATTGTATGGGCTCAAGCAAGCCCCCAAGGCTTGGTATGCCAAGATTGATGGATTTCTGCTGTCATTGAGTTTTGTTCGATGCAAGTCTGATCCTAATGTTTATTTGAAGATGATTCATGGTTCTTTGATGATAATTTTCTTGTATGTGGATGACCTTCTAATTACAGGAAGTTCAAAGAAAGATATTTCCTCCTTGAAGGACGCAATGAACAATGCATTTTCTATGACATATTTGGGATTGTTGAGCCAATTCTTGGGTCTCGAAATTGCTCAATCCCAACATGGAATCAAAGTACATCAGTCCAAGTATTCCTTAGATTTTTTGAACAAGTTCAACATGAAAGATTGCAATCCAAGAAAGACTCCCTTCCTTTAAGGAGTTAAGCTTGAAGAAGCAGGTTCTTCTCCTATGGTAAATAATACACCGTATAGGCAGTTCATTGGGTGTTTGCTTTATCTTACACACACTTGACCTGATCGATATTATGAAATTAGTGTGGCTTCAAGATACATGGATCAGCCTCATGAGATCCACTAGCGGGCAGCCAAAAGGATCCTTAACTTTGTTCAAGGAACAAGAACTCATGGGATCTTCTAGAAAGCAAAATCTGATCTTGATTTGATTGGGTTTACTGACAGTGATTGGGTAGGTGACAACACAGATCAAAATTCAACATCAGGATATGTGTTCATGCTTGTAGAAGGACAAATCATCTGGTCAATAAAGAAGCAGAGTTCCATAGCACTCTCATCTACAGAAGCAGAGTATAGAGCAGTTGTAAATGCAACAACTCAATGTTTGTGGTTGCAGGGAATAATTGGAGAATGTGGCTTCGAATTAGAGTTTTCAACTATTATCTACCGTGATAATCAGAGCACCATTTGAATCTGCAATGATCCACTTCAGAGACAGCGAACCAAACACATTGAGATCCATATGCACTACATCAGACATCTTGTGCATGATGACACCATTCATCTACTCTTTTGTGCATCTTCAGAACAAGTAGCAGACATCTTCACCAAAGTTTTTTGTGAGAAGACATTCAACAATATCAAATCACTACTAGGGATTTCTGATCTTGTTGTGAAGCATGATTGATGATAAGACTTTCAAATTTTTTTTTATTGTCCATGTTTAAGGGAGTATTTCCCCACTGGGTTTTTGCTTCTTTCCTTAGTTGTATGGACAAGCAGTATGTAAAGAGTGACTAAGCCTTGTTGCTAGGCCCTATAGTTTTCTGATATTTACTCATAAATTCAAGCTTAAGGGGGGGTGTTAGAATAATCAACCCATAGTTACCTACCATAGACATTAATTAAATCATTTTTGTCTTATTACCTAGTCTCCTAGATTCCACTCTATGATAGTTGCCTTCTACATGTCATAGAAGTAAACACTTGCTAAAACTAAGTCATGGAGCACTTGGTAAACCTCCTGGAAACCATATTTAGCATGTCTAATTTATCTAGATCCTCCAAAATGCATATCTACTTTTTTCTGTAAAGCTGCCTGTTTTATTGAGAATTAAGGCAAAAGGAAATGCTAGACTAGGTGTAGTTGACTTGTTTTTTTCCCACATCATCCTCCATCCTTTTCTCCTAATAAAATAATGTATGAGTTGTCTTTCCATCCCTTATTAACTTTCCTACTTTACTTTTCCAATTCGTGAGCATATTAGTGGATTTGGAAACTGCTTTATGCACCTATGGGGGATTTGACTAGATTTAGTAAGCCTACTTTTTGACTATTTCGAATGGAATCCTTGTGCATTCAAATATCTCATGTAATTATATATTGCAGCAGCCTATTACTTCACAATATTGGCTATTGTACACTTATTCAATACAGATTAGTGTTATGCTCCAATTTCAATCTCCTTTTATGTTAATTTTGCATGTTTGATTAGCAATTTTGTGAGTGTAATTGTTCTATCTCTTGGGTTCAATTTCCACATGCTTTCCCTGGAATTAAAAAACAAAATATGAAGCAAAAGAGACCTTAAGTTCAAGATTCAAGATCAGAAAAACAAATTATCCGTAAGAAGAATCCTCCTAGAAATTGCAAATTCCGAGAGGGACCTGCAGTACAATCGAAATTCTATGTCATATTTTCCAAGATCAGATGAAAAAATTCTGCAAAATGGATATCCAACAAGAGGGAAATCCACAAATTTTCTGGTACCCAAGATATTAAAATAATAAATTAAATATTAAATAAATAAAATAAAAAACTAGATCAAGGAAACCCTACGGATAAATCCTAGAGTTCCGCAACTGTCACCAAAAAACAGCCTTGTTTACTTGAGCTCTCTGAGTTTTACTGTAAGGATTTAACTGCCATTTGATATTTAACTCTACTATAATTCTTTATCTTTTGCGTTACTAGATCAGGCTTTGTGGAAGTTTCAAACTATGCTAAATCTATTCGAAGGCACTACTAGTTCTAGCTCTAAAATACCCAGAACTATATTATGAAATATATTTCTTCCTTTGCATATTTATTGTCCCAACAAAATAAAAATCATATAATGATATAAATATGGCCATTTGCATTTCCAATATACGCATACACTTAATTAATCAAGGAAAATAAAGGTTACTACATTATACTCATCTTAATCTCTTGGAACTATAGTTCGAGTTCTAATATACCCGCAACTATATTAGGAACTCTACCTCTCCCTTCAATATTTATCGTCGTAATCAGATGATAAGAAGATACACATGGCCAGGTGCATTTCCAATATATGCAACCATTTGATCACTCTAGGAAAATAAAATTTAAGTACATTATACTCAATCTGAATCTCTTGGGACTCTAGTTCTAGTTCTAATGTACCCAAAATTAACAATAATAATAATAAACAAATTTCAAGGTCACAGACTAACCAAACACCAAATATCGATGTATAAGACTCGTTCATGAAAGCATTCAATTGGTAAACAATTAGATTCTATGCATGTCGAATCTAATGAGGATTCAAAAATGCATGATGTTAAAAAGTTGTCTAAAGAAGGCATCATAGGTAAATGATGTTTTACTGGGGATTATAAAAATAGGAGGCTCAAGGTTAGTAAGACTAATTATTGATTTACAGGACTTGTTCATGAAAACATTCAAATGGTAAACAATTAGATTCTATGCATGTTGGATCTAATGAGTATTTAGAAAAGCATGATGTTAAAAAGTTTTCTAAAGCAGGCATCATAGGTAAATGATGTTTTACTGGGGATTATAAAAAAGGAAGCTCAAGGTTAGTAAACTAAAAATTTTGTTGGAACTTATGCTGCATGCTTAGCAGAAAATTATTAACAACCATCCATCTCAGACATTATGTACATAAACACATTGATACCAAATATAAAAACCTTGTATATTAAACAGACAAAAAAAATTGGACTTAATACAATAATAAGATATCATACTTCTTACGATGCTGAAAGATGACATCAAATGAATATCGAATATTTTTATTTGCAATATTACAATATCTACCATGTCATTATAAAGCAAACAAGCCATGCTTCCAAAAATATAAGAATGGATGTCTTCAATTCTTTTTCTGTCCTCCCCTCCCACTCATTGTTGTTGGTAACTCAGAAACAGAAGCAGGAAGAGGTAGAAGCCATATTTAGGCACTAACAAGGGAAAAACCATAAAACAAATTTACTCCAAACTTTACACTAAAGTACCTAAGAGTTGAATATGCTAGCAAATTATAGACACAGCAAGGCCATCTTATTTAAAAACAACATTTGTCCAAAAGGAACCTGCATTCCCATTGTTTCCATGGCCATAATCAGCATTTCTACCTCCTGAACCACCAAAGAAGTCATCTTTGTCATCATCCTTAAAATCTTCCTATACATCCCAATTATCACTTCCTGCCCCAACTTTTTCACCTTTAGATCCTTTTATAATGCTATTTTATGGCTCCTTACTAACAAACTTATTTTAATATGAATCATTCTGAATCCCTAATTTAGTAATATCACCCCAATCATCCCAATCTTTAAAAATGTTGTTGCCACTGCCCCAACCATCATAATATTTCTTATACATATTATTATTGGTGGTCCAAGGATCAGAGGAGACCCCACATTTTATTTCATGATAGTCTCCTCCATTTGTATCATTCATGACACCATTGGGACTTTGATGTTGGTACTCTCTTGTACTCCAAGGCAATACTCCCTCTTTTGCATAAGCTTCAACTTTTTGGGAGGCCATGGCCATGACTCCCTTCATGATTCCCCATGTCCGGGAACCAATCTCTATAGTATTTCACCTTCTAACATTGACATCTCATTGAGCAGAGAGAATAAAGAATGAATGAAAATGGTTGGGGAGGTGTTTTCAAATAAATTTGTAGGTTAGGGTTATTTAATTTATGTTCATGGATAAGTTAACCCACAATGGGCTTGTGATTTTCCAACCACCAAAACTAGCCTTTTTTGGCACCTTTGTAGAGTTGTTGGTCTTGGGGGCACCTTGACACCCCTAAGGCATACCTTGTTTTGGCAAGGCATTTCTAGGGATGTGGAGAACATACCCCATTTACCTAAGGGTATACAAAACCCTTCAAGGACACCCCCAAGAATGTCCATCGTCCACCACCCATCAAGGAAATCCAGATCATGAATTGATGAAAGCTTAAAGGATTCTACAAAGAAAGTACAGTTTCAAAAAATGATAAAATCCAAGAAGCAACTGATGAGTTAGAGGAAATGTTGAAAATGAAAAAAGATACATCTAATCAAATGCATTATGAGATGACTTTTGCCAAGAAACATGATATTAAGAGGGAATTACATAGGCAGGAAAAATGGCAAAAGACACATGGGGTAGGTGAGAATAAGAAAAATCCTACTACATCCCTGATATCATCTGATAAGAAAGACAGGAAGATGCTCAATACAGTTCAGGTTGGGCTTAAAAAGAATAGTTCATTATTGGCATCTAAATATGACAATATGAGGTCCATACTAAATATAAAGAAGCCTACAAGCCATTTTGAGGACCATTTGAGGCCTGATGTTGCTGGTGCAGAGCCTACAAGCCATTTTGAGAACCATTTGAGGTCTAATGTCTCTGGTGCAGTATCTTTAATAACTGAGCCAGAGCTGAAGGCAACAAAGAGAGATTTTAAAAGTTCATCAAAGAGTGAAAGCAATATTCATAATGATGGAGACAATATTTTGAATTTTTCTTCTTTTCTTGAATAAATTAGGATACACTCACCAGATACATGCATTATTTCAGAGTATACCATGAGTGAAAAGCAGTTTGGTCAGAAAAGTGCAAAGCATGGAAAAATAAATTAGAGGTTCTCGATGAGTTATCGATATCAATCATGGTTAAAACTCATCAAATTATTTTCCTCTTTGAATCCTATAGGGATCTATTTGCTCTGATACCAAAATGATACAGACAATGGGGGACAGGCCCAAAGTAAACAAAGGAAGATAATTAATTTAACGAAAAAATATTTTCATAGAAAACTACTCTCAGAAAATACACTTGACAACTCGTAATATGATTCAAATACATAGTAATAAAATGTTATTACAAATACTTCAAAGGGCCTAAACAGACAGTTCCTCTTTGCTCCACTAAACACACACAGGTGTTGTTAAAAGATCATATAAATTACTCACACAGAGATGCATGACCCAAGTTTTGATGTTCCACAAATCCTCAATGCCCTTTGGCATCCAAAACTCCTCTGAGTTTCTGAGAGCATCTACAAACCTCCTCCAAGTAGTCTCTGCAGTCTTCCTTCGCTACCTCCACTTATACAGTTGTTCACTAAAATTGTCATGGAACATGGACCTTTAATAGCATGCAAAACTGCTACATTTTGGGACATGTGGAGAATCCCTAGATTTGGGACCAATGGAAGATACATACTCTGCATCACAACTATACCTGTTCCAAATTTGAGTTTTCTTGGAAAATGAAATAATTTGAGTGGATCTACCTGAAATGGGGAAGGACGGAGAAATGTCGTGCGCCATGAGATTGACTTCTAATTGTGGAGAGGAAGGATTGGTTTATCATTGATAATACAAAATAAATTACCCATGACATGGACTCGTTCTTGTGTATATGGGTAGATGCATGCAACGCAATGATCTATATTCTAAATAGCCTCACGAGATATTGAAGAACAGAACATCCAAGGAATCCTTCACTGGTGATAAGCCTCAAGTATCACACTTTGGTATAGTTGGTTTCCATGTTTATATCCATGTCTGCTTGATGAAAATAGGACTAAGTTTGAACCTTAAAGCATCATGGATATATTTGTTGGTTATTGTGAGACCTCCAAAGCTCATTGGATCTATATTCCACATGATAGAAGACAGTGGTAAGTTGAGATGTTAGATTTGATGAGAATGGAAGGTCCTCTAGGTTACAGGAACCTCTGGTAGAATTTGAGGTGGGAGATAAGCTTGATGTCTCAAAAGTTGATTAGAAGAAGAAAAATGATATTCAAATTGGCAAGATGCCTTTAGTGCTAATCAGTTCAATTAGGAAGTCAAGAATGTAGGAGGAATAGAAACAAGTGGCAACACCTAAAGTTACATTTCAGGTGAGTATTCTTCCTAAGAAGTTTCCGACGCATGTTTACTAACATCTTCTATCATTAATCATAAAGGTTTCTAGCAGTGAGAAAGTAGCTAAAACATAGGTATAGCAATATGCTATGATGGAGAAGTATTTCTACTATGGAATCAGTAATTGATTCTAAGCATGCAATTGTTGACTAAGTCTTCATTGAATAAGGGGAGTACACATCGAAGATTCTGGAAAATCAAGATGAAAAAGGGAGTGCCTTGGTTTGGTGAACACCTTTCTTGCAAAGCAATGTTGGCTTTACCTTCTTGCTCCAAATGTCATTCTCCTTTAGAGGCACATGCATGCTTTAAAAATTACAGCATGCATGTGCTATCCTTAGAAGCAGGGTTATCTTTATCTTTTTCCATATTTAGAACATGCCTTTCTGATCTTTAGTTAGTTGGTGTTCTATGTTTAGATTGGGCACATGGATCAAGAAATCTCCATAATTAGGTAGCGCATTATCTCCAAGAAAGAAGATGCATCTAGTATTGTTTGGTGGGTGCTTTAATTCAGGCAACATTATCTATACAGGGAGGGATAGGTTGGGGTTAGGGTTTCTTCTCTTAATTGAGGAAAAACACTAGATGGGTTATGGTTTTCTTCTCCTAATCTAGGCACGCCATTGGAGAAGTTATCTTTGTAAACCATATAGCCTTTCATAGCCTATAAAAGAAAGGCATGGCGAGTGTGTGAGACATTTAGTTTTGAGCTACTTGTTCTGTAACTTATTATATGAGTAATAAAATTTATGTGTGATCTAGTGCTGCTATCTACATGATGTTACAATTTCCAGAATTCTAATATTTATGCATAATAACACATAACGATCCATTGTTGGGATTTTTTCCATTTAATGCAGTGTTTCCACTAGTGAGTATAGTCTAGGTTTATGAGTCTAAATAGTGCACTATTTTGAGAGTTGTTTAGTCAGTTTTAGTAAGGGTTTTGCTCACTAGGATTACAAAGTTGTGTATCATGAATTAAATTCCAACATCAAGTGTGCTTATGACACCGAATTTTTTGTACAGGATGGTGATGTGATTCAATGTTCAGATACCTACCTATATGCATATTTTTCCATTATACTTGATGTGATAAAATCCCATCATCCTTCTTTAGTGACCAATACATTCAGAAAAGACATGCAACTATATTCATCAATTTCCCTACTCGATTTCATGTATTTAGATTTCATCTTGGGATCCTCTTCTCTAATTAAGTTAACTACTAAAGGGGATGTACAATAATGATCTCACAATAAATGGTCTACCAATTTGACATCTTGGCAAAACTAACCTCTTCTACTATTTTAATAGCTCAACTCTCTTATATAGAGCCGGTTTATGATCTTGGTTTAATCTAATGCTCTTCTCCAACCCACTCTTCTCATCTAGTCACTGTCTCTGATGATGGGAATTGCATTAGCAACCCAAAGCATTGGACCTAAAAACCACAGGTTTTCCTTAAACTCTTTCTATATAATTGATTGTTAATTGAATTTAAGGAATTGATACACGGTTACAATAATATAAATCCATGTCATTATAAGTACTTCAAGCGTAGATGCTAATTGTTAGAATAATTCCTCTGAACATAAGAAATTTCACTTTTTCAGGGATAGATTTATTTTGCTATTACCTATAAGAAAATTTTCACTACAAGGGCTGAAACATAAGCCTCAAATGGTTGGAAATCAAATCCTGAAATTACTCTCTTGTGCAGGAAACAAATTGCCTTGAAAAAATAGCATTTCAAAACCTTCAAAGTTTGTCAATGGGTGCTTGGTTGGTTAGTAAAGTAAGGGTGTTTTTATTCCCCCCACTCCAAAGAAAATTTGAAGGGTGAAACAGATTTTGAAAATATTAATGAAAATTATGTTCCTAATGTCAAATATCATGTGCTTTCTACATTTGTGACTAAAGACAATGAATTTAGGGTAGTTCCAAACACTTATTTACATCAGAATTCCATTCTGAAGAAGAAAAGAAAGCTCTTGAAGAAACATAATGCAAGGTTATCAACTCTTCCAGAGAGATCAGATAATCAAATAAAGATAAATATATGCATGGAAGAAGAAAATGTTCTTGAATTATTATCTAAAGTAGATCATCGAAAGAAAAGGACACAAATCAAAGGAAGGAAACTGTGTTTGCCACCAAAGGTTGATAAATATCGATTGTGAATTGAAAAAACCTACGTTAATGATTACTAATCACATAAATATGGATCATGCAAGCTACTGTGAATTGAAAAACCTGTGTTAATGATTACTACTCACTTCCTTTGATGAATGTCGATTCCAGATTAAAAAAAACGACACTAGAACTTGCACTGTAACAGGTGAATTAACTAGATATGGACATTCCCTTCTGCCTATGGAAATTTCCAAAGACCCTAACAGAAGTTATATAAAGGACTAAGCTGTGTGGAACAGAGCACCAACAAAGAAAAGAATTAAGTGGCATTTTTAATCAGAGGATTAACCACTAGAATACTAGGATATGTAAGTACAATTAATGAAACTCTAACCTAGCATCACCACCGGAGCTCAGGAAAGAAGACTGAACACAACAGAATGCAAGACCTGTGCTTGAGTCAAATTCTTTGAATGTAGAGGATTTTTTTAAAAGCCCATATTTACCCAAAGAAAAATAATTGGACCAAATAGTGTACCACTTGGAACCAGAACGGACTATAGAGGATTCCATAAAAATCCCAACTATATGTAGCAGTAGACAATCAATAGGAAGAGTATTAATCCCCCTCATACAAGCTAAAGGTATTTTCCAGGTAAACACTATAATTTCTTGATTTAGACTGGAAGCACACACGGTTTCATATCCCCTATAGTTTCCTATTATAGAACTATTCCCTTCTGCACTGTTATTCTAGGTGAAGGAAATTGCCTTTGGATATTCCTATTTTCATTCTAGGTGAAGGAAATGAAATAAAAACATGATAAAAACAAAGCGTCCCTTACCTCCAACACTTCTGTGTGGTGGCTATGTGTGCCCTTCTCCAATGTGCTGCAAACCCAACAAAACTAGAAAAACTGTGGAAAAACAAGCATATGCGGTGGAAAAACACTACTATGAGGTGGCTATTATTTGCAGCAATCACGCAGGAATATGGCAAAGGCACGGGAAAATGTTTTCCTCCAAAAATACAGCAAAGAAACCCTATGTGTGCCCTCCTCCAACACTACTAAGAACCAGAGAAACCATCCTCCTCCAACACTGTTATGCACCAAAGAAACCGCCCTCCTCCAACACTACAAACCTACTACAAAACCATGACCAAATCCAGACTGTGGAAAAAAATGATATGTAGCATCACGCAAGTATATGGCAGAGGCATAGGAAAACGTTTGCAATAAAAAAGGCCCCATGATATTAGGTATTTATACAATAAAAAATAAACCCTTTTACCCTTAATATAGCACCAATACATTGGTTTAGAATTTTTTTTATTTTTAACCCCCCCAATATGAACGAACGTGTTATCATATTGGTCCCTAAGTGATGCCCCCGTGCCTAAAATGCATTGTGAGGAGTACCATAGGAACTCCGAAGCAGCTGGCCATTGAGAGGACCTGCCAAGCGAAAAGGGCAATCAAACCCTACCTGATTGACTAGTTCCCACCCATGAGATAAACCAAGATCTATCGTTTGTGGAAAAGCAGTTATCAGTTTTACCTGAGTCATGGAGTGAAGGGTACTGCCCCAATACGCAAGTCGTTAGACAAAATTGGTGGTCAAATGAATCCCTTGAACCTTTAGGAAGCTGAACATAACTCGGGTCCATATCCATTTACAGTTGATAAAGCGCAGATTTCCAGAACCACCACGGATAATTTCCTCCATTTCTAGTTGATAAAGAACAACTTTCCAAAACCACCAGAGATCATTCCCACCAGTAATATATATATATATATATATATATATATATATATTTCTTATTTTCGATCATATCTTCTTTTATTTAACTCCATTTACGTTGAAAATTCACTGTAACCCCCGTAATCCCATTCTGCATATTCCTTCCTTGGGGACCCTATCCCAAATTCCATTTCCTGAAGCCCGAAATTCCACATTTATTTATTTTTAGGGTTTACCATAACTTTTCTGATTCTCACCCAATCGCCTTCAAATTTTTCCACAGTGTTCGTTTCATGTTTTTGCTTCCTTTTCCCTCTTTGACAAATTTTCCAATTCCTTCACCCCACCTTTGAAATTCGCATTTTCTGCTTTCTGTCCCTAAGAAAGTGTCCAAAACCCCAATTACACCCCCCCTCTCCTGATTTTTTCCAAACTCAAAATTTTCCTTTTCTAAAAGCCTTTCTGTTTTTGTTTTTCTAACCATTCCCCCCCCCCCCCCCCCCAAAAAAAAAAAACAATGCTTATGGTTGTCACCCACGCCGGAGAAAATAAAAAAATGAAAGAAGAACTTGTCACCATCAAGTCCAAACTCGAAGATATAGATCAAAAATTTCTTGGCCTCCATCTTTAGCATTCACCCCTGAACAACCGACAACAACTTGAGTCTTCTGCAGACACTAGGTTCTCTTCCTCTAGCAACTTCTGTGGGCCAAAGTTGGATTTCCCTCACTTCAATGGTGATGATCTGGGTGTATGGATTTATAGGGAAGAATAATATTTCAGTCTGCATAACAATTTTGATGTCAATAAAGTCTCACTTTCATCCTTTCATTTGGAACATGAATTCCTTCAATGGTTCCATTGGTACATCAAGGCTCATGCAGAGCCAAACATGACATATTCTTTCCAACTCCTTTTGCAACGATTTGGCCCTAGTGATTTTGATGAATTCATAGGAGAACTCACCAAACTTCTCGAACTTGGCACTGTGAGGGAGTTTTAGACAGAATTTGAGAAACCAGCCAATCACACTGAAGGATTTCCTGATGCATTCTACCTGAGTTGTTTTATCAATGCTCTGAAGGATGCAATCCAATCTGAGGCTAAAATGTTCTGTCTTAACACAATGATGGAAGCCCTAGGGTTGGCTAAGTTATAGGAGGACAAGATCATGGCTAAACAATGCTCCAAATCCACTTTTCTTCAATTCAGAAATATGGTTCCCCAAATACCCCAAATTCCCCCATCTCCTAGAACCACTCCTATCAAGCATTTATATGAAGCAGAGATGCGAGAACATCGAGAAGGGATTTGTTATAATTGTGACGAGAAATTCACCCGGGGACACCGATGTGCTGAGAAAAATCTCTGTCTCTTGGATATATCCCCCAATTTTGTAATAATTTTGAAAGACTATACTATTTTTTTTTAATGTGATTTCCAGACCTAGAATATGCCAATAGGTCCTTGAAGGACAAATATAACTAAAACGTTATGCTTGGAATAAAAAATATGAATAATAGGGACAACCATGTGGAATGAGGAAACTATGAATGCAAGAGTGGAGGGCATGAAGGGTCACTCTTAGGAAGTTTCACCGGGTGTGGGAATACCAATACAACACTAGACTCACCCTTGGGAATCAAATGGTAGTGGACCAGAAATTCCTAGGGGGGATTGTCTGTTAGCTACAAAATACCTAGGAAAAACAAAAAGGATAAATAAGGAAGCATATGCTAGGAGGAGGGACATCGTAGATATGTTGGGATAAGGAATTGCTTGTTGTGTGAGCACTGTGTTAAGCAAGGATTTATCACTGGAGAACTGGACTGAGTTTTGACTGTCACCACTCTTGGCATGCATAGTTAGCTCGGGGGTGATTGAGGATGGAGAGATTTGTGCCTAATCTACGGTTGGGTGGAAACTGGGTGTTCCCTTTTCATTGCGGATCGGTTTACATCAAGTTTCATTTCTGAGTATTGTTTCTGCAAACCTATTAGGCACAGGGTATGTTTGGTTATCTTAAAGATGTGTTTTAATATAAATGAAAGGTGAAATAGTAGCTTAGAGTTATTGATGTGAATAATTCCTACGAACTATTGTCTTCATATTATGTTGCCGAATGAAGATGTCTTGTCTAGGATAATTGGTAATTGAATGATGTAATAATGATTTGTAAAGAATCACCAGTTTACTGCATGATTTTCTGTGACTGGAGAACTTAGGGCATGTCTGTAGACGTATGTTTGTATGCTTCAGTATTGCTGAATGATAAAGAGAATGCCTTAAATTTGTTGATGATTTATTGTTGTTAAATGGGTATGTATGTACATTTAAGTATTCTCTGGTTGTCCTTATTTTTCGCCATGTTTTACTCAAAGCACTATGTCTGTGACTCTAGGACTTGGTACACAAATTTTAGATAGTTTGATAAATGTTTTATTCAAATCTAATATTAGTTGGACCGTTAAACTTAATCATCTCATCCTAAGATATCCTAAGATCAATGGAAGGATCAATTCCCTCTGCAACTCGAAGATCATCATTCCAACTTTGTGAAACAAGAAGTTATCTTCCAAGCAGGCTTATACCACCGTTTGATGCCTATTTTGGGCTTTGACATTCTCATAGGAGAAGTTCTCTTAGTCTGTTGGAAATGGTTATGCCTACATGGGATGCACAAATCACTAAAGGTGCAATGCATTTACTCTGTCTTCCAATCACTGTAACTTGTGTTCGGTTTCTTAAAGGTTTTACCTGTATACTGCATGATTTTGTTGTTAAACCAGCCTAAGGAACCCCTAGTAGGGGAGCCAACGCTCTCTCCCGGGATTTCCTTGTTTAAGTGAAGTCTTGTGTAATTCTCTAATTTTTCCTAAGGGGGTAAAAATAGTGAAGGAGGGTTTGGCTGCTAAGGTTCTTAAGAAACTGACCACTTTACACCTCCAAAACACTTGATTCTGAACCTCGTTTAAGTAAATCCAAGGGCTTAAAGCTGGGAGTCCTTTAAGGTTGGGATATTTCCTTAGTCATGCCAAGGATTCACCGAAAATATAAAGTCTTAAGAATGTTAAGACTTCCACGATCTGCACAACGGAAAGTAGAAACAGAAAGAAAGTTAAAGTCTTGAGAAGGTTAACACTTTTGCAATCCACGATATGCACAGCGAAAAGTGAAAAACAGAAAGAAAAGTTAAAGTATTGAGAAGGCTAATACTTCCATGATCCACGATCCACACAATAGAAAGAGGAAAGTGGAAGGAAAAGTTAAACTCTTAATAATGTTAAGAATTCCATGATCCACGATATGCACAACGAAAAGTGGAAAAGAAAAGTTAAGTATTAATAATGTCAAGACTTCTGTGATCTGTGATCCGAACAGTGGAAAGTGGAAAATGGAAAGAAAATTTAAAGTATTAAGAAGGTTAAGACTTCCATGATCCGTGATCCGCACAGCAGAAAGCATAAAGCATAAATAAAAGTTAAAGTATTAAGAATGTTAAGACTTCTGCGATCCGCGATCTGCACAGTGGAAAGCAGAAAATAAAAAAAATAAAAAGAGTTAAGTCTTAAGAATGTTAATAGTTCCATGATCTGCGATCCACACAGTGGAGAGAATAAGGAGAAAAGTGGAAGTGCAGAAGGGAAAATATGGAACCATGGTTGAAGGACTCCATCGAACGCTAATTTTCCAATTTCCGAGTTTTGAGGTCAGAAAGGCAAAAAGCAGAAGTGTGGAAGGAGGAAGGTGGAAGAGCCTTTAAGAGTTTTCATCGCACGTTAGGTTTCTGATTCCCGATTTCTGAGGTCATAAAGGAGGAAAGAGGAAGTGCGGAAGGTGAAAGGAGGAATATCCGTTAAGTGGTTCTGTCACACATTAAGTTTCTGATTCCTGACTTCCAAGATTAGAATGGCGAAAAGTGAAAGTGCGGAAGGTGGGAGGCAGAAGAGTGATTAAAGGTTTCTGTTGCACTTTATGTTTTCGATTCTCAACTTGTGAGGGGCAGCAAGAGGAAGGGCGGAATGCGGGAAGTGAAATTTGGAAATTCAGTTTCAGTACGGAACGTCTATCTGGTCACAGAAGTGGATCTATATGTGGATTTTAACGTTGTTTATTATTTTATCTTAACATGTGAAAGAAATTGTATTGCAAAAAAAAAAATTTGTATGCATTGTTAACAGGTTAGTGGGGTATGTTCTAGTTGAGAAAAATATCCATCTCTTGGATGTGGAATATCCGCCTGCACCTGAAATGTTTTATGATGCTCAGGATCCAGTAGATGCTGAGGGTGACATTCAGTAACTTCCTGTTGACCTTCTTACTCAATAAGACCAGCCAGATATATATCTCCATGCATTAGCCAAATTCACCACCCCACAAACCATGCGGGTCAGAGGTTTCTTCAAAAAAAATCCCACTTACAATACTCATTGATTCTAGTAGCACTCATAACTTCATTGACCCTAGGATCGCCAAACAGGTTAATTGTTTTGTCCATCCTTGCACCAACTTTGAATTCATTATTTCCAATGGGGGCACCTTACCTTGCAAAGGGAATTTTCGTAATATGTGAATCTCTATTGGGGATTATAAATTGCGCTCCAACATGTTTTCCTTTCCCTTAAGTGGATGTGATGTGGTTTTGGAGGCTCAATAGTTACCCACACTTGGACCCATTTTATGGGATTTTTCTTAACTTTGGATGTAGTTTTCAATCAATTGTAAAAAACATACATTGAGGGTTTACAACCAGGATCTCTCAGCATCATCAGTCCACATCGCATGGAAAATATTCGTAAGAAGAGTTCACATGGTGTCATCGCTCAACTCCATTTCATTCAGATGCAACCTTTAGCAGTCTCAGCTACTACCTTGGATCTACAACAAATTTTGTATCGATATGCATGTGTCTATTGAGCCAGTGGGATTTCCACATTCAAGACCAAAGGAACATCGTATTTCGCTCCTTCCTAGAAGCGTCCCTCCCAACATTAGGCCCCATCGCTACCTGTTTAACCATGAGACAATGATTGAGATTCTTTTTCATGACTTACTGAAGAAAGGTGTTATTCTCCCTAGTACCAGATCGTTCTCTTCTCCGATTCTTCATGTCCAAAAAACGGATGGGTCATGGCCCCTCTGCATCGAATTTCGAGCACTTAATCACATCACAATCAAGGATACGTTTCTAATTCTTGTTGTTGATGAGCTTCTGGATGAGATCCATGGTGCTCATTTTTTCTCCAATTTGGATCTTCGTTCTAAGTATCACCAAATTCGGGTTCATGAGGATGATATCCCTAAAACAGCTTTTTTCACACATGATGGCCACTATGAATTTTTGGTCATGTCATTTGGCCTCATAAATGCTCCTTCCACATTCCAGGAATCGATGAATAAAATATTCTGGCCCTACTTGAGAAAATTCATTCTGATTTCTTTGATGATATCCTCATCTATAGTAAAACATGGGCTGAGCATCTACAACATCTGGATCTTCTACTGCAACTTTTATGTGATCATCATCTTTGTGCCAAACAATATAAATGTGTTTTTGGGAATAAGGAAGTAGAGTATCTTTCACATATTGTTTCATCACAAGGGGTTCACGTCGATCCTAACAAAATAGATGGCATGAAAAATTGGCTGCATCCCCAGACCCTGAAGAGCCTTCGTGGTTTTTTGGGAATGACTAGATACTACCGTAATTTTTTCAATGATTATGGGAAGATTCTAGCTCCATTAATAGCTCTACTGAAAAAGGATTCTTTTACATGGACTCTTATTTCTGATTCCATATTTGAAAAACTGAAATAAGCTATGTGTACCACACCTATTCTAGCTATGCCTTATTTTTCCAAGCCATTCACTATTGAGAGTGATGCTTGTGAAAATGGACTTTGCGTTGTCCTCCTTCAAAATGATCATCCCATTGTGTTAACCAATGAATCCCTTTCCGGTAATAATTTAGTTGCCTCTACATATGAGAAGGAAATGATGGCTAGTTTGCATGTAGTGCAAAAGTGGTGTCCATACCTCTTAGGGAATCATTTCTACATCAAGACTGATCACCAGAGTCTGAAATATTTTCTGGAACAATGGGTCTCCTCCCCAACACAACAAAAATGGGTTAGAAAACATATGGGTTATGACTATGATATCACTTGCAAGAAGGGTAAGGACAATATTTTGGCGGATGCTCTTTCCCGCACATTTGATGACAATGCTTCTATTTTATATATTTCTATTCCTAGTCCAAATTGGTTACAATATGTTCAATAAGGCTATGTCAATGAATCTTCCTTATCTAAAATCATCCAACAGTTGGACAATAATCCTTTTGTTGTACCGCATTACTCTTGGGATTGTTCTTCTCTGAGATACAAGGGTCGTATGGTGCTTCCCCAGAGCATAGATCTTCACCAATCTATCTTCTATGAACTTGATGCTTCTCAATAGGTAGGGAACTCTGGGTTCCTCAAAACGTATGAGATGGCACGTCGTAAATTACTTTGGAAGGGAATCAAACAAGAAATTCATTAGATGGTTTCCAAATATGATACCTGTCAGTGCCACAAGGTTGAAACTCCACTCCTCCCCGGATTGCTCGAACCCTTTCCCATCGCTACAAGGATTTGGACAGACATTTCAATGAATTTGATTGAAGGGCTCCCTAAATATGGAGGGAAGACCGTAATCTTGGTTGTGGTTTATCGACTCTCCAAATATAGTCATTTCTGTGCTCTCAGCCATCCATATACCACCTCCTTAGTCACAAAAATTTTCATGGACCATATATTTTGTCTTCATGGAATCACTTTTTCCATTGTCTTAGATCACAACGCAACTTTCACAAGTCATTTTTGGACCAAAATCTTTCGCCTCACTGGCACCAAACTAGATATGAGTTTAGGATATTACCCACAAATAGATGGTCAAACTGAAGTTATCAACACATTTTTGGAAACTTATCTTCATTGCTTCACCTTTGAATAGCAACATCGGTGGGAAAAGTGGCTCCCTCTCGCTGAATGGTGGTACAATACTTCCTACCATACTGCATCTAAAATGACTGCATATGAATCAATTTCTGGTCAGGCACCGCTAGTGCTCCTTCCATACACCCCCAACATTTCACCAGTTTAGGAAGTTGACACGGTTCTTCAAAACCACGATCAGAGTCTTCACATTTTGCAGGGAAATCTTCACATGGCAAGAAATCACATGAAATAACAAGTCGATCAACAAAATTATGAGTGCGCCTTTCAAGTCAGTGATATGGTTTTTCTTCATCTACAGCCTTACAAGCAATCCTTCCTAAAACTCAAATGGAATCAAAATATGGCTCAAAATTTCTATAGGACATATAAGGTTCTTTCGATAGGGTCTATTTCTTATAAATTGGAACTTCCTCCTTCTTCTCACATTCACTCAATATTTCATGTCTCTTGTCTCAAGAAAGTGATTGCCACCAACATCAGAGCACAAACTGTTTTACCAGAACTAGATAAGGAAGGATCCATCATTTTGGAACCCGAGGCCATACTCAATAAGTAAAATCCTTAGATTCGCTCTCGGTCCATCACAGAGGTCTTAATTCAGTGGTAAAACATGCAACCAGAGGATGCTACATGGGAACCACTCCTTCATATTCAGTAGCAGTTTCCACATCTAAAGCTTTGAGGACAAAGCTTTTCTAAGAGGGAGGGGATGTTAAGAACCCATGTCAACCCTCCTCTTAATTTTGTTAGTATATTTTGTCAGATGTGTATGCTCAGTAATTCATCCCATTAGTATGTTGTATTATCCCACATTCATGGGGAGTAATTAATAGTTGTTAAGTCATCCAGTTAACATGTTGCATTATCCCACATTCATGGGGAGTAATAGTTGTTTAGATTAGACTTAGTATATAAGTATGTGTTGAGCCTAATGAAGGCATCAAAGATTTATTTTGTATTGAGATTTCTCAAAGGAGGTTTCCCCCTCGAAGTGGCACGCGATTAATAAAATCTCTTATGTGCTCCATTATTCCTATTAAATCATGCATTCTCATTGTTTATTGTAGTAGGTTCTTCACATAATAACAATCCAAAAACCATAGCATGTAGAAGGAATTGCATAGGAGGCTCAGTAAACACACTGAGAGCACCACATAGTGCATTCACAAGGAGGAGATAACTAGAACTCGCTCCATGAAAAAATTAGTTCCCTTCCTTTCCTCAATTAGCTTTAACTGAATGTTCATTGTCAGTGAACCGAAAGTGAACTGACTTGAACTTAATGTGTGCTTAATGTTAACTGACTTGAACTGAATGTTAACTTACTTGAACTAAATGTTAAATTTACTTGATTGAATGCTAACTGACTTGAACTGAATGTTAACTTACGTGAACTTAATGTTAGTCTTTAACTTGTTTTTTATCACTTAGTTAACAAGATAGCTTAAGTGTCATCAGTGCTTCACTACTAGTGCCATCCATGCATAATTTCTAGTATTAAATTTTGCACAGATCTCTTTAGTTAACTCATGCATGCTGATTGATGAACATTAAGCTCTTCTTTACTTAACGGATTACTTTCATTAATGGTTCAACTAATGCTTTGACAGAGGCATTTATTGAGTCATTCATATTTTATTGAAGCTTTATAACTTGAGTCCACTCAAACATTTTCATGGGAAATTCAAATTCTCTTTCTCTATACTTTATCTCATTATCATTAAATAGTTAATGCATGGTCCATTTGTGTATTATTTATCCATCTTATCATATCATACTTGGAAGAATTATTCCATACATACTGATGATCATATATATTACCTCAGGAAATATAGTCATATGCTAATGTAATTCACCCTAGAGGTAGCTAAGCCCTAAATGAGACTTATAGCACTAAGTGACCATGACTAGAAATATATCACATTATATAACCACCTCAACAAATGGAGGTCCAAAGTCTTGATACAACACAAGATCATCTCCACAATTGGAGATCCATTCTTATAGGGTACCTTGTATGAGAATATTTGACTTGATATTACTCACAAGTCGATTCTTGATATTACTCACAATCTTTACAACACAACATCACCACCTCAATTATATGAGGATACATAGGACTTAATATGACTCACAAGTCATACTTGATATTACTCACAATTCCAAATAATGACTCATCATGTTGTACAAACAACATAAAGAGATCCTCACATATACTTGTGTGAACCTTCCCTTCCACCTGCATGATGTTTAACAAGACTTGGAGGGGTTTGTTGTATCAACCCAAACATGAAGAACAAATGGAGAGATCTTACCTTTGTCTAGAGGTATAACTCAATCTACATATAAGACAAAATGATAAGTGTATTTCTAGATCCACCAATCTCTCCATGGAACTATAGTAGAATACTTTTCCACTTCTTAGATCCATGTTTTCCTTAAGGAATACAATTAATAAAAAGATAAAAGAATATTAGTTGTGTGATGCCCCATAAAATAATTTGTAACTGTAGGTGCATAATAATAATTATAATATATGAAATAAGTGCATAATAAACAAATAAGCATATAATGTGGTTAAGTTCATGGAGTACAAGTGGATTCATCCATAGCAACAAACTTCATTATCTTAATAAGAAAAGGGGGCTATTTAAGGGGGGAATAGGACTTGGGGGTTCTTCTTCCTATGGTTCTTCTTATTTTTCTTTGGGGATATTGAGGTATGAGGATTTCTTATTGGTGTGAGGAGGCCTATAGGAAAAAAAAAAATTATGAAGAGCCAAGTTGATTTTGACGAGATACAAATACAAACAAGAAACACAAAGAGGAAAGCAATCAAGAGGAAGGAATGGCAACGATGAACAACAAATGATGATGTATAGAAAAATATAAAGATGTTCCCACTCTACAAATACATGAAGAAGGTTTCATATCACACCTACAACATATGAGAGATCATTCTCTCATTGGAAAAATTGTTGGGATTTGGCCCTCGAATAAAGCCATACTGTGGTGGATTAATGTCACCTAGAAACCACTGGGGAATTATGACCTGCAACTTGGTGCAAAAGGATTCTTCATGATCTTCTTTTTTAACCTTGAGGATAGAAACAAGATCTTTGAAGGAGGACCCTACCTCTTCAACTCTATCGGGCTCTTTTTATAGCCATGGAAGGAGAAATTCATCCCAGGAAAAGAGGATCTGACTTACATCTCGATCTAGATCAAAATATACTCCCTTCCATCAAAGTAATGGCATGAGAGCATCCTGGAAGTCATAGGGAACACAATAGGATAATTTTTCAAAATAATGGATCAGGCGAGAAGGATGAGGTATACATCATACACACACATATGTGTCTACATGGATATAACGAATGATTTCGAAGAAGGCGTAAATGTAAATTGGTAAGATGGAGACAAGTTTCTATCTATAGAATACAAGCACATACCATTCATATGTCAAATATGCCATGAGAATGACCACCTTTTCAGAGACTGTCTCGAAAAAAACCCTACAAGTCTGCAAAAGGGAAAGGTGGTGAAGGATGATGAGGGCTTTACCGAAGTTACATGGAGAAAAAGAAATTCCAAATGAAATCAAGGACTGGAGGTAAATATAAAATCCACTTCCTCTAGCACTTTTGCTGGCTTACAATAGGAGAAACTATAGGTGGATCAAGACACAACTGAGCCACACACTAAAAGCAGCAAGAAACAAGAAAGTGACGAAGGCAAAGACACTTCTCAGAAAACTAACCTGGAGCGAAATACAGACATGGAGCTATTACAAGATGATATGGAGGATATGGATCTAGGGGATCTAGATATGGATGAGCTAAAAAACGTCATTCAAGACCCAAAAAAAATGGATTATCCCATATCAGCTAGTGGTTTTACTCAAGGAATCCATCATTAAAACCAGAAAATCCAAGACGCTAGGAATAGGAACCCACAATTCAGGGACCAAGATCCATGAAATCATTAAAAAAATAGGGATTGAAATATGAGGATGAAGAAGTAACCAACAACGCATTAAGGACATTGGGGATAAATTGGTCGCTTCAGGGAAGTTCCTAACCATTGAGGCAATTTTCTCCATACCCTGCAAACTCCCCCAATGAAGATCATATCTTGGAACATCAGATGCTGTTGTGCACCTCACAAGAAAAGATTACTAAGAAGGAAAATTATGGTAGAAAAACCCACCGTTGTTTTTATACAGGAGACCAAGTTCTCCAAATATAATTTCAAATCCATGGCCAAAAAATATTGAAAAATAGAAACTCTATAGCAATTGATGCTTCATGTGATGTTGGATGTCTGGCCATAATATGGAACCCCCTTGACATCATTCTCACCAACTTCCTGGCCACGAGATTCACCATCTTTGTAGAATTTCACATATTGGGAACCAGCTTCAGAGGCATAATAACCAATGTGTATGGACCCTTTGAGTTGGCACCTAAACAAGCCTTTCTCAACTACTTGCAAAAGATGAACCACTTGGTGGGGTAGAAGCACCAGATACTTGGAGGAGATTTCAATCTCATTCGAAACCTGTAGGAGAAAAAGGGAGGTATTTGAACCCTTGGTTCCTCCAATGTGGATTTCAAAAACCTAATTATCCATGACTTGGTATTGGTAGACATCAGTACGGACAACAATCTATACACTTAGACTAACACAATTTGGGGATCAACATATTGATCGCTTTCTTATTTTAGAATATATTCTTACAAGAGGGGAATATATAGAAGCTCATGTCCTCCCTGCGACAGGATCAGATCATTCGCCCATAGGTCTTCAATGGTGTATACTAGGAAAGCATTTGAAGAGGCCCTTCCATTTTGAAAATGTTTGGCTTTCCCATCCCGACTTCCAACCCCTCATCCAGCAATAGTGGAATTATTTCCATCCTCCAAAAGGTACTCCCATGTACAAGTTTCAACAAAAACTAAAATATATCAAAGAGAAGGTTAAATTATGGAATAGAGGACATTTTGGCAACATTAACATAGAGAAAGCTTAACTTGAGAATCAACTAGCGGATCTCCAAAGAACCATCATCCGTGATGGATGCATTGATTCTATCAAACTTGAAGATAAAAACTTACAAGAAACGTTGGAGAGCAAAGAAAAACAAGAAGAAATATTATGGAAATCCAAATCAAAAAACCTATGGCTCAAGGAGGGGGAAAGGAGCTCTTGCTTCTTCCAAAAATCCACTATACAACACATGCAAGCAAATAGAATTGTGCATCTAAAAGTAGATAATGGCACCATCGTTGAAAAACATGAAGAAATCGAGAACACTCTCACGGATCACTTCAAGCTCTGAATGAAGGAACCTGTTGTAGAAAGAAACACTGAGTTGGGAAGAATCCTTGAGAACATCCCCACCCTGGTGACCTCAGACAAAAATCATCTTCTTCTTATGTCCATTGATATGTCAGATTTGGATGAAGCAATTAAGCAATTAAAAGAATGACAAAGCACCAGGTCCGAATGGTTTCACTACCAAATTCTTTAATTCTTGCTGGCACACCATCAAATATGAGGTTGTGGATATCATGGAGGATTCAAGGACACTAATACATAATATAAAAATTGCGACGGTTTTTCGTTGCTATTTCCATGTTTCATCGTCTCAATTGCGACAATAATGGTCGTGATGTTTCATGCCACTTATTTCATGGATATAACGAAGAAATTTATAAGTCGTTGATATAGAAACGAAAACTAGCCTCCACATGTCTTCTATACGATGGCCTTGAAATTGATTTTTTAATCCATTTTCTACATTTCGTCGCTCTATCGACAAAGTTTCTGTCCCTATAACGGCGAAAATATGGCCAAAAACTGCTAGGAAAAATTTTGTTTCCATGCAAAACCATGGAACACTTTCAACGAACGTTTGTCTCTCTATCGACGAATTCTAGAATTTGAACAAAAATTTCTTCCACGTAAAACCATGGAAAACCAATCTCTATCGACGAAATCTGCAAGTTAAACGGTAATTTTTCCATGAAACTTCGTCGATAGAGTGATGGTATTCGTGGAAATACACCCAGGTTTTCAACGGTTTTGAAATACCCACGATGAAAGTTCATCGATATTGCGATGAAACCTAGAGGTTTCAAAAAAAAAAAAAAAAACCTTGGAAAGGCACCTTCCTTTCCACGGTTTTGGATCTTCAATAAGTGCTTGTGAAAAAATACATACTATATTTTAAAGAAAAAAAATGGATAAAATATAACACGGGAAATGTGATTTATAGAAAAGAAATATATCGGGAAAGTAAGATATGGGAAAAACATATTGAAGTAAAAGGGAAAAACTAAAATGGGAAGTTCAGGGGGGAGGTCAAAAAGTATTAACTGACTCTAAAAAATAAGTCATAATGATTTTAAAAGTGCCCAAAAGTACCCAAAGTGGCCCTAAGCACCCTAATTATTGCCTCAAAAACGGTTTTCCCGTTAGGATGCACAAATTCATAATAATTGGCTAAAATACATAATTAGAGGCTAAAGTGGCACCTCTTAGAGCGGATTCTATGACAAGGTAGGAGGGTACATCTATAAAAATACCATTGATAAAATATGTTGTAAGCACCATAGGGATCATATAAACATTAATTAAATGATATTCTAGGCACCACTTAGAGCTGATTTCTATGATAAGGTAGGGGGTTACATCTATAAAAAATACCATCGATAAAAGACGTAGGCACCACTGGGCTTGGATCAACTTATTGTGATATGAAATTAGGTTAATCCCATTGGGGCTTAAAGAGCCCACAAGGGCTTGGAAGGATGCCCAAAGAGCTTGGAAGAAGGCCGTAGAGGCCTGTAGATACCCGCAGAAGCTTAAAGAATCCCACAAGTCAGAAGTAAAGGAATCCCATGTTCTGAAGATGAAGGGAGACCAAGCTTTGAAGACTGAGGAATCCAGGAGGTGTAAATGAAGCCAGAGAAGTTCAAGCCCGAAATTTCTGGAAGAGATGAAAATGAAAAACAGATCCTTCTTATACAACCACCTCAAGCATGGCCAAAATCGGTCAAAGTTAGTACCAAATATGCCCCCAAAAAAAGTCCCTTGAGCACATGATAGGAAAGATAAATGTTAATCAACAAAAAATTGACAACTTATTTCTATTCTTTTACTATGCATGATCTCATCATAGATCACCTTTTGGCATTGATCAGAACCAAGTTGCACCATTGAGCATGCAATTTGTAGTTTAGAAACCATATCATAATTGACTTGGAGACACTCCTCGTGAAATATCATCACTTGCTCTACTACATGTGAAGAGCTACTAGTGATAATTCATCATACTACAAAAAACATAAGGTGCATTGATTATTGAAAAATAAAAAAATAACTCAACCCCTAGGGAAAAAGAGTAGTTATTCACCTGGAAAATCTGCGTAGGATCTTTGTAGTGCCAACAATGGTAAGTTTTTTTTATATTTCTCATTATTGGAAGAGTTGAATATGAAAATTTGATCCTTATTATGCAACCACCTCAAGCATGGCCAAAATTGGTCAAGTTAGTATCAAATATGACCATAAGATAAAAATAGTCCCCTAAGCACATGATGGGAAAGAGACATGTTATTCAACAAAAAATTGACAACTTATTTCTATTCCATTACTAGAAATGATCTCATGTAGCAAAAAATCATCATAAATTACCTTTTGGCACTAAGAAGTAGGTTGCACAATTGAGCATGAAATTTGTAGTTTAGAAACCATATCATAATTTCCTTAGAGACACTCCTCATGTAATAACATCACTTTATTTGCTACCTTTGAAGATATAGACATATGAATTTATGGTCCACATATCTGCCATGCAACAATTGAAAGTTTATCATCATAGTAATAAGAACGTGTAAAATAATGCAATCAATAACCAGTATTAATCATTTAAAGTGCCATTTAGCATATGATTTCCAAATATGTGTATGTGATAGCATAGATATAAAATACTAACTTAATGAAAATTTAGTGCCAAGCTAACCATAATGTTATTATCATTCGATCGATCCTATATGTAAGCTCTGAAATATAAAATCATCAAGTCCCTTACCATCACCCAACTCTCAATAGCAATAATTAGTACTAAGAAAATCCAAAAAAAATACTCCATAAAATAATGTCAAAATTATATCACTGTGCATTCAGAGATATAAGGTTCCATACCTCAGTAAAAATCGGACTTACATTTACCCAAAAAACTAATGTGAATAGGGCATAAAACTAATCAACCCAATAAGATATATTTTACAAAATACACCACCATCTAAATAGTTTGAAATACTAACTTGTTTTCTATTTTGAGTGTGCAGAGAAGGTAGCTAGGGCATACGAAGTCTGCAATAAATATTGCAAACCTGTGTTTGATAAAGGAGAGGGATCAGATTATGGGAGCAGTAGGTCTTCGTTTTTAGGGTTTTACACAGAAATTATTTTTTAGGGCTTTCTTTTTTGATAAAATAAAAGTTACAAAAACACATAAAAAATCAACTCTAAAACCTAAGAGAAACAAAAATAACCTACGAATAATATTTACAGGTATACAACTCAGTAAATTTAATTTTTAAAATTTATTGAACAATTAGGGTTTGAAAAATTAAAATTTATTAACCTAGGGTTTCATCATGCTGAAATTATAGAAAGAAGGGCCAAAAAAAGCTTAATTTCTTCTACATGATTTTTCTTCTATTTTTCTACGTTACTAAGAATCATTTTTGTTTTATGTAGAAGGTTGTCTCCTAGTTTGGATGATAATCTAAAATTAGTTATTTACTATTGGTTGTATGTCTTGCATCTTAATAGAATGAAATAGAATTTAAGGATAAAGACAACCACATTAATGATAAAGAACACGTCAAAACCCTTACCTTATCATTCTCCTTTCGCCAAATCCATTCTCCCATACAACTTGATAAGAGTTGTCCACGAGATGCATTTCCATCACCAGGACCTGTATAAATCATCAAAGACATAATTTTTATATGAGTAAATAATATATAAGAAAATAAACAATCATTGAAATCCTACTACAAAGTCCTGTAGAAATCAATGAACCGTGAAATGTTAAATTTATTAACAATTTTTTAAGAAATAGACATGCATTTAAAAAATTTCAACCATATTTAATACATAGTAATAAAAGAGTATTTATACCTTATTGAGATCCTCTCTGTTTCGAGAAAAAATTTTATATTCTCTATTGAACAAGGCCAACCACGGGAACGTGGAAGCTCATATGGCCCCTCCCTCGCCTCACATCGCTCTCAATTCCCCTACCCAATAAATGATGTTGTTTACATAGAAAACATATAAACATTCATGCATAACTAGGCTAGTCATCAAAACATATAAACATAAAAACATTGAAGCATAATGAGGTAATTCATATAAACAATGTTTTAGACTAACAACATCGATATACATCCAAATACAAGTCATGAATTTATACATCTACTTTTTCTTTGATTTATGTTTTTTTGCATTGTAATAACTGGCGATAATTGGGATATTATCATCATCATTTGATGGAATATCTACAAAGCCATGTCCTGCTAGTGTTTGTGTTTCCATGCCCTCGTGTATCATAATTCTTGTATGTCGTTGAGTAGGGCGTAGATGCATTTCCGAAGGGGTGTGAATTGCAACAACGAAAATGGGCATATCAATATATTGAAATATTATCGAAATTAATAGTTCATCATTTTGATTAAAATTACAATATTGCTCTTTACATGTCTGTGTAGATGTGATAGTTGGAGTGTTAATTATTTCTCTACTTGCTAATTCCTCTTGTGGTTCACCCTCCTGAGCTTCACGGTCTTCCATTGAAAGAAGACAAATTATTAAGTATACGTTAGGAAATAAATATCTATAATCTAGTAGATATTTCTATTTCCAAAGAACATATACCAGAATGGCCACTCTGCTCCCCACTATCATGGGACATGTACACCCCAACATCAACTGGTATGTGTCAAGTATCGTTGGATTCACTGCTGCGGTTGCACTGTTTCTTAAAAGAAAACATAAATATTTAGTTATGGGTGGTATAATCAAAACTAAATAGACTTTAATAATATACTGCAATGATGTCCTTATTCATTTTATTTACCTGCATCTGTGTCATTGGGAAGATTGGAGTCTGCCCCAAGATTTTTCGATATTCAATGAAAATTTTAAAACCATACTTGAAACCAAGCTTTAGGTATTCCTCGATGGAAACATCTTGGAACGTATTTCCCTGCAATGCATAACACATATAAAATCTCCACTATCAAAAACAAATATTTGTTCACTACTTTCAAATAAATATTCCCCACAGTTAATCATTTAATTCTTACGATTCGGGATCTTAGTTTTCTATAGCCACCCTAACGCAGTCTATGTTTCCTGTGCTTTTCCACTCTAGACATGGTTGCTTTGGAGGTTTCTGGTAGCCTATATATGAAAATTTTGAAAAACGTTAGATATAATAAGTTTTTCTTAAAACAAAAAAGAAAAAAATAAATGAGCATATTTCACTAAAAAGATGATATGTGTTGTACCTTGCTTTTCCAAGCCGTGGTTTTTTTCCTTGTCTTCTTAACAAGTTCTCCTTTGCATCCTCTATGAGTTACTTCCACTCTTTCTCTGGAACCATGGGAGTGCGCTCATGCTTGAGTTCAAGTTGCAATTTATCCCTATATTGGGCCCTGGTATATTTTAAATTCTCGTCGGCTAACTTTGCAACCACTTTCTTGTTGAATGTATTTTCGAACAAGTTTACCATGTGGTCTTTTAATACATCCCTCTTTGTGCTATCTTGTCTATTCCATCGTTTGCGAATTGTGGGTCTAAATAGCTCTAATTCTTTATCCCACTACAAAATATGTTGCAAAATATGTTATTCATGGATAACAATAGAAATGAATAATCCCCATGGATCATAGATAATGTTATCAATTGGGGATGCATAGTTTAGATAAATATGGGACTTGGATCATCCTCCATGATGGTGTCATTTTGGCATTCCCATTTTTTCCATTCACCATCACCCAATAAGACACCATCCTTTGATAAATGATCTACAATTTGATTCATCTCTCTGAAAACATGTTGGAAGGAGATTTCCCAAAATTTAAAGACAATTATGATCAACTCTTCAGAAATAGACCTAAGATATATATTCCTCGGTGGTATGTGATATTTCATCCAGTTAATGATCAATAAACAGTCACAAAAAACTTGAAGTCTCATAATGAACTTAGGCCCTAGAGGTTAATCCCAAACCATGGCCTAGTAATAAAAACTTATTCATGGTGTTAAACATCCCAAAATAGCCATCATATCCCACTAACAATCCAAAAGATTCCCTCTGTAAGGCCTATGTGATGGACTTGACCCCCGTGCAGAGTTAAGGGTCATTTATGGGTGATTATGGGTAAATGAAGGGTAATTAAGGGTTTATTAGTGATCATTGACGGGTAATTTGTGGTCAATTACAGGTAATTAAGGGTCATTTAGGGGTAGTTATTAGGTAATGAGTTATGGTAGTTAGCGGTAGTTAAGGGATAATTAGTGGTAATTAGGGGTTAATACGAGGTCAATTAGGGGGTAGTTAGGGAATAATTAGTGGCAATTAGGGGTCAATTATGAGTTAAATAGGGGTAATTATGAGTCAGTTATGGGTAAATAGGGTCCATATATCCCAAGGGCTTAGCTAAACCAAGGTTTCCCATGCTGTTGGGAATTTAGTTAGGTTCATGGAGGCATGTGCCCATTTCAAATCCTTGTGTGTGAGGCACACTAGTCTACATTGAAGGGTTTACTAGGGAATATGCCATATATGAATGTTTAGAAGCATCCCTTGGGTTTCTCCACGAGGTTTTCCTTCTCAAAACGTAGGGAACATTTAGAGGGTATTAAGGGTTAATTAGTGGTAAGCATGGATTATTTAGGGGTAATTAGTGGTCAAGTAGGGGTCATTTAGGTGTAATTAGTGGTTAACTAGGGGTAATAACTAGGGGTCAATTATAGGGTAATTAGTGGTAAATTGAAGTACTCTTAAAGAGTATGGATATTGAGAACATACTTGAAAAATATATTTAGGGGCAGTGCTTATAATCCCCCACCCAGCGCGGTTCCTTTCAAAAAAATTGGCATTATTCCAAGTGTTGTAACTGGATCTATACCTGGTGCTATGTTGGATGTTTTCTAGTTGCAATTCCTTGCTCTATACTTGGCGCTACGTTGAATGTTTTTCCTATTGAAATTCATGGCACAATTCCTCTCACTAACCTTCGATTAATATATGGTGTTATGTTATTAAGGGCATTTTTTTGGAGGCTATTCTTGGCGTTATATGGGATGCTTTTGCGAAAGCTAATTGGGATGTTAATTGGGATGATAATTGGGATGATAATTAGGACGCTAATTGGGATGCTAATTATCATCCAAAATAGAGCCAACTTTTAAAAAGGGATGATAATTGGGAGGCTAATTGGGATGCTAAATTGGACACCAATTGGGATTCTAATTGGAATGCTAATTGGGACGCTAATTGGGATGCTAACTAGCATCCAAAATAGTGCCAACTTTTAAAAATTGGTGCTAATTGGGATGCTACTTGCAATGCTAATTGGAATGCTAATTGGGATTCTAATGGGGGTGCTAATTGGGATGCTAATTGGGATGCTAATTAGCATCCAAAATAGCGCCAACCTTTAAAAAGGGGCGCTAATTGGGATGTTGATTGGGACGCTAATTGAGATGCTATTTAGCGTCTAAAATAGCACCAAATTTTAAAAAGGGGTGAAAATAACGCCATTAAAAGCACCCTCCCATGGAAAAGCGTCCATTTTGTTCAAAAATTGATAAAAAAATACACTAAAAGTGATAATGGACGCTAAAAGGGAAGCTAAATGAGACGCTAATCACAGGTTTTTGTTGTGTGTGTTAGTGGGCTGATTGTGTTTGGATCTAGTTATTGGCTTGACAGTAGGTGTTTGGCCTTGTCATGTGTAAGTCTGTGTCCCCTAGTTCCCTGTGGAAATCATGCCCAGCTCAGGGGTGGCAATGATACTGAGAGAGTAAGGAGCACACTGGCCTATGGTTGGGTGGAACGTTGCAGCGATATAGTTAGTTGCGGGGAATCTTCTTCTCAAGATAAGTATCCATGTATTTAACTTTGCAATTGTATTTTTCTTCATAAATTGTCATAAACATGTTAAATGCTTGAACATGATGATTGTTGCTTGTTTCATGAGTAGGAACAACATGTATGTGAATGCTTGAATGTGTATGTTTTTGCTGTAGATTGGATATTTTATACATCTATGTATGTTTTAAGTTTTCAGCATTTTATATAATGTTCATGCGGCCATTTTCCCAGATTGATAGCAGCATAGTCGTGTCCTCTCTCTGGTAGAGGGGTGGGGACGTGACAGTTGTGTTATTCAATAATAGCTAACTATGCATGATAAGATGGTGTAAAACATAAATAGTGTATGTTTGATCTTGATTCAAATATGAAAACATATGCATATTATAAACCTCGTTATATTTAGTATTGCCAATCATTAAAACTTTCCTACCTAGCCTTGCTTATCCTTAAAATAGATGCTTGCCTTATATAATTATTCCTTTGATTTCACCCCTTATCACATCACAAATAGCATATCATCTATTATTCACAAAAATTCCATAGTTTTGTAGCTAAGTCACTTTTCAACATGATCACATGGTATATCAACCAATTCCACTGACACGTCTTGAAATTTAGATTCATATTTGTTTTTACCTCTTGTTTCCTTGGAAGTCAGTTCCAAATGTGACCCAAGATGACACAAATTTCTATCATGTGATTGATATTTATTTAGAGTTGCAAGATCCAATCAAGTGTCTTGCAAATTAGTGGTCCCTGAGTTCTATTGGAGCATAACCTACTTCATCTTGAGAGTCAATTCATAAGAACCATGTTGCCACTTGGCATGGAAAGGAACATTGCCTTAACAACACAAACTAAGTCCTCGCACATGATATCCACCTTCATAGAAACAAATTTCAAATCCTTGGCAATAACAGGCTCCAAATCCCTCATATAGGCATGACTACTCTCATAACCATGTCCCAATTCCTCTTCTATAGTAAAAGAAATATCAGAAAGGATTTCTTGATGTTATTCTCATCGAGTAAAAGGGGGCATTCCAACAAGTTCAACCATTCCTCTATACATATTCTAAGAAATTTTTGACGAGATCTTTTACAAATTTGTAGAATTTTTACATGGAATTCATCTTTTAAAAAATCCACACTAGAGACATCGACATTATTGACAACTATTTTCTTTTATCCTCTTCATAGATTGATTTTGATTTCGATTGGTTTGAGTTGGATATTGCCATACAAAGGAGTTGCACCAAAGACAGAGTCCTAAGTGACAAAGTGTTTTACATAGTCTTAAATTTCTTATTAAATGCTTATGATTTGCATCGTAGATTGTTGTTGAGTTAAGGCTACACCAAAAATAGAGGCCTTACAACCGTTAAGTGGAAAAAGATATCTGTACAGGATAGAGGAAAAGAGAGTATAGTTAAATTCCACATAGGACTTGTGTTGATTAATCGAGTGGACTATAAGTCCGTCATTCACAAATAATCGATATCTAATATTTAGGTAATGATCTACATGGTTAAAAACATAGGTTTTATGGTTGCAATGTAGTAGTTTCTTTTAGAGGTAATATGAACAAATTACTAATTTCAGAGTCAATCATGTAGTGAACAAGGTCTATTTACTTTTGCCAACCAATTTTGACATATATTTTTGGGAAATGATGTGATGGTTGTCTGATGTTTCATCTCATTTCGCCTATTGCAACGTTCAAATCCCATTTAAATTATATTTTTTTCATTTTGCATTGCATCTTCCTTTTGTTTTGTAAATGAGTGGAGTATTGCAACTCATGGGAGCTACAATAGGTACATGTGTTAGTATTCATGAAGCATCAAGTCCTAGTGCTTTTCTTATTCCAGAAAAAGGTTCAAGTGAACTGGCCTCATCAATAAGAAACCTGACAACCTTAGCGTATTGTATGTTGTGGCCCAATAAAACCAGCTATGTTACAATCAGAATCTCATCGTTCTTGTTCTTGGTGGTGGGATAGCCATTTGAGCCCTAAAAATTCAAAATGGCTTCAAGAAAACCTAACAGTTATATCTCTTTCTCTGACATTGCACATATTATGATAGTAGTGCCAAATGATGGACTAATCCAAACTCTGTGAATGAAATGTGATATATCATTCCTTTGTTTCAAATGTGTGAAAACACATGGATTCATGAGGTATGACAAGTATGGTTCTAGTCTCTGGTTCATATTTTATGTCTAGTAGAGGTAGTCAATGCTAACTGCCTTCAAGATCATTATGGGGATGAGAATCCATAGCTTGTGGGTTGTTCTATGACACAATTATATGGATGAATTTAACACTCGTAGGTTGTGACAACAGTTTGTCTTGATTCTTTTTCCTTATGTTTATAGGAAATTCTCTACTTCTACACTATCCATGATTTATGTATATTAGATGGAGGAGGTGTTAGAACTATATGTCAATTCCAAGTTGGGTTGGTTAAAACTGGGTAGAATAGATACTTTCATTCTTAGGAGGTGTTAGTGTTGCAAATGCTTAGTCTTTTGTTATTGATTTTGGATCTGGGATTGGAAGTCTTCTCTAATTTAGATGCCTGTAATGAAGAATCCTCTTCAATTTTATGTGTGATATTTCTTCTTGTCTCATTTCTGCTTCCATTTTATATCGTATCCAATGGTGGAAGAACAGAAGAAGGCTTAATATGTGAGAACGTCCTAAAAGCTTAAGTTGTCTCAAATTTAGTGATATTGTTAGAGGATATTTAAGTCCTAAGTGGACCACCCTATTCTTGATATAAATTGGAAATCCTAGGCTCATTTTTTCATGGTGACCTTTTCATTTTTCTTCAACCATCAACTAGAAAACCTTAGTTTTTATCAAATATGGGAAGCACTAACATGTTGTATTTTATAGTAGTATATTGAAGACATCATTTTGGTTCTAGAAGGCATTGTTATATTTTTTGTTTTCTAGCAAGGGTATTGCAAATTTGTCACGTCCCCAACCCTCTGTCAGCGAAGAGGACGCGACTGACAACAACTAACCGCCATGAACTCGGGAAAACTAAGCCCCATGAACATAAGATATAAAATGCATTGGAAATGAAACACACACAGATGCATAGTTCATTTAAACATACAACGAAATCAGACACCTTCATCCAATACATTGAACATGTTCATCATCTCATTTAAGCAATAAAGACAATTGCAAAGACAAAATGGAAAAGAGATACTTATCTTTAACAGAAGCTTGTCCTGCAACCAGCTACGTCACTGCAACGTTCCACCCAACCATAGGTCAATGTGCTCATCAATCAATCAGCAACACTGCCACCCCCGAGCTGGGAATGTTTCCACGAGGAATAAGGGGAAACTAGCAGGCTCACACATAACCAAGGATACATAACTCAGCCAAGCCAACACCGTTGGGTTTATCAGGATATCGGGAGCTGGAAAGGATGACCGCTAAGCTAGTGAGCTCAATCCAAGAGCTATGGACACCTACACCATAACTATTCGGGCTTCTAAAACATCCACACACACCCAACACAAGGAAGCATCCCCTTCTCCGTTGTACAGTCCTTCGGTCTATGTCCTCCCTTCCAATGCTATTCAGGGGGTGTAGAGAAGAAAGTCGTCCATCTAGCTCTGTCTGTGAGGCTCCTGCACACACTAGGTTTGTCAAGAAGGCTCGGACCCCATTTCCACTCCCAATTCAACTCAGGCCAAAGCCAAAATATGCACCCACAACGTAATACAATTTCTGGGTTGGAAGAAAAATATTTCGGCCACAAAATGAATTTCTAGAATGGGTACAAATGGCCTTTTAGCAGGAATTCAATTTCCAGAGACATTTTGGCCCTAACGTGGCCAAACGGGCTCAATAGAACCCAAAACTGTGGGTCTCCTCTCCCACTCACTGGGCATTTCCAGAAAAATGATTTCTAGCTTGGAAACAATGGAGAAAAATAATGCAGCAAAACGCGGGGAAGGAAACTCAGCCACTGATAATCACCAAAAACGATTTCTCAGCCTGAGCAAAGTGAGGTAACAACCAAAAACATGAATGGTTTCACACACAGGAAGTTTTGAATGCTTGAGAGAGCTCACGTGAAGGAAAAATGGTGAGGAAAACATCCCAACATGAAAGCCTTGTAGAACAGCATACGTTTTTGGGTTTTTACTTGCCCAAGGAGCCAAAACACGTTTCCCCAAAAAATGAGGGCCTCTCCAATTCGAGTTTGGGTTGTCATACCTTGCCCATCCCATGCAATAACCAATCCAACCAATTTCTGGCAATAATAAATGATTGGGTGAATGAGACAAGAAAGGTAGTTGACAATTTGATGGGTTCTCCCTCTGACATTTGGATTTTCCCCAATGGCCGAAAGGTTTGAATATCCCCCCCCCCCTTATCCTTAGGAAATCATGCCCCTTCTCATTGTTGTTTCATTGACATACCTAGTTGTCGTTATTTTTAATTAAAATGCATATTTACATGATGTCGAAATTATAATGTACCTGACTAGCACAAAATACCATCGGCATCAATTTTAATCGCCGAACATATAACGTTAAATTGATGGTGGGGATTTTTCCTATAGCTCCACGCCATGATTAATTACAATATATACATCATATACATTTAATGAAAACGGGGTCAAAACCGGGGTGTTACAAAAGTCCTTATTATGAAACTATTTGGGTCTTGCAATTTTTTTGAATAATTTATTGTGACATTTTTGTGTTTTTCCATTTAGCTTTGTCTGTTGTTGAAATTAGTTGATTTTAATCACATTAGCAGTCACACCATTATGAATTGTACTAGATTCTAGATACACTTTCCAAATAATTTTAAGGTTAGGTTTTAAAGTGAGTTCTAAATTCTATATGGTAACAATCATAGAGGTTATTGAGATATGCATATTACATACAAAATGCATTCTTTGGGTATTGTGTGCATTCAAAACATTACTCATAGATCTTATTTCTCTACAAAACATATGTGGTTTTGATGTGCCTTTAGAACATTAAAAATAATGACTTTTTAGAATTTTCATTAAGAGCCCCATTGAAGAAACAATATGTTCGGCATTAGAAACAACAATGTTTGGTTTTATACTTGTCATTAAACATTGGCTTGAACCAAACAAAGTTATGGGATGAAAATCCTAGTAAACTCAAGATTTCTCCAAAATTTGAGATTTATGAGCATAAAGCACTACTAAACATTTTTTAAGAAGAAAATATTGTCTAGGTGTAGAAGTGCAACCCTATTATTAGCTATTTGTACTATATAGTATAGACACCTGTTACAGAGAGAAATTCCTATGGCTTGGGGTACCACAACAGATAGCTTGACTCCAGAAATCAATCCTTTCTTATATGCAAGAGAAACGGAATATCTAACACTAAAGGATCTCGATTCGTACCTTATTCCGAACGATTGATGTAGATCCTCGTTGAGCTTTTCAACTCCAACTTGAATTGATAAATTTCTTCCTCAACATTCAATAAACAAGACAAGCATGCTATATATAATCGTGTTAGACCCACTCTAGCATATATAATCAATAACATATAAGCATTTGAAATCATCCATGGATCAAATATTCATTCAAATACACATTATTGGACAGGAAAAGATATTTCTATTAATATAAAACAAAGATTACAATAGAGACAACCTATGTCGGCACGTCTGCGAATCGGAGAAACTGAGTCCCCGACTTGGGCCTCCACCACTTCAATCCTCCATCTCTCGATAGCAAGCTCACAAGCAAAAGGAAAGCTTGGGAAGAACACAAGAGTGCTCCAAGGGACAAATGGATGCAGACTCAAGTATAAGCTCCGGCAACAATTGAGAATAGTTCTCTTGCTCTCAATTCCTCATGCCTTCAATGTATCTAAATGGTTCCTTATATAGCTCTTCAATGGGGTAATGAAAGGTCGAATCCAAGCGATCTCAAGGCATATGGAAGGCCAGGAGACAAGTGAGTCGGATCCACATCAAGGAAAACTCCAAAATAATTTGGCCTTTTGCACACATCCCAATGTACGCATTTTTAGGGGTCAAACCCGCGTATATACGCAAGAAAGGGTTTAAAAGTCACGTATGACAATTTTTGCATGTTTTTAGGGATGATCTTGGAAACATCAAACGTACAAAAATGGTCCATGGGGTCTAAGGAGTCTGCAAAGGGACAGGGAAGGCCATAAAAATGTGAATCACCATGTGTGGTAAAATCAGTTGTAACAACACCTTCCAGACTATTTTCATGTTACCTTGTAAAGTGAATTTTAAAATTTTATCTGGTGAAACTCATAGAGCTTATTGAGCTATGCAAAATACATATAAGATCCATTCTTTGAGTTTTATGTTCCTTCAAAACTAAAACTCATAGAGGTTAATGAGCTATGCAAAATTCATATGAGATGCATTCTTTGGGTTTTATGTTCCTTCAAAACACTACTCATAGATATTATAGCTATGCAAAAAACATTAAAAGTAGTGACATTTTAAAAAAAATATTTAAGAGATCCATTGAAGAAACAATATGTTCGAACCTTAGAAGTTACAAATGTTTGGTTTTATATTTGTGGCAATTAAAGTTTAATTTGAACAATACAAAGTTATGTGATGAAAATCCTAGCAAACTCATGATTTCTTCAAAAATTGAAATTTATGAGCACATAGTACTGCAAATCATTTTTTAAGAAGAAAATGTTGTCTAGATGTTAGAAGTACAAACCTATTATTGGTTATTTGAATTTTACGTTATTTGTACTAGACACAACTTCCATACCATTTTTAGGTTAGGTTGTAAAGTGAGTTTTAAAATTCTATCTCGTAAAAATCATAGAGGTTATTGAGCTATGCAGGAAACCTAATAGATATAGGATGCACTCTTTATGTTTTATGACATTATGTCGGACTTCAATACCAAAACCCATAGATGTTATTGAGATATGCAAAAGTGACATATAAGGTGCTCCTTCAAAACATTATTCATAGATCTTTTAGCTTTGCAGAACACATATGGGTTTGATGTGCCTTTAAAACATTAAAAGTAGTGAACTTTTAGAATTTTATTCAAGAGATCCATTGAAGTAACAATATGTTCGACTTTAGAAGCAACAATGTTTGGTTTTATACTTGTCGTTAAAGTTCAATATGGGATGAAAATCCTAGAAAACTCAAGGTTTCTCCAAAAATTGAGATTTATGAGCACAAAGCACTGTTGAACTTGTTTTTTAAGAAAGTCTTGTTTAGAATGTGTAGAAGTGAAACCCTATTATTGGTTATTTGTACTATTAAACTCCACAATATTTATCCTGTTCTAGGTCGTTCTTGTGGTTCCAAGTTACAATTGCAATTTTTGGTCCATCAATATCCTCAAATTCAACATTGTTCTTCTATAATTAAACCATCATTTTCTAGTATTAATTATGGTTATTATTCTAGAATCTATAGTGATTCAGTTGTTTAATCTTGAATGATGTGTCTTTAATTATGAATATTTAATTTTATTTAGATGTATTAGGGCCATAACAAAAGTTACCCATTTTGGAGACTCATTTTTCTCAACGAAAACATAGTTTCTTGCCAAAGTAGCTCTCATGTTGCCTCTTTGATACTACATTTACATGGTTTCTATGAGTTTGTGAGGGTTTATTCAAGTTTTAGGCCCTTGTGCTTCAATAGGGGGGATTTTTTCCTTGGCCTTCTACACAGATTTGACAATGTCTAAAAATTAAGGTAGCTAGAGTGCATGGGTGTAGGTACACCAATTTTGTCATTTTAGTTTAAATAGATTCGTATGGTTCAAAATTACTTGTTAATCTAAAATGGTTGAATTTTGAGGCTACAAATTATGCTGTGGTGGAGAAGCCGTCTTTGGAGACATGGATGCAAGGTGGTACATATTATATATTTGTTTTGAAGATACTGGATATTAATGGAATTCGTATAATTGGAAGTGTGCTTGGAAAAAGATATTTCACTTGACCATTTTGTTCGACATGTATCTTTCAATTGTAAGGTATTTGTTTTGGTGATGTAGGATCTCCATGTTTTGATAGCTTCTTTTAAATGTAATAGTTATTCAAAATTGATGGAAAAATATTTTCAGGTTGATGGTGTGGCAGTAGAGTTTACATATTTAAATCGAGGAATGGAAAAAGCTGGCACATATTTTATGAAGCAGGAGAAACTCTTTCAACTTGTTGGGAAAGAAAATTCCAATCTTGCTGATGTAATTCTTAAACTTGGTCTTTTTGAAAGGTAAATTTGTTTGATTGGGAACTTGTAAATTCATTAACATAGATTTTGTATGTAAGGATATAATCAACACAGAAAAAAGTGGGGATTGATTGCTCATTGTATCAAAATTAAAGTCAGAGTTTATTACAAGTAAGAGGTAAACTACCTGTGTGATTCTAACTCCCCTTGTGAGGTTTCCTGCATGCATGATCAGAATAAACAATGTAACCCCATGTATGCACCCACCTTAAGTGTTTGTAACCTATCAATGTGCGGAAAACAAATAAGGTAACTCACACAAGTGGAGTGTCCTACATACTAAAGATAAACAACTCAAAACCAACACTTCAACTCTTATATGTCAGTATTCTATAAATAGAGTTGCCACTTCTCTGGTGAAGTACATCATGCATGCAGATAAAAATGGATACATAACTACCAATTCAGTGCGCCTTCAATGCTGCAATGTCTCCTTAGGATATACACCCATCCTACTTACTAATGGTAGAGTGTGATCCCACCTCATTTATGCACCTTTTCTCCTATCTAGAATAAGTAGTGTAGCATTGGTTTAATTGTTGTCATGCAAGTTAGTGTAATTCATTATTAATATTCCTTCGTTGATTCCAAGAAGGGTGTGTAATTACCTCTTTTGTTGCATATTCATGTTGTCCCAAAGTGGTGACTGCTGTCCTTGATGCACTTTCATGACGTTGTAATACATATGCCTCTTTCCATGAATGCATTCAGCTAGATATTGCCCAAGATAGGCATGGTAACTTTCTTATGAATTTTCCTGTTATATCCTGCATACAATATCATCCCTCCTATTTTTTTTGTCCGAGTTAAACATGGGATATCTCTTCCTTCCCAAGGATTTATAGTTCATCAGAAATGATCATAAATAGCATAGTTCATCATTCTTAATCACCCCTCAACTGCCACTACAGGTGTGCATTTTTGTTTCATTTGTGATGATATTCTCATTTGTAAGGTTGGGTGATTCCATTTGGACATGATTAAAATATCCTTTTCTTGAAGTAGATAAATAATAGTTGTATTCACTTGCTTAAATATGTGACACCGGATCTATGTATTCACTTTCTTAGTAAAATGCATGCCATAGTATGTACATTCATTCAAATGAAGTCTAGTTCATTAACCTTATTTTGGGACCACATTTATCAAACTAGTTAAATTGATTAAGTTTCAAAACTTGAGTATTTCGTATATTAAGATTGTTTGGATATTGAAAAAATCCTTGATGCAGGTTCCCACATTGAGTTTGTTTAAGGAAGGAAATCTAATATGATAAGATCAGTCACGTTTAACCTTTCTTCTAACATTAGGCCCAAGTACAAGAAGTGGGTCTTGTTTGACCTTTGGCTATTACCACTCTGCATAAGCCTGAGATTAAGTGCTTTCCTTGGTGGAAAGAAAAACCATGTAATTCAATTATGTTAGCATGTGTATAGGTGAATACCCCTTCTATCCCACTACCTAAGATACACTACAGATCAATAGTTTCAACATATTTAATTGTATTCTTACTAACAACATATATGAAAGACTACAAAACCGGTAAATGTTGATCCTCCTTCAAAGTTATGTTCAAATGAAAAGGGAAATTAACTTGTCATTCCCCTTGTCGCATACTACAACTTAGTGCAAAAATTCTTATGTTTGGGTAAGGTCCCTACATTAGAACTAATAAATCTCCTTGGGGATGACCACTCACACATGCACATATGTTTAAGCATGATATTGATATATTGTGTGAATTTGTCTTCTATCAAGTTCCAGAATCATGGGGTCAATCCTTTTGTCATGTATATGGAGCCATGATTTGGACGTGGGTTAATGTATGATATTGGAGCCCCGTGTACTATGGCATGACTTTTATTGGCACGGATGGTGGCGTAGGAATGTGTCATGTGAGTTGTTTTCTCCAATCCATGGGCCTCCCCTTATCTATACAATGAAGCAAATCAAGGAGGGTTAATCCATTTGACTTGGCTATGTTGGCTTTGTTATTTTAATTATGCTATGGATATAAATTGGAACATGAGATGCACATTTTGTTTCTTGTTTACTTCGTTCCATTGGGAATCTTTTTATCTTAAGTTATTGGGACAACCCACTTTATGAGGGAAATTTTCACATGTATTCACGCATAAGGAGATTGATGCCTCCATGGTGAGATATATGTTGTTTGGGGCCATATTTCATGATTACATGGACCTATAGGTCAACACATCACCCTTAAGAGGATTTTAACGTATACATTGGAGTTTCAATTGCCTACTTTGCCCTCCTTCATGGAGACGTTCCACCATGCATGTTGGGCTTTTGATGGTGATATGTACACATGGCTTTGAACATCTTGTCTATTGAATTTAGTTGGAGTAATTAGAGGATTTTTTATTTGTTTACTCTTATATAGGATAGATCTATTACTAATTTATTGTTTAGGAAGTTGATCTCATATCTATACAAGAGAGCCTACTCATTTGTAATCATAGTTGTATTTTGGGAGAAATCCCATTGATCCTAATTGAATAACTATTCATGACTTTGGAGGGTGAATAGAAAGTGTTAATCGAATGGTAATATCCTAATCAAGTTTTACTTATAGATAAAATGTTCAATTGATAGTGATTTTAGGATGAAGAAGTAATCAAGATTTTTTTTTACCTATGTAATAATTGTTGATAGGAAGTGAATGATGTAGTATGTTTCTCAGCTCTTTGTTATATGCTCTCTTTCCCTTCTTAATTATTATCCTACTAAAATCACTTGAAAGTATATGCTCTAGTATTTTTCCTTTGCAAGATTTTTGAAATAAGTAAAGCCATTAGAAGTGATTAGGGTATTTTTTCTACAATCTTATTTCTCCAAATGATTCCTTTATCTTTCATATTGAACTTTGTTGACCCATTTTCCCAATTGATAAGACACTAGTCTCCAATCCATTCATCCTTGTTTCAAATTAACTACCGTAAACCATTTTGCTAAAGCTACCTCTTCATTTCACCTTAAACCCAAGTGCAATCTTTAGTAATCCTATCATATGGACTAGTCCCTTGAGTTAGAGAAGAGTTAGCCTAAAGGGAAGAAGAGGTTTAGGTGTGGTGACATTGACCTTCCTCTTGGTTGTCCATAAGCTATTAGTGATGTTAGGGATTTGATTTGAAGGTGCTAGTTTGTGTGATAATAGTCCTCATGTGACATGTTGTTATTTTTAGCAGTGTCAAAATTTGGACTTGCTATATTTGGAAACATTGTCATTAATGTTACTGTCATGACTAGTCTTTATTTCACTACCAATGTTACTTTTCAAAGGGATTATTTGCATTACCAATGTTTGATTGATTACGAGATCATAACTCACCTTGTCTAGCTCACATGCTATGTTGGTCACCTTGAACATTCAAGATCTTAATTCACCTTATCTTCATGGTGAAAGTCATGTTGTTTACAGTGGGAAGTTCTTAAACCTATCAAACCTTAAATATTAAGTAATTCATTTATTATATTATTTTTAGGTTTGAATATTCCTTAAATCAAGGCTATCATACCAATTTTGATAAAGGATAAAACCTAACTTGTTGGTTTATCATTGTCTAACTTTTTCCCAAAATCTTTCAAGCAAATGACCTCAAAAAATTAGAGCTCGTGTTGCTAAATTTAGTTGAGCAAGAAAATATTCCAAAAGTGAGTTGTTGCTACAGCATAAGTCAACTTACGTCTTCCCATCTGTGCATGCAAACATTAAAATCATAATTTGACATGCCTAAGATAGTATAAACATGAGAAACATATTTAGAAGGTTAGTATAATAGGAAGGTTAGTTGGATATGAACATTATTATAGATTGATAAAGGGAATGTATGTCATTGCTAGAACAATTGACGACATAAATGGAATTGAAGCAAAGGTAAACTACAAGCTACTTTCACATAGACATCAACTATAAGATATAATTCAATGAATTTCCCTAGTATTACAAATCACAAACATGGAATATTTTAGCATTGTGTTTCTACTTGAATGATGGAAAGACTATACGTAATGATTTTTGGATAGAGAAGCTATAGGAAATGAATGCTATGTAAATTTATGGTTAAATTCATATACTACTAAGGGAAGATGTTACAGTAACTTTAGATGGTTTTGGGAACATTGTTTTGAGGTCTAATCTATAGTGTTATTTTTGGTTTAGATGTCCTACAATTTTCCTTTTCTATAGTGTTAGGTTGGATCAATTAATCCATGGTATGATAGTAGGCTCCCTCCTCCATTCTACGATACACTACACATTGCAGTTCCTCTTCTAGCTTTTCTAGTTTTTCCTCTAGACATAGTACTGTTTCGAGCTTCCCCTAATTGGCCTCTGATGGTAGGAGAGATACTACCGATACTTCCAATGTTTCTAGTTCCCCCGTGATAGTGGCAGTTTCTCCATTTCTACATCATAGGTCCTAGATCAATTCCTTTTATACATTTTTCTTTTTTGGATCAGCTCTCATCATATCTCTCTTTGTATATTTTTCTTTGAGAACAACTCTCCATTTATGGAGTTAGAGTTAGGTTTAAGTTCTTATTTTATATTTTTATAGGAGATACTTTTGGGTTCTCACTTTGTATTGTTATCATGGTACCTCATAGTCCCATCGACCTACTTTTGTGGTCATTTTTTGGACATTAATAAAATTATCTTATCCAACAACCACATTCTCATTAGAATACTAAGACTAATGTCAGTGTAGAAGGAAATTTTTTTTAGTATCTTTTCCTTGGGAATATATCATAATGATAAAATTTCTATCTTATGTCATTGAAAATATCACTTAAACAACAAGTTTTGGTATTGGTAGGCATGCAAATTTTGACAAAATTGGCATTTTGTTTTGTTTTCCTCCACAACCAGTAAGGGTAAATTCATCCCCCTTGCAGGTGGATCCTATCTATGCATAGAGGGAGAATAAATAAAAGAGGTTGGAATGTTTCTAAGGAAATGTATGGTTTCTTGTCTCTTGCCATTCACTATAATGTATTCAATCTTTTAGGTAACATGTGGTTTGGTCCAATTATGCTTGTTCTAGCTCCTTGAGTCTATTGGTCGTTTGTTTAGTAAATTGATTGCAATGTAGTGGTTAGTTAAATTGCATTTATTTTGATTGATCTTGACTTAAAGGGAACATTCAATTCATCCATCTTCGTTAATCTTTTGTTACAAATCTATTAAGGATATGATCTCAACCATTATCGTTTTTATTAAGAAAAATATCGTTCTTGATTGTTAACGAACAACTCAAGGGTGAGCCTTTATGTGCTACTCTTCTTAGATTATGTGCAAATTATAGATTTGATAGAAACACACTTCCTTTAGGGACACACCGCTAAGACTATAAAACCATTAGTCTAAATGGAGAGGCTCCCAGCTGTGACTAGGGTTGGCTTGCCTACAATTACTAGGTGAATGTCTTTGCAGATTTGTATGATAACACACTTCCTAGAAATATGTGATTTCTATTGGAGATGAATTTTGTATGCCATATGTCCTTTTGCAAACCTTCCCCCTCAAGATATGTAGAATGCATCAAATATACAAATCAAAGAAAGAATTTCTATCAAAATATTTAAATATGTCCATCCAAGGAAGATCACCCATCAAATACTAAAGGCGTCATCTAACTCCAACACCTAATAATCTCATGCATACTTTGCTAGTAAAACCTAGTTATCTTTTAACTAGACAATTTGAAGTGTTAATGTTGCTGATAGTAACTTGCAATTGTCCATCGACTAAGAGGCCTTTCTATGGACATTCCTATGCCATCAAAAATCATCTGAGCCGTGATCATTACCTCATTCACAACCACTTAGCAGCTTTTGAACTTGGGTCTTAGTGTTAATACAAGCTTTAATAACCATTCAAATTAATGCTAGACCACACACCCGCTTGCTTCTTTTATTTCTTTGATTTCTTTTTCTTGATTATCTTAGTTTTAGATCTTCCAAACATGGGTAATTTCTTCTTTTTTTTCCAATTTTGATGAAAGTTGAATTCAAGGCATTGGAATGCAAAGGCGTTGAAGGAAGGAGCATTGATATACATAAATATACAGAATCATCTTGTGGATCCTTCACTGGGATATACACACTTCAATATCCTTGTGCTTGTAACCAAATCTAGAGATTGGAGTATGGGAACAACAATTCCATACTGTAAATAATACACTAGTGGATCACAGAGCATCAATGTATTTCTTTTTTAGACATTAGTTCTCTTGGGACTCGAACTCAATGCAATGGGTTTCATAGTATTAAACCCTCGTGGGTATGGTAACTGCATCGGTAATCCTTGAACCATTTCATTGGTATTGGATCAATCCATAGCTATGAATAATGAAATTATGTTCATATGTAGCAGCATTCGTTGAAAAAATAAATTGTATTTTAAGCATAGATGTCTTTGGAAATATTAATTGGATTTTAAGCATGGTTGTATTTAGATCTTATTGTCTTTTCTTAGAATTACAAATGATGCAATCTGGGTGTTAATATTTCTCATTCCCCTAATTCTTAAAGGAATCTAACTTAAGCGTAAAGAATCTGCCTTACAAGTGGTAGGTTGGTGGTTTGATTCCTCCATGCCCTAATGATATTGCAATATTGGTATTTTTAACATAATATATTTTCTTATGGCTATAGGGAGGGGGTGTTAAAAACTGTTTTGTTATGTTGCTACAAGGGGGGGTTCTAAACCAACTTCATATGTCACTATGAGGGGGGTTCAACCCCCCACCCCCCCTAATTCTCATTCCCTTAATTCTTAAAGGAATCTAACTTAAGCGTAGAGAATCTGCCTTACAAGCGGTAGGTTGGTGGTTTGATTCCTCCATGCCCTAATGATATTGCAATATTGGTATTTTTAACATAATATATTTTCTTATGGCTATAGGGAGGGGGTGTTAAAAACTGTTTTGTTATGTTGCTACAAGGGGGGTTCTAAACCAACTGCATATGTCACTATGAGGGGGGTTCAACCGCCCACTTCCCCCCCTCTTTCCCCCCTTGTAGGTTTACACAAGCATAGATCCATTTAAAAGGGATCTACCAAGCACCAAGAGGGATCCAATTTCTCAAGGTACGAATCATTTTTTAGAATGGAAATATGTAATCTATTTTTTATGGTTTTAGTTTATATAATTTATGTTGTTTTATGTATATACAATTCTAAATCATTTAAAATTAATTTAAGCTAACAAGTTATTTTTAATAACGTTTTATTATTTTTTATAAAAGAAAAATGTCTAACTCTAAGATGAGTAGTGAAGGAGTTACACATCTCTCCTTTACTGGACTGTAAAATACATCTCTTTAGTGCAATAAAAATAATTAGACATAACCGCAGAAATTTCCAAAGAAAGATTGGCATTGAACTTCTCCACGAATTCTTGAGTATCTGGCATGAGAGAGCACGCCCAGCAGTATCAGTAAAAGCAATGAATGTTCTAAATAGTCCATCTCCTTCAAACTAAATAATTGCAGAATATTCTCAATTCGGTTTGGCATGTCCGTTACATTAAATATTCAGGACTTTTCTAATCGTTTGAATCTGGAAATAACCGGTATAAAATGTTGGCACAGTTCACAATATTTTATTTCACGTGTGACATTTCCTTTCAGATTTTCTTTCATGTGCTCTTGTATTTCGTATGTTGTTATGTTTCTTTCGTATTCTATGCGACATTTCTTTCATGTGTTTTTCATTTTCTTTAGCATGTACCATTTTCTTTCACACGATTGGTGTATTTCATATGTATGTGTTTCACAAGTTTGAATGCGGTGCATGCATGTACAGTGCGGTATTCCCAGCCAAGTTCTTTTCGTTTAGTTGCAGTATTGTGAAAATATAGTGGTATTGAAATTAATGTGCCATGATACTTTGTTGATTCAAAGGTTTATATATATATATATAATTGGATAAATGGTTGATTCAAAGGTTTATATATATATATAATTGGATAAATGGTTTATTATGTGTTCTTGAGATATATGTAGTCATTGCTTTGAATTGTATTGAACTAAATTTTATTAATAATAATAAAATAATTGTTTTTAATTACATTAAAGTATATTTTAATTTTAATTTAAATATAAAATTATATTTTAGTTGAAATTTAAATATAAATAAATATTAATTACAAGGAAATGATTTACTAAAATCCGGTCCAGTTAATGAATGGCTACGGCTATGGCTCCTGATTAATGGACTTCTACATCCTGGACCTCAAGATGTCAAATTATGTAAAATATTAAAATAAAAATTGACAGAATGTCAAATTCACCGATTCATAGCAAACATTACCCAGTTTCCTATTATCTATTATAATATTTACTATTTAATATTGATTCATATTGCTTTCATGGAAATATAACCAAGATATCGAAAATGCATTCCATAATTCATAACTTGTATGCATTGAATCCAATTTCTAGTTAAGGTAAAGAGTTAATCGTTTTTTATAATTATGACGGACATATAAAATTGCAAGATAGAGGCGGCCCAAAAATAGAATATAAATTTTAATATTGGTATTGGAAAAACCTCCTAAACGCAGAAATGAGAGTCCACGCGGCCATTTGGAGTCTGGAAAAAGTTGAGGTGAGGAAATCCAAACGTTTCATAGGACTGGGAGAGGGCATATTTGGAGGGATGTTCTTGGGAACGCAAGAATTTGCATATACCCAGCGAGATGTTTCCAGGACAGGATTTTAACTGAGGGATATTTTAAATGCTTGGTCGAGTAAAAAACACCTAGCCTTAAAAATCAGGCATCGTTTTGCAATTAAAACTCTGGAAACATTTTGCAATTAATCCTGGAGCTGGAGATGGTGAATGGCGAGGAGATTACTTCCTTGGTTTCCTTCTAGATTTTATTAATTTTTATGGTGTTTATATAGCTATTTAATGAAAATAAACTTTTTTTTTATTAATAGCCTACATCTTATTTTTCTTTTGTTGCAAACTTTACAAATTATGATTAGACAAAAGTTACAAGATCTCGTCATACAAGATTAGACAAGCGTTACAAGATCTCCCTCATATTAATAGCCGACATAATATAGAGAAACATTACAATATCTCCACAAAGGTTACAACATCCAGCAATATTATTTTTGGTTGACATGATATGGACAAACATTACATCCACAAATGTTACAAGATCTCCCTCATACTAGGTTGTAGAGCGCCTCTCGACGCAATGAGGGGGGTCCATAACCACCCCGAAAGGTTTGTAAGATGAAATTTTAGGGGGTGTTTCAAACCTCCCCCGTAGGTGTCTACAAGGGGGGTTTCAAACCGCCCCTATAGGTACCTATGAGGGGGGTTTGTAACTGCCCCCAAATTTTTTCAATAAGGACTTTTAGGGGGGGTTTGAACCGGCCCCATAGGTGTCTATGAGGGGGTTTAGAAACGTCCGTAAAAGTCACTTTTTTTTAGGTTGGGGATAGAACCGCCCCAATAGTTAATTTTAGTGTTAGTGTTATTCGAGGTGGTTTTGTTAAGACCATCCCCAAAGGTTTGTAAGATAGAGTTCTAGGGGGGTTTAGAAGCTCACCCGTAGGCATCTATGGGGAGGTTGAAACTGGCCCCGTAGGTACCTATGAGGGGGATTTATAACCAAACCCAAAGGTTTGTAATAAGAACTTTTAGCACACTTTTAGGGGAGTTTGGAACCCCCCCATAGGTGTCTTTGAAGGGGTTTAATTAGAACCACCCTTAAAATTCGGTTTTTTTTTGGGGGGGGGGGGGGGTTGGGGGGATAGAACCACCCCAAAAAGTCACTTTTAGGGGAAGTTTTGATCTCTTTTATAATTGTCCCTAAATTACAAACTTTTAGCATCGGTGTTATTGAGGGAGATTTTGTAAATACCACCTCCAAAGCTAAAACCACCCCCAAAAGTGAGTTTCAGAGGTGGAAGACAACACCCCTAAAACTCATTTTTGTTGTAGTGTACATCTCTTTCCAAAGAATTGTGATATTCCCAATTGGTAGGGATTTAAAAAAAAATGAAATTAGCAAAAAGTGAAAAGTATATTGAAATAAGTGAAGTCAAATGTAAGAAAATGAAATAACAACAATTTATTTTTAACATATACGAAGAATGTGAAAATCAACACTACAACCAAATACCCTTTTGAGGGAGGTTTTGGCTTGCGACGGTTTTGATAAACGCCCACCCCGCCTCCCCCCAACCAAAAAAAAAATTAAGGTATTTTGGGGAGGTCCTTAATAACCCCTCTCAAAAGTCTAATTCTTAAGAATTTTTTCTTTTGGGAGGGTTAGAAAGACCCCCCTAAAGGTGACGATTCATCACAATAGAATATAAGTCACAACATTGTATTGTACTGTATACGTCATTGTACTATCACTATAAGGCTTTATTCCACTGTACATACAAGTTGTCCATAAATCACATCATGGTCTGCTCTCATCATTATATCTTACATCATTATCAAAGCATCATCATTACATGGCATATAATGGATTACTTCACACATGTAAATATGTCACCAAACATATTGTTTGTATTGTATACATTTTACATACACTTCATTGTACATACAAATACATATAATGATCATTTCACTGTTGTATACATCACTACATACCACTGTATACTACTTTAAGTCTACCACTGTATATGTTGCATCAACATACTATATGCTTCACTTATTCACGGTGCTTGTCAAAGCTTTGTGTATGTTTGTCAAAACAAACCAAAGATTGTGTATAAGACTCACAAGTTTTTGAAAGCTCAGTCCAAGCAGACCCTACAAAGAAAACAAACCAAAGATTGTGTATAAGACTCACAAGTTTTTGAAAGCTCAGTCCAAGCAGACCCTACAAAGAATACACCATAAAAACTTCGAATTTCCTTGAGAACTTGTGATGGTACAACCCTAGCTCACCACATGACTGTTTACACAACTAGGTCATCAAAACGTGACTATATAGGCACGAAAATATGTTAAAAGAAGATTGATGTAAAACACAAACTGTATGGCGTGGACAAGCCTCCAACACCTCGAATCTGCTGCTGCAAATGGTTTGCAAATTCGGGATTGTTTGATGTCTTGTGGGAGCTCAGTTTATGTATATGCTTGGACTACAACTTTTAAAAACCACATACTGTTGCTTACTATATACCCCTGTAGAAACCCAAAAGACAAGAAAAATATTTTAGTTGTCGCAGTCCACGAAATTGATCCTTACTCAAGCTAGCGAGCTCACTTCATCACTTCATTGGATTGTCATAAATCAAGACCAAAAAAATATGTTTTGCTACTGCAAAAAAATCAGGAGGTTGCCTCAGTGATCGTTCACCACCGAAAATTCTCAGACACCTTGCCTCAGTCATGAGTTTTCACTCTCTCATTCGTTGGTTGTAATTTAGTGTTGACATGCTAGAGTGTATATACTCTTTCAACGTGTCCACATCCTCAAGATTAGGAAAGACTTTAAAGTCAATGTATATATTTTTATTATTTTGTAATATTAATTTTTAATTTGAATATGAATAATATATATTTTTATTGTTTTGTAATATTAATTTTTAATTTAAATTTGAATAATATGATATTCAAATAAAATGTTAAATGTTTATTGTACCACCATTTGAAAGGGTTTTAGGGTTTTTATTTTGTTTCTTAACCCATGAATTATTCAAAGGTCAACCTCATGTCTTCAAGAATAGGGGTGTCCTCCACATCGTCATCCAAGGATGTAGCAAGTGTCCAAGTGCCATCATCTTCAATTTTCATCACTTCTTAGGGTTTGTCGTATTCCATCAAGTATGTCCAAGTGTTGCATCAAGCCTCAAGGGCTTCAAAGAAGACCCCATCACCATAACATGCATTTCCCAAGGACCGCATCATCCACAAGCAACCAAATTTCCAAGGTGTCATCGTACCATCATATAAGTGGGCGCAAAGTCTTCATTTTGCCCTAGAACCATCCCCAAGGGTTCCAAGACCCCATTAACCCACAAATGACCACATCATCTTCATCAAGAGTGCAAGGACATTTAAACCATCAATTGTGGGTCCAAGGAGTTTTTCACCATGCAAGAGGCTTCTTCAACCTCCTCAACCATACAAGAGGACCTCCAAGGGTCAACATCCATCATGCTACCTCTTGTGGTGTTTCCAGGCTTTCTCCTAGGGTATCATGACCCTGTCAAAGCATGAATGACCTTAGAATGGGTCATTAATGCTTCTCCAAAACATCTAGGGCTTCTCCATCATCTAGAAGGGATTCAACACCATCTACAAGTTGGTGGCTCCAAGATCCAACCTTGTGGGTACAAGGACCTTGCCAACTGGGTACAAGGTGCTTCAAAGCACAAACCATATATGTGTGGGCTCCAATGTACTGTATGTGAGAGTATTGGGATCATCGATACATGTGCACTGCAAGTGGGACTTGGTGGCATCAATGACTACCTGTGGGGCCACTCCAAGTCCATGTTTGCATAAATGACAATTTCATCAATAGATTCCTCTAGACATACTCATTTAGTTTGGAGTGTATACAGTTTTTGGTTTCTCTTTCATGTCCATTTTTTAGGAAGGATTTTCCCCATGTGGTTTTGCCTCTTTCCTTAGTTTACATGGATTAATAACGTAAAGGGTGACCATAATCCTTTGTTGCTTGGGTTCTATTTTGTTGCTCACTGCCATTTTGGCTTAAGGGGGGGTGTTGGAACATAATTCCCATCTAGACCTTGGTTAATACTCTTTGCATAAGGTTCCAAGTGTTTAGTGTAATTTATTCCATGTGAAAAGGGTTCCTAGTACTTAATATAGGGTGTTTGTCCACATTTAACCAACTTTGACTAGTAGTTTGTCCACAAAGCCATGTTTGACCCCTAGATCCACTCATTTCCTACATCTTAGGATTTATTGTGCCCCATTTGCATGTTTCTAGGAAATAAGGGAGGATTTCCCCTTTTTAAGGACATTGGGTGAGCTATCTTGAGGATTTGGTTAATATTGTGCATTAATGACCACTAAGAGCTTATTAACACCACTAATGCGCCCTCATGATGATTCATTTTACACTTGTTGACTACCCTAACCACTTCATGGTCTATCTAGGTTTATTTCACCTCATTATGGCCACTACGTGGAGTCACACTTGGCATCATGTCATAGATTGGGGGAATTAGTCAAGATAAGCCTTATTATTATGAGCTACTCGACTCACCACTAAGCCTCTAGATTCTGTCTCTTGAGATAACCTACATATTTTACTCAATCAATTGAATAATGTGCAATGGAAGATCAATCCACTTGAGTGTTTTACTCTTGTGTTCTACTTATTATTTGCTTCATATTTCTTTTATTTTCTTGTCTATCTTTAGAAAAATCTAACTGAAGCTTGTTCTAGTAATCTAGATCCACCTATTACACTTTATAGAATTTAACATGGTATAAGAGTGCCATAGGGGATTCTATTCTTGCTTCCAAAATATATTTCCAAGTGTTTGTTTTCCAAGCACCTACAATAGCTTCATGGATTCAAAAACATATCCCCTCCTCTCTCCATTCAACTATTCTGAGTGGAATCCTAAAATGTGTGCATATCTCAAGTGAAAATGTCTCTATGATGTCTCCATTTGTGTTGCGAGTGAGCCAGAGTCCTATGGAGATAATTTTGATTGGATTAATGATTTTGATAGAGCCTATGGAACTATGTCTCTAGCTATACCTCCTAGAATGTGCTATCTCATTGATTCTATTGAGTATTCATTTGAGATTTGGAGAAATCTAGATAAAGCTCTTGGCATGCAGAATGAAGATATTAGATATATGGAGAGAAACCAAATGGACATCTCCTCATGTGTTCTCCCTCCAAAAGTCTCGGCCTCATGTATTTCTCAAGAAGTTGTTCAAAATGAAGAAGATGATGAAGATAGAGATTCAACAAATGATCAATCTCAATGGTATTCCTTTATGTCTTCCTTTGTTTTCCAAGAACCTAATTTTCATGAAGTTAACATACGAGCTACTGACATCAATACTATTGAAGAGATGTCTCTCCATTCCATTTATTTCTCCACTATGTCTTCTATTATGAATGTTGAAGATAGGTTTCTAGTTGGTGATCGTAGTGAGCCTTCTCTAGAAGATGGTTTCTCTTCACATCAGAGTATTGGTTCGAGAAATGCTCAAGGAGAAGTTTGGAATTCAAGTGAATATATCTCATTGCTTCCTATGTGTTCCTATACCATGACTAGCATAATTGTGTCAAGTTCACTTGAATATGGAGAAACTTTTGCCATCACAATGGCGAATTTGAGACTCTTGTTTCACTTCCTTGGAGCTGATTACAACTCTCTTGATTCGAAGTTGATGCTTCAAGATCCTTATGATCCACTTGGGGACACTTATTCTCAAGAATCTCAAGTATCTTTTGCACATGGAACCCTAGTTGGTTCGAAATTCAACCCTAAAGAGCAGCCTTCACTCTCCTATCAGTGCATTTTAGTTGTTCTACATGGTCCCAGAATCCATCATGCAGTTGTACATCTTCCTGAGTTGGTTGAGCACACTCCTCTTCTTCCCGAGAAAAAGATTCCCCTAGACATACTCATTTATTTTGGAGTGTATACATTTTTTTGGCTCTCTTTCATATCCATTTTTTAGGGAGGATTTTCCCCATGTGGTTTTGGATCTTTCCTCAGTTTACATTGATTAATAATGTAAAGGGTGACCATAATCCTTTGTTGCTTGGTCCCTATTTTGTTTCTCACTACCATTTTGGATTAACAGGGGGTGTTGGAACATAATTCTCGTCTAAAACTTGGTTAACACTCTTTGAATAAGGTTCCAAGTGTTTAGTGTAAGCTTTTCCATGTGAAAAGGGTTTCTAGTACATAGTCTATGGTGTTTGCCCACATTTAACCACCTTTTACTAGTATTTTTTCCACAAAGCCATGTTTGACACCTCGATTCACTCATTTCCCACATCTTAGGAGTTATTGCACCCCATTTGCATGTTTCTAGGAGATAAGGGAGCATTTCCCCTTTTTAAGGAGACTATGCGCACTATCTTGAGGATTTGGTCAATATTGTGCATTAATGACCACTAAGAGCATATTAACACCACCAATGCACCCTCATGATGATTCCTTTCACACTTTTTGACTAACATAACCACTTCATGGTCTATCTAGGTTCATTTCACCTCATTATGGCCACTACTTGGAGTCACACTTGGCATAATATCATAGATTGGGGGAATTATTCAAGATAAGCCCATTATTGTGAGCTACTCGACTCACCAATAAGACTCTCGATTTTGTCTCTTGAGAGAATCTATATCTTGTACTCAATCTATTGTGTTCTACTTATTATTTTCTTCATATTTCTTTTATTTTCCTGTCTATCTTTAGCGAATTCTAAGTGAATCTTTCTCTAGTAATATAAATCCACATGTGACACATTATGGAATTTAACAATTATACTCTCAAGATTTGTTGGGGGTTTTCATCCTCATTGTTCTGAGCGTTTTCCCTAGGGTACATCTTGTGTTGTGGCTGAATGATTTATGTGATTGAATGTTCTATTGATTCCTTTTTTTTGTTTTTCCACAATTAAAGTTTCAAAGATCACATTTGCTCAAAAATCAACATGGTATCAGAGTGTAGGGCGTGAAGGAGCTTATATTTGTGCATCAAAATAAAGACTACGTAGATCCTGAGGAGTTGAGAAAATATTTTGAAAGCCATGACATCGATCTTTGTTCGACCAAAAGACAGTCTTGAGGGTACTTCTCATTAGAGGAAATTTCAACTCAAAATGAGCCTTTCAACCCTTATTCGAATTACATGTCTTCATGTGTTAGCCAATGAAATTGCTTTAAATTTGAAATACCGTATAGGTCTTAAAAAAAATTAATATAAATTTGGGGATATGTATCATTAAAAAACTACTTTTTTGTTTGTATTTTCAACATATCTCCCTGTTTTTTACTCAAATTTTGAGCGGGAGAGCTAACTGGATGCAAAATTAAATTCTGCATCCAACGAGTACCCACACTGCATACTTTTGACGGACCCTGCTACCCCAAAAACAAGAAATACCTGAAAAACGTGATGATGGCTTCCAACGAGTACCTACACTGCATACTTTTGACGGCCCCCACTACCCCAAAAACAAGAAATACCTAAAAAAAGTGATGATGACATCATCATCACATTTTTTAGGTATTTCTTGTTTTTGGGGTAGCAGGGTCCATCAAAAGTATGTAGTGTGGGTACTCGTTGGATGTGGAATTTAATTCCTCATCCAACGAGCTCTCCCGATCAAAATTTGAGTAAAAACACAGGGAGATATGTCGAAAATACAAACAAAAAAATAGTTTTTTTCTTTTCTTCCTCCAAAATTAATAAATATTATTTTATTATTTTAACTATTATTTTATTATTTTCCTTAGGAGGCCCATTTTGAATTGAAATTTCCTCTAATGAATTTCAACACTTGAAGGCAAGAGTGTTGAACATTATTAAGAAACATGACCTAGGTAGCTATGTTTACACAGTGGTGGACGAGCCTACAACCAATGTAGGGAGAGTCAACTTCAATAAGAACCAATCTAAGACCAAAAGGATCATATATGATTCAGTTAAGAACAGTCTGATGTCAGTGATCACACCATTGAAGACCGCCAAGGAGTTTTTTGATACATTGAGGAACTTATATGAGAAGAAGGTCATGATCCAAAAGAGGGATTTGAATAATAATCTCAAGAACCTAAATATGGAGAAGGATGAGCCTATGGCATCATTCTTCACCAAGATCTCACAAGTGAGAGATCAACTTGTTAATATTAGAGTTGTATTATATGAAGATGATCTTCTTCAAATTGTTATTGATGGTCTCCCATATGCATGGAAGACATTTTTGGTTGTGGTAAATGACCAATAGGTTCAACCTAACTTTGAGATATTGTGGCATGATTGTCTCCAAGAGGAGGGGCGAATATAGAGCAAGACTGTGTGCACCAAAGAAGAAAATATTTCCCTCACGGCAAGGATGAATAAAGGAAAGAACGACTTTTCTCAAAATAACTTTTCCCATTCGATGAAGAAGGTGTACAACAAGGAATTTGACAAGTTGAAGGTTAGATGTTAAAACTGTGACAAGAAGGGCCATTATGCAAGGGATTGCAAAGAAAATAAAAGGGGTAAAGATCGGTTTCATGCTTCTACTGCTATAGAATATGAAACTACTCAAAAGAACTCATGCAGAGTATTTCCTTCAAAGTTCACATATGATTGCTTAATCAGGAGAAGAGTGATGAGTTAGGTCAGATCATGCAGTGATTCACTATACTCTGCATGAGGCCTCCTTTAGCCATGCAAAGATTCACTACCTCTTCCATGAAATCAATTTTGCAAGTGAAGAAAGAAGATCAAGACCTAGGGACTCCAATAATCCTTGCAAGGAACCAGAGATAAAGAAGGATCCCACACAAAATAATAAAAGATAAGTATTTGTATTTCGATATGCTCTTATAAATCAAATCTTAATATTTTTGAATGTGTTTTATTACAGTTATATACATATCTATATTCCTAGAATTAAGAAGTATGTTATAGTATAACATGTTGAGCATATAGTCTTTCTTTTATTGGAAAATAGTAAAACTCATGAAGTACATGTTATGATTAAGTAAAGAATAGTATAGGGATGCATAACATTACATGAGATATGAATGGTGGTTATGCAGAGACATTAATTAAAATATGTGCATAACCATGTGAACCAATGCCAATGCATTAAAGTATTTCATGATTATGCAATGTTGCTAATCATTAAAATAAATTTGGTTTGTATGGAAAAACCATATTCCCTAACCTACAAGCAGAGAATGACAAGTATTGAATGTGGAGTCATTCCAATGGCAGATCCCGAAAGAGAGTAGGATGCTCTGAAGCGAGAAACTTCTAGGAGCAGATCGGGAGCTTCCTATGTTTTTATGGGAAGAAGCTTCCAACAATATATATATATATATATATATATATATAGAGAGAGAGAGAGAGAGAGAGAGAGTATAATCCCTAATGTTATTATGGAAGAGAAGACTCACGAAGACCTTCAGTTAGTCCTATATACATTCATGTGCCAAAATAAAAGAGTGAAAAGATGAATACATCTGGAAAGAGAGGGAGAAGTTGGATTCTCTAGATCCAAAATAACCAGTAAAAATGTTTGATGAACCTCCTGCTAAGAGGAGACCTGCATGGTTCTCATATACAGAAGGAAGCATGTCATAGTATTCAAGAATCTTGGCATGATTCTTGGGATTATAAGTGTGGAAGAAATCAAATGATATTTTCCACAATAAAGGAAAATACATAGTACATATCCCAAAGAGATTCAGGACGACAGACTATAAGTTCGTGGCCACACATATGGTGACAAATCTAAAGCTTATTCTTATTCAGATTTGGAGGATCTCACGGTCTACTGAGTAGATCTTAGATATACGTGGTTAGCACTAAGATGGATATATGCTTTGCAGTCAATACATAGACATTTACAACAAAGCATGTGTTGAGTTGTCTACATGGTACGAGTGGATATAGACTCAGATATGTCTCATAAAGAGATAAAAATTTAAGGATATATGGATTCTAACTAGTTCAATGGACAAGAGAGATCACATAAGAGATGTTTCTCTAGATAGAGCATATTATAAAGCAGTAAAGCTTCAAAAAAAATTTAGCCAGTTATGTCTAAGACATGGTGAAGAAAGGAGTAGTACAATTCTTATACATATCCACAGATGAGAATATTTTTAACATACTTACTAATCCTTTGTCCAGAGTAAAGTTGAGTACTTCTGGGACAAGCTTGTTGTAGTACAGAAAGACTCCTCTATTTGAAGAGGGAGTATTGATGTGTCTCCATAGGCATAGCAGATAGATAAAATCCCCACCTATAATTCATGTGGGACATGACTCGAGATTTATCCCCACTAGTAAGTCATGTAGTGATACTTGACTTAGATGTCGGTCAACCATACAGTAGTATATGGCTAACCCATATAGTGGTATATGGCTCAGATAAGCTATGTAGTGGTACATGGCTCAGTTAAGCCATGCAATAAATAAACCACTCAGTTTCACATAGCTCATATAAGTTATGCACTGGTACATGGCTCAATCTAGAGATTGGCCACCTCTATAGTGGATTACTTTAGCATATGATCATTTGGTCTGGAGTAATATAATATGATCACATCATCGTATAGATATTCCTAGTATAACTTTTATAGATAATTAAAGACATATTGACCATGCAATAAAGATAAGAGATAAAGAGATAAAGCATAGAGAATAAGAGAATTTGAAATGCACATGAGATAGTTGACTAAGATGAACTCGTATTGTTAAGATTTAGTTGTTGTAATAATGTATGCCTCAATTAAATATTGTTGACCTTCAGTTAAAGCAACAATGGATACATCAGTTAAGTAAAGGAGAACTCTCAATAGTCACTTGAAGTAAATCATTCAGCATGATTTCAATGAATAAGAGTTAACTAAAGTGTTAATAGAGAAAAATTAGTTAGCTAAAGTTTTGTGCAATGATAACACTTAGTTAAACAAAAAGACGAGAGTTTAGTTTATTAAGTGTCTGCGAGACAACACTCGAGTTATTGCATGATAAAACTTAAGTTAGCATGTTAACTAAGTGATCATACATTCAGTAAGATGGTGAGTTCACTCTGGAGTTAGTTAAGCCTTAGTTAATGTCAAAGATGAAAAGCAAGGTGCATATGTTATGCATGATGAAGAATCCAATGCATTGGACTAATTATCCATGAAAGGTAGTTTGCAGTTTTGAAGGTGATGCACCAAATTTCTATGCAACCATTTGTTATAGTTTGCATGAGATTGTTTCTAGATTGTTATTAATGTGATGGGAACATGGCAAGTAGTTACAGTTGATCTCTATTATCTATTGCTCATTATTCTCTATTATCTAGCACCTGGGGTGACAAAATCAATCTACTTATATTATGTAAAAGGAATTATTTGCAATCTATCATAAATATAATCTAAAGATTTATTGGGGTTTTTCATCCTCATTGTTTTTAAGGTTTTCCCCAAGGTACATCTTGTGTTGTAGTTGAATGATTTATGTGATTGAACGTTCTATTGATTCCAGTGTTCTGTATTTCTACAATTAAAGTTTTAAAGTATAAAGATCATCATATTTGCTCAAAAATCAACATAACAAATCTATGCAAAAATGGTGATTTACTCTATGACATTCATTGCATGGTTGAACACGGCATTATGCCCTGGCCACAAAGAACTCGTCTATGAACTAGTGCATATTTATATTTATCTAAAGGATCTACACAAGCCATATCAACAATCGAGAGATTTGGTAGCCTACCCAAAAAAAATGCATTGACATGGCATTGATAAACACTACGGCCAGTGTTTTAGTATAGTTTTTATCTAGTGCAATTAGGATTGACATGTTCATTGGCTTTATTTTCTTTTTTTGCTTTTTTTTGTTTTTTTTCCCATGTGTAAGCCTAGTTTTTAAATCTGTTTTATATGCTTTATTGTTGAATGGTATTCTGTCCTCAAAAGATGATTTTGTTTTATGTTTTTTTCCTCTTTTACTATCTAGATTTTTCTAGTCTTTGGTGTGTATTGAACTCCTATTGCAAAGGAAAAGGAAAACATCAAGTTTATTTTTTGCATTTGTATTTTTTTTTTTTTCTTGTCAATAATACATTTAGAAATCGGCCATGAAGTTAGAAAGACCTTTTTCCCAAATTGTAATAATGGCATGTAAAAAAAATCATATGTAGTTTATAATGTTAAATTTTGTAAAACAAACACATATTAGGTACTTATGCCAGGGATCGATGGTAATGTTGTATAGTGGTCAGTTTAGTAAGCATAAAAAATATTGAAATCAAGAACATGGTTCTTTCGGTTTGTCCAAATGTGGTTAAGCGTGGAATCAGTATTGGTTGTTGGCTTTGTTGTTCTCAACGTCAAACCATTTGTAGTTTTCTTTTCAATGGTGTTTCTTGAAACATGTCAATGTTGAAGTTTCCATTTATCATTACTTGTGTATTCATTTTGCTATTTGATCAAATGCAATCCAAGATGCAAAGACGGGTATCAAGGATAGCATGTAGTCTATTATAGATGTTTATTGGTTTTAGCACATTGCTTCCAAACTTGAATTCAACAGCAATTTCCTTGATGGAATTTTAGGTTTAATTTTCTAGGTTGATGAGAACAATGTATTTTTTACCAATGTAAGGATTCCATGGACTAAAATGTCGATAGACAATTGTATTTTTTCGTAAATATTGTTTCCTTGGGGATTAAGTGCACATGAGTTTCCTGCAAACATAGAATGTTTGCTTACATTAGTTCATGCTCATTTATAATGTCATCACTATGCAACAACAAGTTGTGTATTTTTAATGAAGAAATGATCAAATGCCCAAAAATTGACATTGAATGCAATCCATACTCAAATTGCCAATATACATGGTTTTTCAATCTGTCTATTTCAGTAGCAAATTTTGGACAAATCAAAATAATGCTTTGTTCTAGTATATTTAGGAGATAGAGGCATTCGATATCTTTGACACGAGAAAGTGTAGTGTAAACAAGTCCAAAGTCTTATGATTCCCTTTGGAACAAATGTTAATTCTCCATTGTTAGACCTTGTGCTCTATGAATCGTTCTTGCACATGCCAATTAAATTGGGAATTGTGCTCGCATGCAACTATTTCTATGTTCAAGTGCCATGTGTATTGTGATTATTTTGATGGGTGTCTAGTTGCCCATGATATCAAGTGTATAAATATATTGCATAATCGCTCGTTCATCTAAGCCGACTTTTGTATCTGCAAACTCAATCCAGGCAATATCAATAATTCCTTGTGTCTAATGTCTAAATAATCCTTCTACATCATTTACCAAATTGTCTTCATTGAATTGTTTCCTTTGACTATTTCAAAAAGCATATTCCCTTTTAGAATTATTGTAGAAGGAAATCACAGTATTTTGTGTGCATTGGTGTTTTGTTAATTGGATCAATTTTACTATCATGTGATATTAATGTAAATGTCTTTATTTGCATTTTTGTCAACATTTTTTAATTGTGTTGTTGAACGCCTTTGTTACTATGAAAAAGGTTAAGGAAATGTTGGATCTATTGGTGGTTGTTTGTAGCAATGTTGGTTTAAGATATCAATGTCATCTATGATCTGAGAGCATGTTTTGATTCTATTTAAAATAGATATAAATACTTTGTTTGTTTTCCTAACCATTATTTTCATCTCATAGAAATTCATGGTATCACGCCAAAATTTATATGGGAATGTTTATTGTTGGAAACTTGGTTGTTCCGAAAATCCAAGAATTGTGGACAGGCAATACTTGATAAATGTCGCCACAAAATATGGCATCAAGACGTACAAATGAACTTTCTAGAGTATGCATAATTTCTTATAGTCTTTTATCTATGTTGTATAGCATTTGAGATCCAATCAAGGGGACTCCATCATTTAGAAATACTCAAATTTATTTGTTTCCTTCTGTTAACAAATCCAATGTGTTTGAATTTAATGAAAGAATGTTTTATGAACTTAATGTCAATCTTAAATTTGAATGGACTATAATTCCACTAGCCAAATGGATGTGACTTCTTATGTATTTGCAAAGGATATATAAGCCGATATGGTGTTATCATTAATGGCACAAATGTCTTTTTTGAATTGCAAATGTTCACACACAAGACATGCATGAATTGGTGTATCTTGAATAAAAATTAAGTATGCAACAACTGCTTTCTTTGCTTTTTCAGATTCCTTGAGTCTGTGACGATCATGCATTCCTTGTCGACGTATATCTTGTTCCAAAGAACACAAGTTTTTGGAAAAATTGCCGACAATGTGAATTTGTGAATCATCTTTAACTTATGGGTGATGTTCATTAATGAAAGAAATATGTGTATCTATGTTCACTGACTTTTGTTTTTATTCCCTATAGTAAAGGTTAGGTTTTTCCTTTTCTCCTTAATTGCATCTATGTTTTTTTTAGACAAGACATTATTGATGTTTTCTTAAATGATGCCCTTTTCTGGCATTTTCTGATTGTTTTTTTTTGCAACAATTTGTTGCAATCGCAGCAACATTGTCTGCCAGTGAACTAAACATCGATGAGGAATCCGTTGCAAAAGGTTTTTTTAGCAATGGATGAAAAATAGAATGCAACGTATCTAGCGGAAGTTGTTGATGAAAATGTAACTTTGAAAGATATTCTTTTATATATTATTATTAGTTTTTAAGGGTACCTCCATCAGAGATATTTTTCCTCCATCCAAGGATGTTATTATTGTATTTGTTCATGCTAGAATATCGAGGTAAAACCTCTATTGTAAGTCAGGGCAATAGTCCCCAAAAGAAATATTGTAAAATGTATTTTGAGTCTCCCAAGAGGGCAATTGGACTTGTTAGGTTAGAAAGTTGTCCCAATTAGGGTTTTTGGTCAGCCACTTGTAAAGTATAAATAGGGAGGCACCCTCCCTCAATTGGACACATATCACATCAAGAAAGTACACTCGAGAGAGAGAAAGACAAGTGCGCTAGTGAATGAAAAAAAGGAGTTGTTGAATACATATTATCTTTGGGTATTCTATCTTGGTTTGACATTGTACTAAGTCACAGAATTATTCTGAAGACGTTGCAGGTTTTTCTCCTTTATAGTTTTCCTGAGGAAAATCTTTGTATTCTTGTGTTTGTGTTTGTATATCTTTCAGTTTAAAAATCTAACATAATTGAATTAACGTACAAACTCTAACATGGTATCAGATCCATCTTGAAAGAAGGCACTATGGCGCTGTAGAATCTAGGGTTTCCAAGTTCTAGCAATTTTCTCCACAAAATTTTGAGAAAAGAGGATTAGGCTAACTCGCCTCAAGGAGGTGCATATTTTGGTGTATAAAGATTCCAGATCATAGAAATTTCATTTTTTTACTGCAGGACATTAAAGCATCAAGTTTTTGGAGTTTCCCTTCGCAGAATTTGGAAAAGTACCTCACTAGATAACTCACCTCAAGGAGGTGCATCTTTCTATCAAAATAGAATTTCAATATTCCAAGTTCAGAAAATTAGGGTTTCTCTATGGAACACTAGGTCGGCTAGATCCAAAATCAGCTTGGGCATCTCAAATTGGTAAGATATATTTCCTTGACATTTCCATTTGAGGTTCTCTTATCAAGATGATGAATCACAACAAGGTTGAGGATAAGCTTGAACGAAAAGATAACTTCCAAACATGGAAGTATAAAATCGCTCTTATCATAGAAGAGAATTACCTAGACAAATATGTCAATGAGGAGGTTCAATAACCACAGGGAGAAGAGGCAAAGGAAAACCACAAGAAGAACATGCTAAGATCTAAAAGGATTATTGCAGACTCCATCAATGATAACCTCATCCCTCATGTATCATCATTGAATACTCCTAAGAAGATGTTTGATGCTTTTCCCAAGATATTTGAAGGAAAGAACATCAACTGGAGGATGACCTTAAAGAATCAACTCAAGAATGTGAAGATACAACATTCAGAAACCATTCAATCCTACTTCACAAGGGTTTCTCAAATCAAGGATCAACTAGAGGCCATTAAAGAAAATGTTGAAGAATGAGAGATTGTAATGACTACCTTGAACGGACTTCCAAGGTCATGGCACTCATTCATTCAAGGGATATTCTCTAGAAAGAAACTAATCAAGTTGAGAAGATTGTGGGAGGAATGCAGTCAAGAAGAAGCTCGATCAGTATCAAGAGAAGAGAAGATGGTAGCAAGTGATGATAAAGCTCTAAAGGCTAGGGAAAAGAATAATGAAAGAAAGAGGGAGGATCACTCTCACAAAAGACCCAAGAAATTCCAAAAGAATCATAGACGAAGAAGAGAATACACAAATATTAGATGCTACACATGTGACAAGAAAGGCCATTTCTCAAGAGATTGTCCTAGAAACAAAGGATCCTCAAAGGCGAACAAGAAGAAGAGACATCATGCACATACTACAAAAGATGATGAACCCGCAAGCAAGAGAACAAGAGAATATTCTTCAAATGATGAAGAATATGTTTTGATCTCAGCACTTGCAGGTACCATTACCCATGGAGGAAATGACTGGTTGGTGAACAGTGGGGCTTCCAAGCATATAACAGGATACAAAGAATCATTCATCAACCTATCAAAACATGAGTCACCTCACCAGGTGAAACATGGTGACGACTATCAATATCCCATAAAAGGAAGTGGAGAATCCTCTTACAAGTTGGACTCAGGCAAGTCAATGAAGATGTGGGGTGTTCTCTACGTGCCAGGTTTGAAGAAAAATATCCTCTCCATTTCAACTTTAGATGCTAAAGGATTTCGTGTTGCATTCATGGATGGCCAAGTACTCATGTGGCCAAGAGGAAAAACAATAGATGATGAAAAAATAATTGGAGAGCAAGAGGCAGGTATGTACAAGTTGAAAGAACAACCAGAACAAGCCTTGGTCCATGAATCTATAGAAACAAGTGAATTATGGCATCGAAGGCTTTCAGACATACACAATAGCGATTTAGCAATTGCAAGCAAATTTGTATCAAGACGTCCTAAATTCCAAGAAAAACATGAAGGCACTTGCAAAGGATGTGTGCAAGGGAAGAATGTAAAGAAACCATTTCCAAGCAGTGAAAGCAAGGCGAAAGAAATATTGGAAACAATCCACTCAGATGTATGCGGCCCCATGTCATTCAATTACTTAAGCGGTTATGCATACTATGTTTCCTTCATAGATGATTATTCTTGTAAAGCTTGGATTTACTTCTGAAAAGGAAAAGATGAAGTTTTCAGCAAGTTTAAATAATTCAACGATTTGGTAGAGAATCACACCGAAAAGAAGATCAAGACCTTCTAATCAAACAATGGCAGTGAATTCACTTCATATGAGTTCAAATACCTATGCAGAGAATATGGGATTAAGAGGGGGATAAGTGATCCCTACAATCCTCAACAAAACGAAATTGCATAAAGGAAGAACAAAATGATAATGGAATCAACAAAGGCAATGATTCATTACTAAGACCTTCCAATGTACCTATGGGATAAAGCAGTGAGAACAACTGTGTATGTACAAAACTGAACATCTCACCATGTTCTGAATAACAAGACTTCAGAAGAATATTTCTAGGAAAGAAACTGGAAGTCGGTCATCTCTTAATATTTGGATTCCCTGTGTACATACATGTCCTGAAAGAAAAGAGGACAAAGCTATAACCTTCAGGAAAGAAGGGCATATTCATGAGATAGAGTGATGAATCAAAAGCATATTGGATATACTTCCTAGGATTCAAGAAGATCGAGACCGGTCAAGACATTACTTTTGATGAAGTCTCATCTTACAACAAGTCAAAACAATTCCACATTGAAGATGTTGAAGAACCCGAAGTCCCCAAAACCAAAGATATATTTATGGAAGATATGACTCAAGAAAACCATGAAGATAATTACATGAAGAAACCTCAGGAACCTGTAGATCCACCTCATGAGAAGAATTCCTGCAAGAGAAGACCAACATGGGCACGTGAAGGTATTCAAGATGTAGAGAGCTATGGCACATCAAATGGGACTCTTACAGAAAGCAAAATACCAAGACCATAATCCAACTATGTAGCCCTAATATGCGACATCATTAATAATTAACCTTCCAACTATGAAGAAGTTGTTGAGAAGAAGGAGTGGAAGGAAGCCATGATCGAAGAGTATTAGTCGATTATGAAGAATGATGTCTCGAATATAGCTCCAAGACCAGAGGGGAAGTACGTAGTGTATTCCAAATGGATCTACAATATCAAGCATGTTGAGATGGTAGCAACGAAAAATACAAGGCAAGGTTTGTGGCACATGGCTTCTCCAATAAATAAGGCATCGATTATGAGGAGACATTTGCACAATTAGCAAGATACACTTCCATCATATCAGTACTAGCCTTAGCTGCAGTAATCAAATGGAAGGTACACCAGATGGACGTCAAGATAGCTTGCATGAATGGTGTAGTTTAAGAGGAAGTGTATGTGGAGTAGCCACTGGGATTCGAGACACATGAGTGACAGACTCATGTATGCTAGTTAAAGAAGGCCTTGTACGATTTGAAGCAGGAACCCAAGACACAGTATGGCAGGATTGATAGATTTCTGATGAGCTTAAGATTTACCTAGATTAAAGCAGATTCCAACCTCTACTTCAAGGTTTATGGTGGAAGACCAGTGATACTCCTACTGTATGTACACGACTTGTTTCTGACAGGAGAGGATGAGCTCATTATGGATACAAAGATAAGGCTTGCCGCAGAATTCAAAATGAAGGACATGAGGATGATACACTACTTATTAGGAGTGGAGGTGTGGCATAATTTAGATGGGATACTCCTTGGACAAGGAAAGTATGCAATCGATATTCTGAAGAGGTTCGGAATGATGGCCTACAAGGATATTTCCACACCTACGCCATCAAATTCGAAGCTATTGAGTGATGCTTATTCTGAGATAGTTGATGCCACAATGTATAAGAAAATGATTGGTTCATTAATGTACTTGACGAACATGAGGCTAGACATAAGACTTAATGTGAACACATTGATCCAGTTTCTGACAGATCCTATACATGTTCACTTGGTTTCCGTAAAGCACATATTGAGGTACCTGAAGTGTACAATCAAGTATGGGATAAAGAATGTGATGGATCATAATATTAACATCCATGGCTATGTTGATTCGGATTGGGCATGCAACACCACAGACAAGAAGAGCACTTCAAGATGTTTATTCAATTTGGGCTCTGAAGTTGTCACATGCCCCAATTTTGCAAAATAATATTATTTTATTTTGATTTTATTCCAAGACATTATGTTAAATTTAATGCTAAGTTGTAACTAGTGACTCAGCATAGTCAAGGATGTGGAATGTAATTTTGAATATTTAAATTTTAAATAAATAAAAGTGGAGACAACAGCTTGGGAGAGCTGTTAAAAAGAGTGTTACTAGTCAAGTTGGTGGAGGAGACTAGGTGGAGAGCAAATAGACAAGTGGCAGCATCCTCAAACACTTCCAATGTTGCAGGTGGAAACCTCCCTACATTTGGGGTCATGATCCCCCAAGAAATTGGGATCAGAGCAGGTGGCTCAATTAATGACAACTAACCCAAAAAGACCTAGGCAATCTTAATAAAAAATCCCATTGAAGAGAGCTGAGGCTGCTCATTCCAGGAGAAGAATCATTCAGGTGAATGCACTTCAAGGAATTCATTGGGAAGGGAATTTTTGTGGAAGGTGTTTGAGGGGTAAACTGCAGGAAGTGATCTAGTACAGCTTTCCAGCTGAAAGATCTTGCTGCAGTGTGCAGAGTTGGTTTTGAGTCATTGGACTAGTACTTTGTTGTTTGCTCCACTTATTCCCAGCCAAGGAGACTAGGAACAGGCTCGAGGGTTCTGAGAATTCATTGTTTGAGCGCTCTCTAGGAGTTGGTAGGGGGGAACGGCCTCCCAACACTGTTGTCATCCAACTTTAAAAACAGGTTCTACTATGTTTTAATTTCTGTGTTAAAGTTTATATCTGTGTATGAACAAATAATAAATGATTTATATGTTATGTAGTGAACTGTTAAGCTTGAAATCTCTTAGTTGTTTTAAAAGCTGAATATGTTCTTTGATGAAAAATAATCCTACCTGTGTTTTTACCCATCTAGAGTAAACCAGATCGTACTCTAGCACAGGTAGTGTGTTTAAAATGAATAAAGTATGATAGGAATCTGAAAGGAATAGAGTACTTATTTTTTTCAGAGTATTGAAATGTTTTCTTTCAGTAGATAGTTGCTCCCAGAAAGAATATTAATCTGTTTAGTGGGATTGTTGTTAGAACCAGACAATGTATTAAGAATACTAGAAAAAGAATAGGATTATATTATTTCACTAATAACAGTATATTTAAGTATGTAATTCATTCTTTTACACAGTACCTTCTTTTATAAACTATACATCTACACTGAAACAGAAGAAATAGAAATATCAATTGAATGTTTATTATTTATGTTAAGTAAAGATGTAAATATAATTCTGTTAGTTTATTTCTTTTCCAAATAGTATTAGTTAATTTACCTGCAACTATCTGAACTCTAAGTATTGGTAACCAAATTAATTTTTTAAAAATAAACTAATTTAAGATAAGGAATATAATAAATAAGAACTTAATAACTCTTACAGTATTCTTTCTCTAGAGTTAAAATAACTAAAAGACATTAGTAACCTATGCATAAAGTGTTATTAATAAAGAATTGTCCTTACACACTTACAGACAAATTAGAGGTAAGGAGTGTTAACAGGTATGAAAATTCTTAATTCTTTTACCAAGCTTACAGAAATAATCTTATCAATTAAACTAAACTATTATAGACTGTTCTCAATCTTTATTATGAATATATTTATGTAAAAATAAACTTAAGAGAATACTGTATTCACAAATAATATTATTATTAATACAAATAATATTATTATTAACAATAAACAGTAGTGTTTATAAATTAGTAATTCTTTTAAACAAACTGAAGAAAACTTGTGACAGTAATCGAATTAACAAAAGAGCAATATAGGAATCATCATTATAAAAGTTAAATAGGATAAACCCTAGCTCATATTCTGAGCTTAATCTATTTGTATTCTTATATACTTTAGTAACCTAGGATAACCATAAGAATAGTTCTTCTTAATCATTAAAAGAACCAACTAAAATTATACACATAAATGAAATACATTTTTTATCAACATATATAAAATGTACTTATAAAGAAACTGTTTCTTTTTATGCAAACAGGGTGTACCTGTGAAGGCGAAGTACAGAGTTAAAAACCCTTATAATTATTACAATTACAATTAGCAAAACATTGAAGGAATAAACAAAATATATTAAATTATGTAACCATTAAATAACCAGGTTAATATAAATTACTCACAGTCCTTTAAAGACAAAACAACAAACTGTGTAATTATTATAACTAGAATAATTTATTTTAAAAACGAGGGATTTCACATGTTAAACCCTAGTTCATAACTTTAAATAAAAACAAGCAAGAATTAAATTATGACTGTAAGTATCAGTCTTGAAAACTATAATTATAAACCCTTACAAAGTAATTCAAAAGAGTATAAAACTTCATTTACAGTCAAGAAGGGTAAAACCCTGAATTTACACAGAGTATAACATTAAACATTTGATAAACTAAACCAAGCCTGAAGACCGAACAGTCTTTACAAAAACTATTAATTTAAACATGCCATAAAGCCAACTTCAAACTAAATACATTGCTCAATTAAACCGAGTCTACCCATCGACTAGCGAGGGTTTGATACTGAGTATTACAACAAACAACATATAAAAACAGACAACATAACTCATGGCGAGTTGAGGGAGGGTTTCCCCAAACCCTGGGTGATTCCATTGACCACCCTGATACAAGTAGGATGAAAACCTAACACATGGACCACGGGGCTTACCCGAATCAAACCACGAGCCACGACATTCGTTGGTGGACTTTTTATTTTCTTCACCGTGAAAGTATACAGTGGCGAGTACCTGGAAGCAATGTAAAAGACCACTGTCAGTTAACAAATACCTATTTAAACCACGGTAACAGCAAAGCACTTGCAGGAAAGAAAATGAACTCTAAGTTTATTATTTACCTGTCAATGGAAACGACGAACAGCCTCATCGAAGCACTGTCACCTACAGGCTTTGCAAAATGAAGACTCAAATAGCCTGCAAGATAAAAACCTCACGCAACAGCAAGCCACGAGGATAGCAAGAGAAACTGGTGCAGACAGTGAGCCATTAGGACGACGAAGGGAAGATTACACAAACAGCAAGCCAAGGGTAACGATAATCTCCACAAGTTTGCAAAGCGAGAACCCCAGCCACTGAGAATGGCTTTTGAACCACACACCGGAGACAATGCAACACTGAACCAAGACTCAAGACAACCGGAGCAGAGAAGGACCGACGGCCGCCATGAAAGCCAAGCAGAGTAGCCTCAAGGACTAGCGCAAACTGCGGGAAAGAAATGATAAGGGTTAGGGTTACGGTGATGTTTTATACTCTCCACGCTTAGTCAGGAGACGACCACGTGGTCACTTAAATCAACCATGTAATGGATCAATCTTCCATAGTACCTGTATAAAATGTTATCCAATTATTAAATCATTGGAACGAGGAGTAAACTTTATAATCGACCCAATTATTGCCATGCAAATCGATAATAATATGCACCTTATCATATGCTAGTTTAATAATAGAGTATCAACGTATGATTACGTTGACCTAGCATGTAGTGACACTTTAAAACCTTGGTAAAAGCCCGATTTTGTTTATGCATTAAACTCATTTCACCATTAACCTTATGTTATTATATCATAACATCACAATTACGATTTGGACAGTTGCATTTCTTTTCTCCAAACGTTGTCTTTATTATAGATAGAAATCAAATATTTTATGTCTTATTTATAGATAGAGATCAATGTTTTATGTCTTTACTATAGATAAGAGATCAAATGTTTTATGGGAGAGTTCATGCTAATCAATGAACAACTATAGTTTTCTTTTGTACAAAGATTATAGTTTATATATGATAAATCTCTTATACAAGGACTTCACAAGTTATAATTTTTATAAATGGCATAATGTAATAGTTGAGAGGATTATAAACTCTAATTTAAATACGTTTATGATCATGAACCAATTATAGACTGAATGTCTATCAAATAAATAGATTATGCATGTCTAAAGACTTATATGAACTAATAACTCAAATGGTAACAGAACTTTGAAGTGGACAAAAACTTATTGTAAGAACACTGTTATGAAATTTTGTTACACAGTTCAAAGCGACAATACTTTGATGGATTTTGAGTTATGACTCAACTTGGAATTACTAAAGATTCACCAGGGCAATTGGGTAGTAAAGTAGTTTTAGAATTAAACAAGATAACTAGAAAGTCGACCTGTTTCGAGAGCATCAATCTCAGATAAACTGTTTGTAGACAATAATTTAATTCAAGAGAAGTATCATAGAAAAATTAAGAAATTGAATAGGAATGAATCTATTGAGTCCAGAATTTATTAGAACCACACGGTTTGAAATGAAATTAAAATGTAGGCAAACAATGATCTCATGTAGGAAGGCATTATGGTTTTTAGTTTGCACAATCGAACTTATACTGTCAAAAGGTTAACACGATTTAAGTTATCCCGCAGAAGCGAAATGTGGAACAGTTGTTACACAGATAAGATAACGCATTAATGTATAAATACTGACAAAAACAATCATTGTAACATTGCAAATTATTTAGACTAAAGTAGAAGTACTTTGTAACTGAGATTCTAAATTCTTAGAGTCGCAAACATATCTTACTGTCGCTACTTATTTATGAACTTATTACAAGAGAAATTTAAGGAAGCCAAATGGTTTTTACCTCGCAGAAGTTGTTTAGAGTTTAGCAGCTTAATTACTAAGCTTTTTATTTGCAAATAAAATACTGTTGGATACTTTAAGAATTTTTAAAAAGTGCTCTTCGATCATACCTGTAAACCTGTAAGAACCAATAATCTCCTATGTTAGCACAATTGCTAAGTAAGCCCCGGATTCAAAAGTTAGATTCCACCTACTTAACATGAAAAGACTCATCAGTAAACTGAACTAAAACATTACACAAGAAGACTTTATTCTTGTTACAAAAAAATGAACTGTTGAGTTGGTATAATTAAGATTTAGTGAAACTAATTACTTGATTGTTTCTTTTATTGCAAACCGTTAGCTGTTAGTAGACCACAGGTTTTAGCATTTATTGTTATCTCAAAATTTTAAATTTTTGTGAAAATTTAGGGTTTTGACAAAAGTGATCTCTTGGTTGAGCAGGAAGCAGTTGTGTGTGGCACTGAGTACAGTCGAAGCAGAGTACATTGATGCTTATTTGACTAGTTGTGAGGAAGTATGGCTTCGAAAGCTACTGTAATATTTGTTTGATATTGATTTAGAGGCGACTTGTGTATTCTGTGAAAACCATAGTTGTGTGAATTTTTCCAAGAACACGGTGTTACTGTTATATTTTTATCATTTAAGCAATATGATATTAGGAGCTTATCTGAGAGAATAACATGCACAGCAATCAATCACAAGAGACAATAGACACAAAGATTTTCCTCAAGGAAACCATAAAAGAGAAAACCCCGCAACTTCCTCGGAGATAGAATGAGCACCAGTAGCAAAAGTAAAACATGAAAACATAAAGATGATCTCCGACAGCTAATCTCTCTCACTTGTGCCAGCACTTCCTCTCTCACTCATGTGCCCCAGTTGAGTGAGTGTATGTGACAAATAGAGAGGCTCACTTTCTATTTATACTAGTTTCTGACTTGACAATTACTTACCAGGGCCAACTTCTCTATGAGAGTCTAATAACCCTAGTGCCCCTCAACTATGGGGACTTTTCCCCCCTGATCAACAAGGAGGGTTAAACTCAACTCAATTGTGGGGACTATTTCCCTGACTTACAACAGAGGGTTAACCTCATTGACTTTACATGACTTTATTATATTAATGACTCTCACGATAGGAACATCGGGGTACAATGAAATACAAATGATTCTCCCAATAGGAACATCGGGGTACAATATAAGATATATAAGTGAATACATTTCGAGGTTACAAATACATCAACACTCCCTCGTAACTAGGAAGATATTCTCTTGACACAATTCATCAGCACAAGTCTTCTTCTCTAAATCGTCATCAAAGCTAGATCATCATTGGATCATCATCATCACTGCTCTATTATCTCGATCAAATGGTGTTATCTCTCAATTCTACTCATCACAGGAATTTCTACAGAGCTGGCCTTTTTTCATGCTAGTTGTAGGCCTAGCCTCCATGTAGGTCTTCATCTTCTTCAACAATTATATCTAACCATGGGAGGAACACATCCAAGAACCATGTCAGAAAGGCCTACCTAGCACTTACATCTGACCATGGGAGGAACACATCCACCACCATGTCAGAAAGGCATGCCCAACACTCATATCTAACCATGGGAGGAACACATCCACCACCATGTCAGAAAGGCCCAGCACTGACATCTGACCATGGGAGGCCCAGCCTGCCACCATGTCAGAATGGCCCAGCACTTACATCTAACCATGGGAGGCCCAGCCTTCCACCATGTCATAACAGCCCAACACTTATATCCGACCATGGAAGGAACACATCCAAGAACCATGTCAAAAAGGCTCAGCACTTATATCTGACCATGGGAGGAACACATCCAAGAACCATGTCAGAAAGGCTCAGCATTTATATCTGACCATGGGAGGAACACATCCAAGAACCATGTCATAAAGGCTCAGCACTTATATCTAGCCATGTGGGGAACACGTCCTGCATCCATGCTAGAAAGGCTCAACACTTATATCCGACCATGGAAGGAACTAATCCTACCATGTCAGAAAGGCTCTGCACTTATATCTGCCCATGGAAGGAACCAATCCTATCATGTCAGAAAGGCTATGCACTTACATCTTCCCATGGAAGGAACCAATCCTACCATGTCAGAAAGGCTCTGCGATTATATCTACCCATGGAAGGAACCAATCCTACCATGTCAAAAAGGCTCTTGGACTCATCACTTCCCCTTGGAAGGAACCTTGATCTGGAGAACACCAAGCTTATCCCTGAAGTACTCAAACTTCACTCTGGCCATTTATAGCATAGAATCACATCATGGCTGATTACGTCCAAGGATAACCTGTGAGCTTCTCCAGGACCGATTACATCCGAGGACAACCTATAGGACCGTTTAATTCTGAGCAACCTACAATCTTCGCCTAGATTTTATGCTCAAACAACCTGTCTAACCGGCTATGTTAGAACTCCCTCTTTCGAGAGATCTCGATATGGATCACATACTGGAGCTTCACTGCTCCTCTCTGCATCATACAAAAACTGCAAGTGGCAACATATTTTTCCTTGGCTATACTCAGTGCCATAAAGGACTCCTTCCTGCTAAACCAAGAGATCACACATGATCCCATACTGAAGTAGCACCCCGAAGTGCTCTTCTTTTCAATGGAATTACTTTTCCAATCCGAATCCACATAACCCTCCAGGTTAATCTTCTGATTCGCTTCATACTTGAGCCCATAGTAAACTATACCCTTTAGGTACCTCACTACATGCTTTGCAACCATCAGGTGAACATGTCTCGGATCTGTCAGGGACATCAATTTGTTCACAACAAAACAAGTATCTGGTCTCGTATTTGTCAGGTACATCAAGGACCCAATAATCTCACGATACATCGTAGCATCAACCAACTCTGATGAAGCATCACTCAATAGATTCAGGTTCGATGCAATAGGTGTGGCCATGGCCTTGCAATCCATCATCCCGAACCTCTTCAGGATCTCCACTGCATACTTCCATTTTCCAAGGGGGATTCCATCCTCACTCTGCCAAACATCCATGCCTAGAAGTAGTGCATCATATCCAAGTCCTTCATCTTGAACTCAGCAGCAAGTCTCCTTCTTGCATCTTTAATGAGTTCCTCATTTCTGTCAGGAACAAGTCATCGACATATAACAGGAGCATCACTGGTCTTCCACCTTCAACCTTGAAGCAAAGGTTGGAATCCGCTTTACTCTTAGCAAATCCTAGAGCCATCAGTAAGTTGTCCATCATGTTGTACCATGTCGAATCTCAGGATCTTCTATAGTCACTCCCTCTGAAGTGGAGCATCATTATCCCTCTGCCTTTCGTACTCTATGCATTGACACATTCTGTGTTGGAGTGACAAGTAGCTTCCTCTGCTACTAATATTCTATGTATCCATCTAAGGTCACTGGATACCAAGATCCTCTATCTTGAAAACGTTCTCCTCGCACCCATCTGTAAGCTTTTCATCCTCTATAGGCTTTCATATTCAACCTTGTAGCAAAGGTTAAGATCTTCATCACTGTAAGTGATCTTCAAGCTCCTCGTGTAAGTGTTATCCCATTGGTTCCTTCTGATCTCATACAAGGCCTTTTTTCATTTGCACACATGATTCTACCTGTCATGTGTCTTTCTAGTGGCTGCAAATGTCTCTTCGTAGTCTATGCCTTCTTTTTGTGAGAAGCCTCGTTCTACGAATCTTGCCTTGTATCCCATGATGTTTCCATCTACTACATGATAGAACTATGAACTTCCCTTCAGGTCTCGATATTGTATCCTATACATCATTCTTCTTGAATTGGTATTCTCCTTTCCTTTCTTCTTGGCTACTTCTTCATAGCTGGAAGGTTCTGCATCAATGATGTCACTCAATAGTGTCACATAACTGCATTCATCATATTATTCTTCATTCTTGGATTATTTCTTGAACTGTCATCACTTGTTCGTCAGAACAAGACTCGTCCTTCTTTTCTTGTAGGTGATTATACGCAATCTTTCCTACAAGACAAATGCATTAGTTGTATGGTTAGAAACATTTGATAAGGCATATTCATAATGGAAAATTCTTATACATAAGGATATGATCATGCAACTATTTTAGCTAATACAACATTCATCCATATCTCACGGAAAATTTCTAGATGCCTTCCATCTCTACCATGACATCATTGTGCACTAATCCAACATGTCAGCAAAGAGGTTTCATTATAGATAAGTAGCAATGGAGAGTTGTATAGCACCATGAGCTACTTACCCATCACATGCATATTAGTAGTATACTGTCATTAATGCAAACATTCTATCATGCATAACATATCAACTGAATATAAACAAATGCATAACAAAACAATATCATGAAATGACAATTGAATACTTATCTTTATTTGTTTCATGGGTAGACTCCTTCTTGAGCCTTCAGCTTCATCATCTTCTTCATTCATAACAACATCATTTCTTATCTAAATGCTAATATGGATAAGAGGTTCTTCAAGAGTTGAGTCCTTCATATTCCTCATCGCTTGAGGGATCTTCTTTGGATCGTGAGAGCTTGATCTTCAGTTTCTCCCATCTTCTCTTCTCTTATTTTGAGTCGAGCTTATTCTTGTGTGCACTCTTCCCAGAGTCTGTTGAAGGTGATCACTTCCTTCTGGAACACATTCCTCAAATGAATGAGTCCCATGATCCTAGGAGTCCATTCAAGGTGGTTATCACAATTTATGCATTCTCTACTTCTTCATCCACTGCTACAAGTTGTTCTTTGATTTGAGAGACCCTTGTAAAGTATGACTGTATGGTCCCTGCATTCTGTATCTTTACATTTTTCAACTGGTTTCTCAAAGTCATCTTATGATTTATGTTCTTCCCTTCGAATAGCTTAGTCAAGTAATCAAACATCTCTTTAGGTGTCTTTAGCCTAAAGACAATTGTGGTATAAGTTGATCCTGGATTGAATCAGCAACGATCTTCTTGGCCTTGACCAAGTTATTCTTGTGTAAGGATTTAGCCTCATCTCCCACTAGAACTGGAACTTCTCCACTTATGTAGGTGTCCAATTCATTTTCTTCAAGAAACAATGGAATCCTATACTTCCATGCTTGAAAGTTTTCAGCTTCACCAAGCTCGTCATCAAGCTGGTCTGCATTAGAGGAATTTTGAGGTCTAAAATGCACCTCCTAAGGAAAATAATAAAACAATAGATAAAATAATAAAATAATAGATAAAATAACAAAATAATATTTATTAATTTTGGAGGAAAAAAGAAAAAAACTACTTTTTGTGTTCGTATTTTCGACATATCTCCTTGTGTTTTTACTCAAATTTCGATCGAGAGAGCTCGTTGGATGCAAAATTTGATTCTGTATCCAACGAATACCCACACTGCATAGTTTTGACAGACATCGCTACCCCAAAAACAAGAAATACCTAAAAAAAAGTGATGATGATGTCATCATCACGTTTTTTCAAGTATTTCTTGTTTTTGGGATAGCAAGGTCCATCAAAAGTATGCAGTGTGGGTACTCGTTGGATGTAGAATCAAATTCCGCATCCAACGAGCTCTCTTAATCGAAATTTGACAAAAAACACAGGGAGATATGTCGAAAATACGAACACAAAAAGTAGTTTTTTTTTATGACAATTATGTCAATTCAACCATTATGGTTGACTCATTTTATTGGAATTTTATTGGTTCTTGAAGTCCAACTCACAAGAACTTATTGTTGGCACGTTTTCTTATAAGGCCCATTTTAGACCCCAAATTTTCTCTAATGATTAGTCATCTTGAAATGAGAACCTCAACTGTAAATAGCAAAAGATTAGATCTTAACGATTTGAAGTGTTCATCCTGGTTCCGGAGCTGGCTAATCTAGGGTTTGTCAGAGAAACCCTAATTTTCAAAACTTGGAAATTTTTAGATCTGATTGGATAGAAAGATGGGCCTGTTCAAGGTGAGCTGTCCAATGTTCTCATTTTCTTAAAACAATGGAGGGAAGCTCCCGGAACAGGAAGCCCTAGTTTTCCAATTTCCTCTACATAAATTCTTGATATTGTTTCTGTTGTATCTTCGAAAGTACTGCTCCTCTCTACCTGAAATTACGTACTAAGGTATCATCATCTGTCCTCTTTCCATCACCACAGGTTTGAGCAGAATTGGTCTCACCAGTTGGGACTTATGATATTTTTCCCACAATGACTTAATTCAGGACTGTTCATCATAGCGAACTTGTACAAACTTCCATGTGTCAGTGTTTCACCTTCGGGGTCTGAAAGTTTTACCACAAAAATTACAGTCCGTTCCCTATATGGAACATCTTCATAAATTTCATTTGGACCTTCGTAGCCCGAGATATAGAAATTCTCCCTAGGTGTCATGTTTAGGGGTCAATCCTGGAAGAGGTTGGAACACTAATTTGGAGGAATCATATCTCCCAGAATATAGCGAATCTAAGGCTGAAATTTTTACACAGTGTACATCAGTATTTTATCTTTGGCTTGTGAAAATTTACTCCCTTTAGACATCTTCCGTCCTGAGATATAGTGAATGTACCAAAACTAACAGTTATAGTATTTTAAGGTTTTTCAAGCCTAGAGTCAAACTAGGGTTTGACTTTCCCGGAGTTTTACTCAACCAAAATCTTCGACCTTGGTCTCTAAACTTTGATTTTGATGAGGAGAGAAATCCTATGTTGGGTTCACTCAAAAATTCCTCTTCTGTAAAAAGCCCTAATTTCTCGCAACAAAAACTGAAAATGCCCAGAATCAAATTATGCTTCAATAGAAAGATGTGCCCTTCAATGGAGAGTCAGCCTAGCCTCCTTTTGCTGATGATATGTGGAGAGAGACCCAAAAATTAAAAATCCCTAGCTTCTGCAGCTGCACAGTGTCTTCTTCTCAGGTTATATCTGATACCATGTTAGATTTTTATCATTTAAGCAATATGATCTTAGGATCTTATCTGAGAGAATAACATGCACAGCAATCAATCACAAGAGACAATAGACACAGATTTTCTGTGGGGAAACCATAAAGGAGAAAACCGCGCAACTTCCTCAAAGATAGAATGAGCACCAGTAGCAAAAGTAAAACCCAAAAACATAAAGATGATCTCCGATAGCTGATCTCTCTCACTCATACGCCCTAGTTGAGTGAGTGTATGTGACAAATAGAGAGGCTCACTCTCTATTTATACTAGTTTCCTACTTGAAAATTACTTACCAGGGTCGACTTCTCTATGAGAGTCTAATAACCCTAGTGCCCCTCAACTGTGGGAACTTTGCACCCCTGATCAACAAGGAGGGTTAACCTCAACTCAATTGTGGGGAATATTGCCCCGACTTACAATGGAGGGTTAACCTCATTGACTTTACATGACTTTATTATATTAATGACTCTCTTGATAGGAACATTACGGTACAATGAAATACAAATGATTCTCCTGATAGGAACATTGGGGTACAATATAAGATATACAAGTGAATACATTCCGAAGTTACAAATACATCAACAGTTACATGACAAGTCGAATCACATTGAGTTCAAGTATCACTATATCCAAGATATGGTGCATAGAGGAGTAGTGAAGCTCCAGTATGTGGAGATGAACAAGCAAGCCACCAATGTTCAAACCAAACCTCTGGAGAGAGTGAAGTTTGAGTACTTCAGGGACAAGCTTGGATTTTTGTAGATCGTTGTCCGTCACAAGAAGAAATTCCTAGATGGTGTTAGGCCTGCATTCAGTATGAAACGGGACTGGCCTTACAAAGAGACACATCTAGTATGAAACAAGACTAGCTCTGTGAAGTCCTATTTGGTTCTAGGCCTGCATTCAGTATGAAACAAGATTGAACCTATAGAGAGACACATCCAGTATGAAACATGACTAGCTCTGTGAATTCCTAGATGGATCTAGGCCTGCATTCAGTTTGAAACAAGACTAGCCCTGCAGAGATCCGCATTCAGTATGAAATAGGACTAGCCCTACAAAGGAATTCACTATGAAAAAAGGATTGGCACTGTAGAGATCTCCATTCAGTATGAAATAGGACTAACCTTATGCAGGCATCCACTATGAAAAAGGGTTGGCACTGTAGAGATCTGCATTCATTATGAAACAGGACTAACCCTGTGAAGGCATCTAGTATGAAAAAGGACTGGTGCTGCAAGAGATATGCATTTAATATGAAACATGGTTGACCCTGCGAAGCCATTTACTATGAAACGGGACTGACACTGCAAAGATATGATCCAGTATGAAACAGGACTAGCACTGCAAGGTACATCAAGTATGAAAAAGGATTGGAATTGTACAAGGTACATCTAGCATGAAAAATGGTTGGCACTATAAAGATATGTTGATGAATCCCTAGATGGGATCTAGGCCTACATACAGCATGAAACAAGGTTGGCTCTATAGAACTTATGAGGATGGATAGATTCGAGAGATGCCACTAGTTAATGGTTAACAAGCTGAGAATTGATACGATAGTGATGATGATGAAGATCCAATGATGATGACCAGCGACAATGATCCAACGACAATGATCCAATGACGATGATCCAACAATGATGATCCAGTGATGACGACGATGTCCAGAGACTGTGTCCATTTGTGATGATGACCGGGTCGGAAGAATACCTTCCCACTTAAGAGGGATTGTTGTTGAAAATATAACTTCGGAACATATTCTTTTATATATTATTGTTAGTATTTTATTGTACCTCCATTGGATATGTTTTTCCTCCATCCGGGATGTTATTATTGTATTTGGTCATGTAATAATATCGAGATAAAACCTCCATTGTAAGTTGGGTAAATAGTCCCCAGAATAAATATTGTAAAATGTATTTTGGGTCTCCCAAGAGGAAAGTCAAGCCTATTAGGTTAGAAAGTCGGCCCAATTAGAGTTTTTGGTCAGTCACTTGTAAGGTATAAATAGGGAAGCACACTCCCTCAATTGGACACACATTTTCTCAAGCAAGTTTGCTCAAGAGAAAGAAAGACAAGTGTGCCAGTGAAGAAAAGGACTTGTTGAAGACATGTTATATTTGGGTATTCTATCTGAAATGAATAATTATTCACTTACACAAATAATATTACCAAAAGACTTGGAATATTAAATAAGCCATAATAATATATAAATTGATGATAGAATAGATATGATACATTTACAATGGTCGAACTTATATACGTCCATTCGTGATTTTCCAACCTACAGTCATGAATCTTTGATAGTTATTAATTATTAATTATTAATTATCTATTAATATTATTTTTAATATTTATATATTTTATGTTCGTTACATTGCCTCCCCTTAAGGGAAGCTTTGTCCTCAAAGCTTGTTTAGTGAAGGACTTCTCAGTTATGAATAACGTCTTGCCATGTCTCTCTGAACTTGTAACTTCGACACTTGATGAGACATGGTGATATAATTTCTGAATCCCTGAACTGAATTGTCGCATTTCCTCGGGAGTGATCCATCCAAGATTTACTTTCATCTGAGCTACCTGTTGGTCTCCTTGCTAGATAAAATTTCTTTTTTTTGTTTAGGTTGTAGATTTTGTGTTCCTTCGCATTTGACATCGTAACCTCTCTATTTATGTACATTTTGACCCTGTCGTTGGTCAAAATGACTTTTATAGTTAGGGTGTCGATAAGGAGTTTTTATTGTTTGTTCATTTGCTGGATTGACTTCTTTTTTATCTGTATTGATGACTGGATTTGTATTTGTTTTGTTTTCCTCAACTTGTTTTTTTGAGCCCAAAAGTTGTGATGTCCTCTTCTGAATGTGCACCAACTTGTTTCCAACTAAATATTTAGCATTCTTAAGATTCATGATCATTTCTTCTTGCTTTTTCGCATCGTCTTTAAGCTCTAATAGTTTCTTCTGAAGATCTCAATTTTCCTCTTCTGTCTTTTGATGGTCCTGTGCCCTATCTTTCGCCTTCTTGATTTGAAAGAGCAACTTCTGATTATGATCTCTTAAATGAGATATCTCTTCTTCTTTGTCCTTGATGACTTTCTCGAATTCTTTATGCATCTTTTGTCTTGATTTTTGATCTTCTTGTGAAATCATCTTCGAAATGTCTTTGAAATCTTCAGATGACACATCCTCGGAATCCGATTTCATTGAAACATCTTGCAGTTTGATTTGTTTCTTCTTATATGGAAATGTTAAAAACTTTTTCTTCATATTTAAGATGATTGCTCCCAATGTTTCCATCCACGATAAGCCGAGAATGATGTCAACTTCATTTAGATAAATACTCATAACAATGAATTGGGATGGTTTGGAAACAATCCCTATTCTTTGCTTGTTTTCCTTTTCTCCATATTATTTCAAAGAAACATAGTTTGGAAACAATCCCTATTCTTTGCTTGTTTTCCTTTTCTCGTAGTTTGTTTCTCTTATCTTTGTTGCAAGCTTTTACTGTTCATTTGTTGACCATAACTTTGTGCGAATTTCATAGGAGAATTTGGCAAACACATCCGTTTAGGATACTTTCCTAGGGAAGAAAAAAAACCTTTGCATTGGTAATGCCTTTTTAGATAATATGGAAAAAAGTACAAATACAAGAAATTATATCGGAGGAGTAGATGGTTTTGGAATCAAAAGATCTAGTTGGGAAAAATTGATAACACTTTGGCAATGTTTCATTTGTTTGGGATAAATAATTTCCATTATGAACCAGGAAATTGTTTATTTGATGGATCGATTGTTTTGCTACATTTTTGTTTTGCAACAATGGGGATAAAACAAGGAATTGTGAACCATTTCTATGTTTGTTTATATTACAAAGATCGTATTTACTTGCTATTGATGCATACAAATTTTCAAGCTTTGCAATACTAAACCATCATCTAAGTGATAAACGTCAATCGAGATGATGGTCTAAAACTGAAAGAAGCTTGGAAACCTGTCGTGCATCACATAAATACAATTTAGCCTCCTGAAAGAGCTTATCAACACAGTACTCAAGCCGACCTTACATGTTGAGATGCTCATTTTTTTCATATTAATATCCTTAAGATGAGTGAGGAGATTCGTGAGCTTTTAGTTCTCCTGAGGACGAACCTGTGTTAAGGCCTGAAACATCGAGAGAAAAAAAAAACTCTTAACATAGAGAGATATCCTTTATATATTAAAAAATTGAATACTTGTCAGAATTGCATAGCGTCACAAGTGTTTCAATGTATTTGGACTGAATGTCACAACTTACGTCATAACCAAATGAGCAAAAATTATATGGACTCTCTGGCAATATTTTTTGTATCAAATGGTTTTCTAAATGGTTGAACATTCTAGTGCATGTTTGATCTTTGACAAAAGAGACAAATTACATTTTTGGTATACAACAATGGAGATAAAGGAAGGAATTGTGAACCGTTTCTATTTTTGTTTAGATTACAAAGATCCTATTGCCTTGCTATTGATGCATACAAATTTGACAATTTACTACTTTCCATAATTGCCTAGCGTCACAAGTGTTTCAGTGTATTTGAATCGAATTTCACAATTTGTCATAGCCAAATGAGCAAAATTTATATGGACTCTCGAGTGATATTTTTTGTATCAAATGGTTTTCTAAATGGTTGAACATTCTAGTGAATGCTTGGTCATTGACAAAAGAGACAAAGTGCCTTCATTTCAATTCTAGGCAAATAGGATATTGCTACAATCTATTGTTCCATGATCAAATCCTAGCTTCTGGTCACTTTGAGCAACTATTGTCATATAGATCAATAGAGAGCAAAAACCATGGTTATCATCTATAGTATGAAAGCATCAATGAAAACCAATGTCAAAATAACCATATTGAAATTTTCTCTTTCGAACAAGTACTTCGGGCACAACCTCTTTGTATTCTTGTTTCGGTTAACACCAATTATCATGGCTCCTTATTTGAATCTATTTCCAAATTGACAACGTTCTTTGATGGCTAAAGTATGAGGAAATTAATTGCACGTACTTTTTACAATTACTTTATTTCAAATGACAATCGAGCAATGAAATGCCTACACATGTATCTTGTTGAAAACACAATTGAAAAAAAAACCTTCTTTCTAGCTGGAAAAGATATATTATACAATTTTCTATTTAAAAAAAACCTTTTATATCATTTGTGGAATAGAGGGAGGTCAATTTTATATTCAATGGTTGTGTGAGTTACTAGACGTTAACATATACTTACATGATACTAGACTTCAAAAAATTGTTTTAAGATTCCATCCAACAAATAGTTCCTCAAATTTTTTATATCTGATGCAACATCTGTTAGAGTTTGTACTTTAATTCAAGTATGTTAGATCTTTAAACCGAAAGATAGACAAGAAAATTAATACACAAGAACACACCTATTTTCCTCGGGGAAACCATAAAGGATAAAACCCCATAACTTCTTCAAAATAGTTCCGTCACTTAGTACAATGTCAAACCAAATCAATTCAAGCTTCTTTCAGTTTTAGACCATCAATGTAAGGTCGACTTGAGTACTATGTTGATAAGCTCTTTCAAGAGGCTAAATTGTGTTTATGTGATGCACGACAGGTTTCCAAGCTTCTTTCAGTTTTAGACCATCATCTCAATTGACGTTTATCACTTAGACGATGGTTTAGTACTGCGAAGCTTGGAAATTTGTATGCATCAATAGCAAGTAAATAGGATCTTTGTAATATGAACAAACATAGAAATGGTTCACAATTCCTTGTTTTATCCCCATTGTTGCAAACCAAAAATTTAGCAAAACAATCAATCCATCAAATAAACAATTTCCTGGTTCATAATGGAAATTATTTATCCCAAACAAATGAAACATTGCCAAAGTGTTATCAATTTTTCCCAACTAGTTCTTTTGATTCCAAAACCATCTACTCCTTCGATACAATTTCTTGCATTTGTACTTTTTTCCATATTATCTAAAAAGGCATTACCAATGCAAAGGTTTTTTTTCTCCCCCATGAAAGTATCTTAAATGGATGTGTTTGCCAAATTCTCCTATGAAATTCGCACAAAGTTATGGTCAACAAATGAACAGTAAAAGCTTGCAACAAAGATAAGAGAAACAAACTACAAGAAAAGGAAAACAAGCAAAGAATAGGGATTGTTTCCAAACTATGTTTCTTTGAAATAATATGGAGAAAAGGAAAACAAGCAAAGAATAGGGATTGTTTCCAAACCATGTTTCTTTGAAATAATATGGATCATGTTTGAAAGTGAAAATGAGCACAATCAAGGTGGATACATATTTACTAGAGTATTGTTCCCTACAATGTTTTTTTGTCTCTCTTTGGACATGGCTTGCATCAAGGAAATCTATAAACAGAGAAAGAAACAAGATGGCCATTGCTAAGTTATTCTAAGTAGCATCATTGACATGTGTAAACAATGATATACAAAAAAAAGGACAAAACTCTTAAACTTGCTTCATATACAAATTAGGCCTATATATGAAGTCCTTTTTTTACACTTTTTCTTGTTTCTTTTTTTTTAAACCAAACAATTTAGAAAATAAGAAGTCAAGATAATGGCTAGTGGTTATTTTTTACAAGTGACTTGCTTAGCATATTTGAATTATGTTTTCACAAAACAATTCTTGAATGGGAAATTATTTTGATATGCTACTAAACAAATAAAGCATCAAACATTGTCAGCCTTTATCTGCATTTCCCAAGAGGTTGACAAGAGGATAATAGAGACGACTAAATCAGTAATCCCCTAATATGGTAGAAGTTATTAATGTTAGTATGATCAAAGAAACAACAATATAGAATAGCATACACCAGACACTAAACAACTGCAAATTTAATAAACAATGCCAATCACAAAAGAATATGAGACATGAATTGATAAGGGAGAAACCCAAGGGTAAAAACTCCAATTGTATTGATCAGTCATCGTGATAGGTTAGTATCTTGTGTATGTAAGCAAAAGGATGTAGTGAGTCAAAAAAACTATGTTACATGTACATAGGTCGAATGTAGGATCCGTCAGGACCCAATCGAGCCTTCTCTTTGGAACTCGTCTTAATGTAGTCAAGAGCATATAACCAAAATCCATTTAATTTTTGAGCTTACAATTATTTATACAATTTGGAGGGAAGCTTGGGTAACTACCCACCATGTTTCAGTTACAAAGAGACCATGTGTCTTCTTACCATTCTCAAGCTAGAATAAGATGAAGAGACATTGTTGCCACATCAATGGTGTTTTGGATGCCTTCAGACTATTTAGAATGTCATCTAACATGTGCTGGAATCATCGATTACCATTGGCATGAATGATGAACTATCGGCATGTGTGTTGGTCGACTAAGTCATGGATTGAATAATCCACTAAGATTATTGAGTTGTGGATCAGATCAAGAGGTCAATTGGGACTAGGTAGTAGTCGATGTATCTAGTCAAGTCTTGGGATGGATCAAAATCCCCCCCTTAAGTGGAAATGATCCCCATTGCCTACTTGCATAGGTGAGGGAACTTGAGCTCCAATTCAATGAAATGATACCACTTTCCTTGAGATGGGAGTTGTCCTACTTTGGCCACCTGAAACAAGGGAATTGTTTATGTCCTTGTATGGTGTGCTTGTTGTCCAATGATCGTGTCAACAGCAAGAGGAAATTGAAAATATCAATGGATGTCCTCTGGATATATAAAAAATAAGTCGATATGTTACAATAATAACAAAAAATATGGTCAAAGTAAGTCCACATTTAATACTGGATGTAGACCTAAGTATGGTGGAATGCTAAGCTTAAAAGCATTTTCCCTAACTTTATCAAGAATAGTGTATGGACCAGATCATAAAGGTTTTCACTTCCTATATAGACTAGTGAATCTTTATTTCTTGAGATGAAACCAGACCTGATCCCCAATTTTGAATGAATTAGGTATACAATGCTTATCATGTTGACCCTTGGCTTTTTCACTAGATCGTTGCAACATCTCTTGTGCTTGTTTCTGAATATCACATACCTGATCCCTGAACTTGAGTGTCTCGTTGGTCTCTCACCGTTCATGGTTGGTCTCTCACCGTTCATGGTCAGTGTCGACCAAGACAGGTGGTCAGCTAACCAAATCGATAGGTGATGATAGTTGAAATCCTTAGTAGACTTCAAACAAACTATTTCCTGTAGAACTATGTTGTGCTCGATTATTTCTATGTTGAATGTATGGGAGAATCTCATCACATGTTCAATAAGGCTTCTTAATGCCATCTTAGGATAATTAAATAAGGCTTAATCAAAGCATGGCTCTTGATCATGGTTTAATAAGTTGGTTTAAATTGCTAAAGCTAGGGAAATCAACTTAAGTCCCCTATCACTTAACCTCTTGTGGATTCATAGCCCACATCTCTTCTTCGTCCTTCTTCCTCTACAACCATTAGAAAGTTTATATTAATGTCAAAAATATACATATTTACATAGTCTTGGTCATCTTGGACCATATGTTCTAGCTTCTAGCCTTTTAGATCAATAATTACAAATTTACATTACAAGGGTAAAACTAGGGTAATACATGGTCGCACGCAAAGCTTGTCATCATATTAACACTGCTAAAGAAAAAGAGTGTTGTTAAGCACATACAAGCAACATAGGGTTGATTCCATACTAAGAAATAATTGATCCTACTAGAAGAAAACAATCCACACATCCTCTTATGGATTGCCATGTGATGGCATATACTCGTTGGGATCTCTCATAACACGATGACCAGAATTTGACTTGGCTTAATTAACTACCAAGATGGACCATCTTTAGAACCACAGAATGCACGAGGCTTGCACATTGAGGATGAAACTAAATTATGAACGAAGAGTTTGGGTCTAGAGATTTCTCATGGTTGATGAGATTGCTCATGGTTGAGTCAATCAACAAACTTTTACACTGAGGGAACAAGGGAGCTAGGAACCAAAACCATAGCCGAAACCAAAGCCAGTAGCCAAAACTATAAGCGAGAGCCAGAGCAGAGTCAAAGTTATGGCCAAGAGCCATACTCAGCACCATGTTCCAAAGAAGCAAAGAGAAGGCACATTGATCCAAATGGGTCCTCTAAGCTTTTGAAGACGAAAAAGCCTCTCAATTAGGTGTGATCTGAAAATGGATATGAACAAACTAATAGATGATATGTAAGACTCAACACCTGCAATGTAATTTGGAGAAAATAAATGATGAATTAGTTTTAAAAAAATGAAATAGGAGAGGAAACAAGATGGAGGAATGGGAACTAAAAGGTCAGTCCCTTGGGATTCCCACTACTCCCCTAGCTCTCCTATATTTCTTTCACTTAGATTGTCAAAGGGATTTGTTGCCTGTTGTTGGCCCAAAGAGGAAAATGTTGATGAATCCCTAGATGGGATCTAGGCCTACATACAGCATGAAACAGGGTTGGCTCTGTACAACTTCTAAGGATGGATAGATTCGAGAGATGCCACTAGTCCATGGTCAACAAGATGAAAATTGATGCAATAGTGATGATGATGATCCAGTGATGATGACCCAATGACAATGATCCAACGAAAATGATCCAACGATGATGATCTAGTGATGACGACGATGTCCAAATACTGTGTCCATTTGTGATGATGACCGGGTCAAAAGAATACCTTCCCAATTAAGAGGGAGTGTTGTTGAAAATACAACTTCGGAAGATATTCTTTTATATATTATTATTAGTATTTTATTGTACCTCCATTGAATATGTTTTTCCTCCATCCGGAATGTTATTATTGTATTTGGTCATGTTATAATATCGAGATAAAACCTCCATTGTAAGTCGAGTAAATAGTCCCCAGAAGAAATATTGTAAAATGTATTTTGAGTCTCCCAAGAGGAAAGTCAAGCCTATTAGATTAGAAAGTCAGCCCAGTTAGAGTTTTTGGTCAGTCACTTGTAAAGTATAAATAGGGAGGCACCCTCCCTCAATTGGACACACATTTGCTCAAGAGAGAGAAAGACAAGTGTGCTAGTGAAGAGAAGGAGTTGTTGAAGACATCTTATCTTTGGGTATTCTATCTTGGTTTGACATTGTACTAAGTAACAGAACTATTCTGAAGAAGTTATGGGATTTTCTCCTTTATGATTTTCCCAAGGAAAATATTTGTGTTCTTGTGTACTGTTTTTCTTGTCCATATTTCAGTTTAAAGATCTAACATAATTGAATTAAAGTAAAAACTCTAACAGATGTTGCATCAAATATAAAAAAATTCAGGAACTATTTGTTGGATGGAATCTTAAAACAATTTTTTGAAGTCTAGTACCATGTAAGTATATGTTAACGTCTAGTAACTCACACAACCATTGAATAGAAAATTGACCTCCCTCTATTCCACAAATGATATAAAAGGTTTTTTTTAAATAGAAAATTGTATAATATATCATTTCCCGCTAGAAAGAAGTTTTTTTTTTCAATTGTGTTTTCAATCAAATACATGTGTAGGCATTTCATTGCTCGATTGTCATTTGAAATAAAGTAATTGTAAAAAGTACGTGCAATTAATTTCCTCATACTTTAGCCATCAAAGAACATTGTCAATTTGGAAAAATATTCAAATAAGGAGCCATGATAATTGGTGTTAACCAAAACAAGAATACAAAGAGGTTGTGCCCGAAGTACTTGTTCGAAAGAGAAAATTTCAATATGGTTATTTTGAAATTGATTTGCATTAATGCTTTCAGAATATAGATGATAACCATGGTTTCTCCTCTCTATTGATCTATATGACAATAGTTGCTCAAAGTGACCAGAAGCTAGGCTTTGATCATGGAACAATAGATTGTAGCAATATCCTATTTGCCTAGAATTGAAATGAAGGCACTTTGTCTCTTTTGTTAATTATCAAACATCCACTAGAATGTTCAACCATTTAGAAAACCATTTGATACAAAAAATATCACTCGAGAGTCCATATAAATTTTGCTCATTTGGCTATGATAAATTGTGAAATTCGATCCAAATACACTGAAACACTTGCGACGCTATGCAATTCTTGAAAGTAGTAAATTGTCAAATTTATACGCATCAATAGCAAGGCAATAGGATCTTTGTAATCTAAACAAGCATAGAAATGGTTCATGATTCCTTTCTTTATCTCCATTGTTGTATACCAAATATGTAATTTGTCTCTTTTGTCAATGACCAAACATGCACTAGAATGTTCACTTAGACGATGGTTTAGTACTGCGAAGCTTGGAAATTTATATGCATCAATAGCAAGGAAATAGGATCTTTGTAATCTAAACAAACATAGAAATAGTTCGCAATTCCTTGTTTTATCGCCATTGTTGCAAACCAAAAATGTAGCAAAACAACCACTACATCAAATAAACAATTTCCTAGTTCATAATGGAAATTATGTATCCCAAACAAATAAAACATCGCCAAAGTGTTATCAATTTTTCCCAACTAGATCTTTTGATTCCAAAACCATCTACTCCTCCGATATAATTTCTTGCATTTGTACTTTTTCCATATTATCTAAAAAGGCATTACCATTTGCAAAGGTTTTTTTTCTCCCCCGGGAGAGTATCCTAAATGGATGTGTTTCCCAAATGCTCCTATGAAATTTGCACAAATTTCTGGTCGACAAATGAACAGTAAAAGCTTGCAACAAAGATAAGAGAAACAAACTATGAGAAAAGGAAAACAAGCAAAGAATAGGGACTGTTTCCAAACCATGTTTCTTTGAAATAATATGGATCATATTTGAAAGTGAAAATGAGCACAGTCAAGGTGGATACATATTTACTAGACTATTGTTCCCTGCAATGTTTTTTGTCTTTTTCTTTGGACGTGGCTTGCATCAAGGAAATCTAGAAAGAGAGAAAGAAACAAGATGGCCATTTCAAAATTATTCTAAGTAGCCACATGGACATGTGGAAACAGTGATATACAAAAAAAGGACAAAACTCTTAAACTAGTTTCATATACAAATTAGGCCTATCTATGAAGTCCTCTTTTTACACTTTTTCTTGTTTCTTTTTTTTTAAACTAAGCAATTTAGAAAAGAAGAAGTCAAGATAATGGCTAAGGTTATTTTTTACAAGTGACTTGCTTAACATATTTGAATTATGCTTTCACAAAATTATTCTTGAATTGGAAATTCTTTTAATATGCTACTAAACAAATAAAGCATCAAACATTGTCATCCTTTATCTGCATTGCCCAAGAGGTCGACAAGAGGACAATAGAGACGACTAAATGAGTAATCTCCTATTATGGAAAAAGTTATTAATGCTAGTATGATCAAAGAAACAACTATAAAGAATAGCATACACCAAACACTTAACAACTGCAAATTTAATAAACAATGCCAATCACAAAAGAATGTGAGATAGGAATTGATAAGGGAGAAACCCCAAGGGTAAAAACTCCAATTGTATTGACCAGTCATCGTGATAGATCAGTCTCTTGTGTCTGTAAGCAAAAGGATGTAGTGAGTCCAAAAACTCTGTTACATGTACATAGGTCGAATGTAGGATCTGTCAGGACCCCATCGAGCCTTCTCTTTGGAACTCGTCTTAATGTAGTCAAGAGCATATAACCAAAATCCATTGAATTTTTTAGCTTACAAGTATTTATACAATTTGGAGGGAAGCTTGGGTAACTACCCACCATGTTTCAATTACAAAGAGACCATGTGTCTTCTTCCCATTCTCAAGCTAGAATAAGATGAAGAGACATTGTTGCCACATCAATGGTGTTTTGGATGCCTTCCGACTATTTAGAATGTCATCTGACATGTGCTAGAATCATCGATTACCACTGGTGTTACGGAGAGAAATTCATATGGCTTGGGGTACCACAACAGATAGCTTAACTCCAGAAATCAATCATTTCCTATATGCAAGAGAAACCAAACAACTAACACTAAAGTATCTCGATTTGTACCTTATTCCAGACGGTTGGTGTAGATCTCCGTTGAGCTTTCCAACTTCAGCTTGAATTGATGAATTGCTTCCTCAACATTCAATAAACAAGACAAGCATACTATATATAATTGTGTTAGCTCTACTCTAGCATATATCATCAATAACATATAAGCATTTGAAATCATCCATGGATAAAATATTCATTCAAACACACATTATTGGACAGGAAAATATATTTCTATTGATATAAAATCAGAGATTACAATGAATACAACCTCTGTCGACACGTCTGCAAATCGGAGAAACCAAGTCCCCCACTTGGACCTCCACCACTTCAATCCTCCATCTCTCGTAGCAAGCTCACAAGCAAAAGATAAGCTTGGGAAGAACACAAAAAGTGCTCCAAGGGACAAAGGGGATGCAGACTCAAGCACAAGTTCCGGCAACAATGTACTATAGTTCTCTTGCTCTTAATTTCTCATATGCCTTCAATGTATCCAAAGGGTTCCTTATATAGCTCATCAATGGGGTAATGAAAGGTCGAATCCGAGCGATCTCAAGGCATATGAAAGGCCAGGAGACAAGTGAGTCGGATCCACATCAAGGAAAACTCCAAAAGAATTTGGATTTTTGCACACATCCCAATGTACGCGGTTTTAGAGGTCAAACCCGCGTATATACGCGATAAAGGGTTTAAAAGTCACGTATGGCAATTTAAGCATGTTTTTAGGGATGATCTTGGAAACATCAAAGGTACAAAAATGGTCCATGGGGTCTGAGGAGTCTGCATAGGGACAGGAAAAGCCATAAAAGTGTGATTCACCATGTGTGGTAAAATCAGCTATAACAGATGCCCCCTAATGTGTGAGGTCAAAGGGGTCATACGATGGCCGAAATATATTATAAGTCCATCCCATAAATGAAGTGATGAATAACCCAGTGGAAGAACCAGCCACCCAATCAGCACTGTACAATGATACAACTCTGCATATAACTACGAATACATATAGCAGTCCCAGATACATAAGAGTACAATGGCCATGAATAGGCATGACACAATAGGACATATGTGGTCATCACCATGTACAATATACATAGATCAGAATCTCCATGATGAAGATATACAAAGGATCATGATCTCCATGAAGACTGAAAATATACAATGGATCAAGATCTCCATAATGGCTGGAAATATCTGACATCTACTGTAATCAAGTCACAAGAGCTGAAATCTCATGAACACTGGCACGATCAAGGAGGTAGCATATATGAGATGCCACCAATCTGGAAATTTTTCTACACAAACCGCTACGAGTACATGTCCTACTATGTGAATAGAGGTGTCGAGGTCGAACATAGTAGTCCATCATCTGATTACCAGTCATTGATGTATACCGTTAACAGACGTAAGATCACCCACCAATAATGAAAATAGGAATCAATGTACTAGAGTGCAAACTAACAAGTGTTAATAAATATGTTGAGGTCGAACACTTGAGAGAATCCATCGATCAGGGGACATTGATGTATTCCCAAAAAATTGTCGATGGCGAGAGAACCTGCCACTGATGACTGCAAGTCTCAAGGCACTCAAAGATGACTCTAGATTCCTATCCCAGAATAAATGATCTGAAGTCGGTGAGATGAAATCCGCTGGAAGGAGGGCATTAAGGTATCCTCCATCATCCAACACGAGGTACTCAGCAAAGATGTATAATGTGAAAAGACTCAATCATAAAGTGCACAAACTAGTAACTGTACCGGGAATGGCCGACATGCAAAGTCAAGATAACTGAGGAATGGTCGACTCAGGTTTCAACTTCCTTCGAACAAGAGCATAACGACAAATGGTGACCAAATGTAGGCAGCATAGACTCGATATGCAAAACTGAGACATCTCTACGACACAGGAGGCATCGACAGAGGCTCCATAGGGACTGGAAGCTTAACCAGTCGGTGGAGATAAACTCAGATAAACGAGTACAGCTCCTAAAGTCAAACTATTAACCCAACCAATGGATGTGATGTACAGTGCTCTGTTCGAAGGCAACACAACTCGACTGCTGCCAAAGATAACACCTTTCCTTATCCGGCTTTTTGGTTTTTTATTTTTTTTTGGACTTTTTCAAATATTTAAAAAGCTTTAAAAAAAATAAAGTTGTTTTATAGTTACAGACTAGGAGGAGACGAGTGTCAAAATGGGCAAACAAACTAGTTCCAAGTAGTGGAACATACCTATGCTCAATGCAAGGATACATGTGTAAAATAGCGACACTCGGGGGAAAGTCCCCTCTCGGTAAAATAGGGAATCAAGCTGCAAAGGATATATAAAATGGCTCTGCGTGGCTAGACATGAGACAAGTTTGGGCTATATGGTTGATACTCAAAGTCAGGGGAGCCAGCATAAGGTTCAATAAGGCAGGCAAAGCTCATGATAATGCAATTACAACTTGACATAAGGGAGTCCGGGGGAAATAGGCCAACAAAAGATCAAGAGGAGTATGAGGCTCTTGTGAAAAGTCATGGCGGTACTATACAAAGGACTCCCGAACCTAAGAGAGGACTCACAGCATGGGTACCAAATACAAAGGGGAGCTAACTAAAACACCCATGTATAAGAAAGCTCTACCATTCACATAGTACCACTTCTAACAACAGCATGAAGGTTCCGTGATACCATGGAATGGGTTCGTACCTAAGGTTAAAATGAAACAATCATAAGGTCATGCAAAATGCAAGCAGATGTGAAATCCTAACCTATATGTCAGTTTAAACATGATACCTGTGATAGGAACGAATGGGTCGAAACCTCAGAGAGAGTGTACAAAAAATGGACCCTACATGACAACCATATTAGTCCAAAACAGCCCAAAATAGTCAATAAAGAATCCAAACTATAGGGAATAGGGAAGAATGATCATGACAAATAAATTCAAGGAAACAGTGCAGTGGACTATGGGCCATAAAAAGGAACGTAAAGTGTAGACCCAACGTTCACGTATACACTACCGCCCCCGTGAGGGTGACCACTGGTGTAAAGACCGAGCGAAGGGAATAAAAATCCTCCACAAATGAAGTAGAGGATGGAATATGACCATTCCCAAATCTATGAGCATGGTAAGGGGCTGTGATGCCCCCAAGTCTGACATCAGGGTCCGTACTAGGACCAAGGACGGGTGATAAGATACTAGGCATGTTGAAAATAAAAGGGTCTGAACTCAAGAGAGCATAAATATACTCAAGTAACCGTGATCCCAAAGGCCAACTAGCGCACAAAGAGCACACTCCTAAGAAAATATGCAACCAAAATACAAGCAAACCAAAGGGAGGATATGTGAGCTCCCAAATGCAGCAGGTATGTCTCGCCTAGGAGAGGCTCGAAACTCCCACACACTACAAGCGGAGGTATGTAACCAATTATAGTGGCCCTCAACTTCAACGCATAAAGCGACTGTGCTGTCCAGCCTCTACCTGACCGGGACACCTACAGAATAACCTCTGCAAGTACCCCCTGTGATAACCTAGGTAAGGCAACTAAGGTCACCCCAATATAACCAATGCTCAGGTGGACAGTCGTAGGCAGGATCGACCGTATGGGCAGGGTAGCAAAGCCTGAAACTCTCGAAAGAGCCCTCGGATACGAATACAATCCTGGAAATATCTCCGGTGCTACTCAGTTACAACCAGGGGTCATCCCAATCATAACCGCTCACACTGCCTCGTGCTTAACTCCCTTGTAAGAGGAGGATCCTAAGAAACACTAATTATACTAAGGAATTTCACACTCTCACCTGGACAGACACATACATGTTTTGTTTAGTGGTCTTGGAGAATTTACTCACAATGAACTATTCCAAAACCCTAAAACCTAATCTTGTAAGTGTATCCTATCAAAGAAAATAGTGTAATCCATTTTAATTAAGCGTTGATTTTAATTGGCTATAATTACTCAAAGGGAAATGGTCATGCAACTAATGAAGTTATGACTCAGTAGTGAAGTAAATGTGCACACCATAACAAACAATGCTAAGTGCAATCTTTGTCAAATGAAAAATAGGGCATGCCACTACATGAGATGCATAAAAAATCATTCATTCGATGTCAATGCAATCCTTCCTATATGAAATCCTAAATACAACTCTCATCCAAGCAATCCAATGCAAGTACCTCCTCAAATCCATATCTAAGATGCAACTAAAAGTGCAACTACTTTGTATTTTTCAAGATAAAATAATGAAAAATGCAATAAAAGTCATCTAAAACTCTCAGTCTCTACAGCAAGTATAAAACACAAGCCCAGCAAGACACCGAGACAAAAAAGAGTAATGCACTAATGGCAAAACAAAAAGGATAAATGACTTAAACTACTTTCAAAGAAAAATCAATGAAAAAGTGGTCTCTGGTCACAAAAGAAGCATCCAACAGACAACATCAGACCCAAGGAAGACCCAACCACACTCACAACCCACCCAGCAACTTCCCACAACATCAAACTCACCAAAAGGGAGGATGTACGCAACTGTTTAAAGAACAATTGCGTATATACGCGACTTTGGCCAAAAAGCTGCATGTATACACGGATTTTGGCCAAAAACCTGTGTATACGCGACTTTTGGCCAAAAATCCGCGTATGTACGGAGGGGGTACCACAACAGACAACTTAATTCCAGAAATCAATCATTTCCTATATGCAAGAGAAACCAAACAACTAACACTAAAGGATCTCGATTCGTACCTTATTCCAAACGGTTGGTGTAGATCCCCGTTGAGCTTTCCAACTTCAGCTTGAATTGATGAATTGCTTCCTCAACATTCAATAAACAAGACAAGCATACTATATATAATTGTGTTAGCTCTACTCTAACATATATAATCAATAACATATAAGCATTTGAAATCATCCATGGATAAAATATTCATTCAAACACACATTATTGGACAAAAAAAGATATTTCTATTGATATAAAATCAGAGATTACAATGAATACAACCTCTGTCGGCACGTTTGCAAATCGGAGAAACCGAGTCCCCCACTTGGGCCTCCGCCACTTCAATCCTCCATCTCTCAATAGCAAGCTCACAAGCAAAAAATAAGCTTGGGAATAACACAAAAGTGCTCCAAGGGACAAAGGGGATGCAGACTCAAGCACAAGTTTCGGCAACAATGGACTATAGTTCTCTTGCTCTTAATTTCTCATATGCCTTCAATGTATCCAAAGGGTTCCTTATATAGCTCATCAATGGGGTAATGAAAGGTCGAATCCAAGCAATCTCAAGGCATATGGAAGGCCAGGAGACAAGTGAGTCGGATCCACATCAAGGAAAACTCCAAAAAAAATTGGATTTTTGCACACATCCCGATATACGCGGTTTTAGAGGTCAAACCCACGTATATACGCGATAAAGGGTTTAAAAGTCATGTATGGCAATTTAAGCATGTTTTTAGGGATGATCTTGGAAACATCAAAGGTACAAAAATGGGCCATGGGGTCTAAGGAGTCTGCATAGGGACAAGGAAGGCCATAAATGTGTGGTAAAATCAGCTATAACAATTGGCATGAATAATGACCTATCAGCATGTTTGTTGGTCGATGAGGTCATGGATTGACTGATCCACTAAGATGATTGAGTTGTGGATCTGACGTAGTCAACTAGGACTAGGTACTAGTCGATGTATCTAGTCAAGTCTTGGGATGGATCAAAATCCCCCCCTTAAGTGGAAATGATCCCCATTGCCTACTTGCATAGGTGAGGAAACTTGAGCTCCAATTCAGTGAAATGATACCACTTTCCTTGAGATGGGAGTTGTCCTACTTTGGCCACCTGAAACAAGGGAATTGTTTGTGTCCTTGTATGGTGTGCTTGTTGTCCAACGATGTTGTCAACAACAAGAGGATATTGAACATATGGATGGATCTCCTCTGGATATATCAGAAATGAGTCGATATGTTACAATAATGGCAGAAAATATGGTCGAAGGATGTAGACCTAAGTATGGTGGAATGCTAAGTATGGTCGAAGGATGTAGACCTAAGAATAGTGCATGGACCATATCGTAAAGGTTCACTTCGACAGACCACTGAATCTTTATTTCTTGAGATGAAACTAGACCCGATCCCCAAATTTAAATGAATTAGGTATACAATGCTTATCTTGTCGAGCCTTGGTTTTTTCACTAGATCGTTGCAACCTCTCTTGTGCTTGTTTATGAATATCACATACCTGATCCCTGAACTTGAGTGCCTTGTTGGTTTCTCATCGTTCATGGTCAGTGTCGACCTAGACAGGCGGTCGACTAACCAAATCGATAGGCGATGATAGTTGAAATCCTTAGCAGACTTCAAACAAACTATTTCCTGTAGAACTATGTTGTGCTCGATTATTTCTATGTTGTATGTATGGGAGACTCTCGTCACATGTTCAATAATGCTTCTTAATGCCCTTCTTAATGCCATCTTAGGATAATTAAATAAGGCTTAATCAAAGCATGGCTCTTAATCATGGTTTAATAAGTTGGTTTAAATTGCTAAAGCTAGGGAAATCAACTTAAGTCCCCTATCACTTACCCTCTTGTGGATTCATAGCCCCCATCTCCTCTTCCTCCTTCCTCTGCAACCATTAGAAATTTTATATTAATGTCAAAAATGTACATATTTACATAGTCTTGGTCATCTTGGACCATATGTTCTAGCTTCTAGCCTTTTAGATCAATATTTACAAATTTACATTACAAGGGTAAAACTGGGGTATTACATGGTCACACGCAAAGCTTGTCATCAGATTAACACTGCTAAAAAAAAAGAGTGTTGTTAAGCACATGCAAGCAACATAGGGTTAATTCCATACTGGGAAATAATTGATCCTACTAGAAGAAAACAATCCACACATCCTCTTATGGATTGCCATGTGAGGGCATATACTCGTCGGGATCTCCTAGAACAAGATGACCAAAATTTGACTTGGCTTAATTAACTACCAAGATGAACCATCTTTAGAACCAAAGAATGCAAGAGACTTGCACAATGAGGATGAAACAAAATTATGAACGAAGAGTTTGGGTCTAGAGATTGCTCATGGTTGTTGAGTCAATCAACAAAATTTTGCACTGAGGGAACAAGTGAGCGAGGAACCAAAACCATAGCCAGAACAAAAGCCTGTAGCCAAAACTATAAGTGAGAGCCAAAGCAAAATCAAAGCTATAGCCAAGAGCCATAGTTAGCACCATGTTCCAAAGAAGCAAAGAGAAGGCACATTGATCCAAATGGGTCCTCTAAGCTTTTGAAGACCGAAAAGCCTCTCAATTAAGTGTGATCTGAAAATGGATCTGAACAAACGAATAGATGTAAGACTCGGCACATGCAATGTAATTCGGAGAAAAAAAAATGATGAATTAGTTAAAAAAATATTAAAAAGAAATAGGAGAAGAAAAGAGATGGAGGAATGGGAGCTGAAAGGTCAGTCCCATTTGCCTTCCCACTACTCCCCTAGCTCTCCTATATTTCTTTCACTTATATTGTCAAAGGGATTTTTGGCCTGTTGTTGGCCCAAGGAGGAGAATGTCAAAGAGCCTAGAGCTGCATTGTAATCCATAGATTGTCGAAATAAAAGATTGAGCAACCATTGAATGTTGGTTTTTCCATTTGGGTTTCCAAGGTAAGCATTATCTCAATGAGCAATAATTTATATGTGTGTTTCTATTGTATTATTTTGCTTATTGTGTAGATTAAGAGCTTCTCTATTCATTGATGGTTGTCAGTAAGTTATGAAAATTAATGTGTTGGCTGCAAGTAGCTTAAATTGTGTTATTGTTGAGTATCTATTGTGTTCCCTAAACTACGGAAAGTTTTAACAACTATAAGATCCCATCCATTGGATGCACAATCATTCTCAATGATCAAGGGACCGAATTAAAGAGTTGTTGCATATATGTAAGTTTCTAAATTGATTTTTTTTTAAGTTGTTAACTACCTAGGTGATTATCTCTTTGGCTAAGAGAGTTGCTCCCTTGCTTGTGCATTTCTATAGGTGCCTAGACAGATTTATTAATGCTTGGAATGAATTCATCAATGTCAGGGCAAAGAATCGAGACTAAAGGACAATACTAAGACAAAGTACATATGTTTGGAAACCACGGAAAGGAAGGCCACTCGACAGCATATTAAGTAAGAAGCTTGATGGTTGCATAACATACTGAAGACCAGAGATTCAAATGACGCTAAATTGTCATGTAGTTCCTTGTGTTCAAGATACATAAAAGGAGGAGCTAGATATTTCATCATAATAAGTGTAGCTTCTACACATAACTAAGTAGAGAGCATATGCTTGAATCCATTTCGAAGAGCAAAGCTCTTTGAATTACATAAAGAACAGGGAATAAAATCTTTTCCACACAAGTATCCATAATGTCGAAGCGAATGGGTAATGCATCCCTTGTTTATGGATCATTTGGAGCGATCTTGTTGATCTTCAACACTCTTGACCCACAAGCATCTTCGCCTAAGCACTTTCAGCGTTAGCGTGATCTTTGCCATATTCTGCATTATTTTTGGACATTATTCTTTAACAACATTGTGGGTTTTAGGTTCTTGCTCTAATCGCTTGGGCATATGCCCCTCTACACTTGGATTTGCACTTGTGTTTGTTTCACCAAATTCAAAGAGGTTTGTGTGGAGATGTTTTCTGGAGGCTACACTGTTGAAGGTCTCGTTGTTTTCTTCCCAACTCCAAAGATGTTGAAGTGGAGATTTTTTGGTGGGCACGGTGTTGCAGCTGAACTCCCTATTGAGAGCCTCTCCGCCCCTCATTGTCACAACGTTCATGTTCTCAGCATTGGTCATAATTCTATTCACAATGCAATTAAACATTAAGGGAGGATCAATGTAATGTTTAGTTGGCCAAATTCTTTCTTAACACCTATTTTCCAAGAGCATATTGATGGGGGGTGTTGGGATGTGATCTTTAATACTCGGTCAAATACATGGTTGTTCTGCCTTTGCCTTATTTACTACCAACTCAAGTCTGAAGGGAGATTGTGGTGTAGTGGTGCATAAGCCCAACTTTGTGCCCCTTTAGTAATCCTTAAGTCGTTTATGACACCCTTTGTGGGCAATTATATCCCCATGGCAGTTAATGAGGCAGTTAATCTGGACTTAGTATTCCCTCAGTGGTCATTAATCTCGTCCATTGTACAATATTAGCTAGTCATTAATTATCCCACAATGGTTGTTACAGGTAGCAATCGGTAACCTAGCCCTAACACATATTAAATGGGGTTCTCACCAAAATTGTAACTCACTCGTGTAAATACTAAATGATATTCATGCTTATTTGGGTACGACAGTACCCACCAAACAATTGCATTGATCTCTGATGTGATGTGTTTCTAATTGTTTTGGGTCATTGACCCGTATCTTCAACACTGCCGGTAACAAGAGGAAAAATGAAACAACCAAATAGAAAATCCAAAGGCACTATGGGTAGTAATTTCTGGAAGACACTACTCTAACTTTCTTCCACAGCATAACGAGCAGTGTTCAATGCATCATGTTGCTAGGCTTCCTAGTAATCATTTCTGGAGTATGTTGGCCTTCTGTTCTTCAATATTATT